>JAJEJH010000724.1:0-101869 GCA_026122585.1 Anacardium occidentale | reverse complement strand
ATATTATTTATATTTTTATTATAAATTTTTATTAATAAGGGTATTTGTGTCATTTCATCAAATGGGTTAATGAATTTGGATGGAAATTGGATGAAGGGTGGGAGTTTGAGCTTTTAAAAGTGAGCGGGTGGGACTTTGTCCCCACCTCAAACTATGGGTGGGAAAATGTCCTTTGGCCTATTTCCTTAACCATAACTTTTTTCCACTTTGGATTGTCTATGGTTTGCCTTGGATATGTAGGAATGCTAATCAAATATTAGACAAAAAGGACATCCAAGAAGCAGATATAGTAATAGTATTATCAGTGACAAAAAGAGTGTTGAGATTATTATTATAACTCTTAACACATTTCCTGATGGAAACCTGAATATCAAGGTCAAAATTAAAATTTTCACTTTGAGAGGGAAAATTGTACCACATTTAGGAGTAGGCTCCTTATTTTGGCTAGGTAGAATCTTTTTCCTCCTAGAGTAAGTCAAAAGCTATTGATATCCCTTATTTATGGCTAATTTCCCGTCAATTTCATCATATTCTGAAGTCTTCTTTTGAAAGTTACCATTTTCAAATTCCTACTCTACAGCACTACCATCCCGTGACTCTTTGGATGTAGTGTCAGCACCTTTTCTAGGTTCTTCTTCTTCAATTGCTTGTCGACAGGAGAAAGTCAAATGGGACTATTTATTACTTCTATTCTCCCCTTGAAGAGGCACTTGTTTGGTTCAAAGTAGCTTTCATGCTCATGAAAAATAACAGTTACGCAGACAAAATATTTTCTAGTTGGTGTAATAACATTTGTAAACCTTTTTAAGTAGCCAAATACCACTTAGATATGCTTTTGTGTGCTTTTGGGATCCAATTTTTTTAAGTTTAGTGGTAGTCTCTGCTAAAGCAAATACATCTGAAAGTCTTAGGATAAACCATATGAGAATTTGATCCTTGAAGCAACTCCAAAGGAGTTTGGAATTCTAAGGATTTTAGAAGCATCTTATTTATTAGATAGATTGTTATTAAGATTGTATCCGCCCGATATTCATTTGAAACTTTTATAGTGAACATCAAGGATATGGTCCATTTTGAGCAGGAACATCAACACAATTAGTCTAATAAACGAGTTCACTTTCCGTCAAGTAATCCTAGAAACTTTTCTCCTTATATTTCAATCTGTTATCACTTTTCGATATACAAAATTTTAAATTAATTTACGTCAGAACTGTCATTCGAAACATTTTAAAACAAGAAGTCATTTCATTATTGGAACTAATTAAATACACTCAAATGATTCTACTAAAAAGTAAATGAAACTAGCATACCATTTATATCCACGCAAATTCATAACTTTATTTGGTTCCTATACATTAGAGTGAATTATCACAAAAAAATATTTAAATTTTTACTTGATAATGGTAAGCATTACAAAATATATTCTTAAAATTTCACTTTTCTTTTCCTTTTTTTTTTTTTGGCTAAGTTGGGATACAATTTTTCAAGAACAAAAAGGAAGGATGCCTTAGTCTTTTGTGTCACCTAGCAACCTGTATTTTTGTCTCAACTTATGCTCAAGTCTGAGGAGCCGACATATTCTTTTTCACAAACTTTGGTTCCAACACATACAACCTATTGCTCCTAAACTCAAATCTAGAATTAATGTTGTGGAAAAACGTACTTTACAATAGAGATATTGTGATAGATTACAAATTGTTAGGCAAATTTAGGACATCAAGTATTGACGGCAAATTTAATAGCGGAATACTTTTCATTTAATCCTTTTCAGATATTACAAAAAGTGTTTCATCAACCACTCGAACTTTATCTCTTTTTGAGTAGGGAAACTATCAGAAAAAAAATAGAGGAAAAACTTGTAACATAATTAGAGACTCTTGGATCAGTGATTCAAGAATAAGGGTCTCTTTAGTTTAATTACATAGGGGAGTGATGAGAGTACATGTTTGGGCAAAATTAGAGGTAAGAACGGATGAAGTTGATTCAACCTTGACTTTGGCCATGAGTTATTGAAGAGTACAGATTTCTTCTTTTGAAAGTGTGGAAAAGTTAACATGATCATCAACCATTTTCCAATTTCTTTTCTATATTCACTTCGGATACATTGGTTTGTGGTTGAGAAGTAATTTTCTTCCCTACAGGCTTCCTATCAGATTTCCAATGGAGCAGCCAACATGTTTCCTCGGTGTACCTTGATTTTCCATTATAATCATACTTTAAGTGATCCTTGGATGAGGTCAAAATCAAGCCAACCTTGCCAAAAGGAGTTTTCACAATCATCATAGATTTGGATAGGCCAAAGGACATTTTCCCACCCATAGTTTGAGGCGGGGACAAAGTCCCACCCGCTGAGTTTTAAAAGCCCAGAGTCCCACCCTTCATCCAATTTCCATCAAATTTCATTAACCCATTTAATGAAATGACAAAACTACCCTTATTAAAAAAATTTATAATAAATATAAAAATAATATTTAAATATATTAAAAATATATTAAAAATTATAAAAAATTTTATAAGAGTATAAAAATAATTTAAATTTAAATTAAAAGCCAGCCGCATACAGCGCGTAGCGGCAGCGCATCAAATGGCACGGTGGCGTTAGGCCACACAGTTTAAAGGAGGCAGTCGGCCTCTCGAATCGGCCGGAGGAGGCGGTCGGCGCCTCCTCTTTTGGGCGGCCAGATCTAACCACCCCTTCGCTTCTTGGCCAGGAAGCGGCGTTTTGGGGCAAGAGCGGCAATCTCCAGCGTTTCGGCCTTTTCTTGGCGGAAGAGGCGGATCTCGCCGCCTCACCAAAGAGGCTGGCGGTCAACCTCCTCATCACGATGGGAGCGGTCACGGCTCCCTTAGAGGCTAGTGGCGACGACTACAATGGTAATGCGGCCACCCGGCTTTAGCCCGGCGGCGGCTGGCAATGGCCCCAACTTTAATTTTTAAATTTAAATTATTTTTACCTCAATTTCCTGAAACACAAACCACATAATTTTTTATAAATTTTAATATATATTTAAATATTATTTTATATTTTTATAAATTTTAATTCTAAAATGATAAATTTGCCCCTTGACTTACTGTTGACTGTTAGATTTAACAGTCAATGGGTTGCATTTCGGGTTTTCTAAACTCAGCGGGTGGGACTTTGTCCCCGCCTCAAACTATGGGTGGGAAAATGTCCTTTGGCCATTTGGATATATGGTAAAGATTCTAGAAGTTAGTGCCATTTGAACAGATTTTATGGTTGAGCCCATGACAAAGAGGGTCGCTTGAAAATATGAGGTCTGGAGACAATCGTATAAAAAAAAACAAAAAAAACAAGGTTTAGAAATGGTCATCGACTAGATTTGAAGTCTAGGGATGATCCTTGGTGAAAAATCAAGATCTAGTTTAGTCGCTACAGAAGTCTAAGGCATGGAGACAATTTTCAACAAGATCGGAGGCTTAAAGAAGACCATCAGCAAGATTTGAGGTTTAGTGATGATTGCCAGCAAGTTCTGAGGTCCAGAAGGGTCATTGGATGAATCAGTCTTCTATAGATAATTGCTAGTAAGGTCACAATGTCATCCATATGTAATAATCTTCTTGTGATGTCATTGGAGAATAACTTTTCACCAAGATTTCTTTGGCTAGATCTCGATTCTGTCAGGGAATCACTAGAGAGGACATTGTTGCCTGGATTCCCTTAATCCTCCACCATCAAGAAGTTGTGAAGAAGCTTTTCTCAGCCAAGAGTCAATTATAGCTAGGATTGAAGCTTTGGCGCCATAATGGTTGTGAGTGAGAAAGTGAGAAAAATATAAGTTTTCCAGTGATGTGAAAGGGAGGAAACATTTCTTTCTCCTTTTTTCTTTTTCATCTCAACAGTTTACGAATCATTTCAAATGGCCATTCACATAATTGACTGAACAACCACCTCCTTACAGGGTACAAATCACTTAGACTTTTGCAGCCTACAGCAGTCTACATTTAGTTTTTTTTCTTGAATCATCCCAATTCACGAATATAAGAACTTGTTCTTTCTTCTGTGAAAGTAATCAGCATTCAGCAATCCTCCTTCCGAATTTGGATTCAATCAATAAATTAATCACTTACCCAAATTTTACACCCTCTCAAAATGGATACTTTTCGAAGAGAATATGCATACGAAGAGAAAGTGTCTACTTACATTGTTTAGTTTTCCTTTCTTCTAACTTGCATATCATGGCCTAGAGTACTAACTCATAACCCTAATTCCGATGAAATAATATGCACTGCATTCAAAATCCTTTTTTAACACTCATGAAAGCATTTATAAAACCATGTAATGAAAATTGTAGTTGTTATGTTGATTGGAATAAGTTGTGGCAAAATCTACTATTAAGGTAGGTTGTGTTAGAGGCTGGTAAGGAAGGCCTACAAGTCGAACCCAATACAACCCATAAAATATAAAAAAGGTTAAACGGCATATTGCCACCAAAGATTTCGTTTAATAATAAATTACCACTCGTAAAAATTTTAAAAGTCAAGTATCCACCTTTTTATTGTGAAAAGACCAAAATACCTTTTATAAAATTCAATAATATTAATATTAAAATAAAATTTAATAAAATAATAATAAAAACAAATTTAAAATAAAATAATATTAAAATAATAATAAAAATTTTAAAAATAAAATAATTAAACACAGTCACCGACACTGCCGATGGTGGTTAATTATTTATTAATTTATTAAATTTATATTATTATTTCAATATTAGTTTATTTTTAATTTATATTTTTATAAAATGTATATTTTAATTCAAAAAGATAAAAATATTCCTCTAACTTTAGCTAATGGATGAATATTTAGTTTTTAAAACTTTTATGGACAGTAATTTGTCATTAAACAAAATCTTAGGTGTCAATATGCCCTATAAAAACTTAAAATATTTAAAGCATTAAATTGTAACATATCAAACCAAAAAGTATATGGGTTAGCTCATAAAGAGGCCCACCAAAGTATGATCTAGAGGGTTATGGGTCGTGTTTTAGGTCTTGCTTTTCGATGGGCTAATACAACTCATAATACTTATAATTTCATGGACTTACACGCCCAACAAGTCTAGTGGATTGTGCCCAATAAGGGAATGATAGCCCAACACAACCCACAAACATGTCTAAACTAGGTTAAATAATAAATTCCAAACTCTAGCCATGTTGAATATAATAACATAACTTGGTTCCTATCTTACATGTACACAATTACTCAAGCCCATTTATTTAGGACCATTTTTAAAGCTCTTAACCCTCGTAAATGGGGGTATGAAGGAACTCAACGCATTTCTTATTATAGTAACTATCATGAAAATATACTAAATATCATAAGAAAACACATTGTTTGTGGGTGTTTATAAAGTTATCGAAAAATAATTAAAAAAACTGCTACGAACTCATGGGATAAGATTCCACTCATATAATTGTGGAAACAAATCCCTCATAAAGTCACACGGGAAAAAGTCTCTCATGAAAACAAAAGCAATGTTCTGGAAAATATATATATGAATACTGCAAGCCCATTGCAGGCTAAAAAATTGTTGAAATATGTTTTCATGCATCATATGCTCATGTTAAGCCCTTAATAACTCATGTGGCTTGCTTATGTTCTCAAATGACCGAAATCCCCTTAATCATACATGTGTGTGGGTGTTACATCCAAGCTCTCACAATTCACAAATGATCTGTTCTTGAGTTGACTAATTTTATTTAGTTGAGTTGACTAATTTTATTTAGTAGACCATTAATTATTTTCTGAAAATTTCCACAGTATATCATCATCTGCATGTAGGTGTCTATTCAAACTACACAAAGCACCATAAATTTCCTTTCTTTGCACATGTTTGGTGTCTTTAGCTAGAAACTCATGAACCGTATTTGCAATTTGAATTGAGCTACAACCAGGAACTTTTTCCACCCCATATTGTCTCATTGCCACCCTGTAGCTTGAAAACTCTTTCCACTGTCCTGCTGCTGCACTCAAATTTGAAACCAACATTAAATAGCCAGGATTTGCAGGCTCCTCATCCAAAACCTTTCTGCCCACTGGCTGTAACATATCCCCACTTCCATGAATCTTACAAGCACCAAGCAATGTAGCCCAAATCACAGCATTTGGTTTCAGATGCATGTTTTTAATGAACCTGACTGCTTCTTCTAACTTCCCTGCTCGCCCAAGAAGATCAATCATGCAACCATAATGCTCAATTCTGGGTTTAACGTTGTACTCCTCTACCATCTGTTTGAATACCCATTTACCCTCCTCTACTAATCCTCCATGTGTACAAGCTGATAAAACAGAAATGAAAATGACATCATCTGGTTTTATAGCATCAAATTGCATCCTATAAAACAGTTCAAGAGCCTCCCTACAATGCCCATTAACAGCTAGGCCTGATATCATTGTTGTCCATGAGATTATACATCTGTTAGCCATCTTATCAAAAACTGCTTTTGTGCTTTCCACATCTCCACACTTCGCAAACATGTCCATCAAAGCATTTCCTAACGGATTTGACAATTGAAACTTGTTTTTCTTTATGTAGGAATCAATCCATTTCCCATGTTCAAGGGAACCCAAGTGAGAACATGCAGAAAGCACACTAATCAAAGTTGTGTGATCAGGCTTGCACTTGCCTTCAGTTAACATTTGATGAAATACATTAAGACCTAGATCAAACATGTGGTTATTAACATAACCAGAAATCATAGCATTCCATGTAACCACATTTTTTAATGGCATCAGATTAAAAAAGTTACTTGCAGATTCAAGATCACCAATCATGGTATATCCTGATATCAGAGCTGTCCAAGAAACAATGGTTTTTTCATGCATCTGATTGAAAATGCACTTTGCAGCCTCCATATCACCCATTCTCGCATACCCAGAAATCATGGAGTTCCAAGAAATCTCATTTTTCTCTGGCATCCTCTTAAAAACAGAAAGAGCCAACTCCATATTCCCTGCTCTAGACAGCCCTGAAATAATTTGATTCCAAGTGACCGTACTCCTCTCAGGCATAAAATCAAACAACGCCATTGCATAATCAATCTGCCCATGCTCCATGTACGCTCCAATCATCAAATTCCAAGAAACAACATCTCTTTCAGTCATTTCTTCAAACACCCTCCAAGCTAAACCCGAACTCTTGCCACATTTTGCATAAAAATCCAAAAGATTATTCTGCACGAAGACACTAGAACAAAACCCCATCTTTACAACCTCACTATGAACTACTATGCCACACTTCAAGGCCTCAAATGACTCAAAACATTTCAAAATAAAACTAAAAGTATAGCTATTAGGTGTGACCATTGATGTCTTCATTTGATTGTAAACAAGCAATGCACCTTTGAAAGTTTTCCCTGTAAAGCATTTTATAATTGTATTGTATGAAACAGTGCTCGGGTATTCTAAGTTTTGGAATATTTTGATGGTGTAATTCAGCGTATCAAGCTGTGAGGAGAGAATCATGAGCTTGGTCATTATAAAATTGCTTTCTTGTAGATTTTGAATCAAAATCTGAAGCTGGGTTTGTTTCACTTGCTTTATAGTTTTGCATTTTTGTAAGATTTTGAGAATTTTTTGCTCCATTTTGGGGGGAATGATGTTTTCAAAATACAGTTAGCGCAGTTGAAGGAAATATATATAGAACTTTCAGTAGCGGAAATATTCTCCGTGACAAGTGAAAATAACAATTATGACCCACAGCCCAGGAGTTATTACAAGTTGCGCCCCTCAAGAAACCCACCAAAACTATCCAAACTTTCTCAAGCAAAACTCAAACTATGTCCCAAATCAACCTAGTTGGTCTCAACTCATAAGAAAACACCTCTCTCAAAATTCACATGAACTAGTTCTTTGTATATATAAACAAATTCGCCTTAAAGGAGCCTACATTGTAGGTGTAGTCCCTTTAATTTGCAAGGCTTGTGGGTCTGTATTGAATCTTGATTACGGCAAAGCTTTGCACGCCGAGTCAATCAAATTTGGTGCTGATTTTGATGTGATTATTGGAACTTCATTGGTTGATATGTATGCGAAATGTAATGATATTTTCTCGTCACGTAAAGTGTTTGATTATATGCCTGAGAGAAATGTTGTTACATGGAATGCTATGATTGGTGGGCATTTGAAGCATGGACATATGGATTCTGCATCAATTCTGTTTAATCAGATGTCCAGAAGGACAGAAGTGACTTGGATAGAGATGATTGATGGGTTTGCGAGAAGTGGGGATACGGTTAAAGCTAGATACTTGTTCGATAGGGTTCCCCTTGAACTGAAGAATGTGGTGACATGGACTGTGATGGTTGATGGGTACACGAGCAATGGAGAGATGGAGGCAGCTAGGGAACTATTTGAAGAGATGCCAGAAAGGAATTTCTATGTGTGGTCATCGATGATTTCTGGGTATTGCAAGCAAGGTGATGTAAAGGAGGCTAAGGCTATGTTTGATAGAATCCCGGTTAGGAATTTGGTGAATTGGAATTCATTGATTTCTGGGTATGCACAGAATGGTTTTTGTGAAGAAGCCCTGGAAGCTTTTAGCAAAATGCAAGCGGAGAGGTTTGAACCAGATGAAGTTACTTTTGCAAGTGTTTTGTCAGCTTGTGCTCAGTTAGGTTCTTTGGATGCTGGAAGAGAAATCCACAATATGATTAATCATAGGAAAATAAAGCTTAACCAGTTTGTATTGAATGCATTAGTTGATATGTATGCCAAGTGTGGAGATTTAACCAATGCTAGGTTAATCTTTGAAGCAATGGAGCATAGGAATAATGCTTGTTGGAATTCTATGATCTCAGGTTTTGCCATGCATGGAAAGTGCAAAGAGGCTCTTGAGTTTTTCGGAAGAATGGAGAGTTCAAATGAGAAACCTGATGTTATCACATTTCTGTCGGTTCTCTCAGCTTGTGCACATGGAGGGTTTGTTGATGAAGGTCTGGAAATCTTCTCCAGGATGGGAAAATATGGCTTGGCAGCACGCATACAACATTATGGGTGTTTGGTTGACCTTTTGGGACGTACAGGAAGATTAAAAGAGGCTTATAATTTAATAAAAAAAATGCCGATGACACCAAATGATGCAGTTTGGGGGGCCCTACTTGGAGCTTGCCGGGTTCATGTGGATGAAGATATGCTGGAGCAAGTTACAGAAGAGTTAGTCCAATCAAATTACGGCTTGTATTCTGGTGATGATTCACATTATGTGCTGCTGTCAAACATATATGCGGCTTCTGATAGATGGGAGAGGGCCGAAGCTTTGAGAAAGATAATGAAAGACAAAGGACTTGAAAAAATTCCAGGGCGCAGTTTAATTATGCTCAGCAACACTGAGCAACAGATTTCTGAGAAAAGTTAGATGATAGGCTTCAATTCTATTCACTGTTAAAATTGTAGTTCTGAAGATATTCAACCCTTAAAAATTTTCATTCAGTTGGAAAGGTAACTTGTAGGTAGCTTTGGTTGTTGGTCAAAGCCAGACAAAATCTATACCTTTGAAATGCCAAATTACAATCCACAGTGTTGTGTTGTAGATATATACATTCTTGTAACTTCAATAGAATTTTTATCCAAAATGATATTACTTAACAAAAATATAAAGTTCTACTTTGAACATAATTTGTTCTGCAAATACGCTCTCTATTGTGTTAAAAGTTGCATTATGAAAAGATACAAGTGCTACCTCTGATTCTCTGTGCACTCTATATTCAGAGATCAACTAGACAACTCGAAATGACTCTGCTATTCTCTTCAAATCCTTGTAGTGCCTCTTCCATTGAAGACCTGCAACATAGAGCAACATCATAGTTTTCACCTCCATAGATAGAGTTCTTAAGTTACGATATGAAGCTGTGAAAATAGGATAAATGAACTGTACCACTTCCAGTTACATTGAACATGTAAAAGCGGTTTCCAGCAGCCGTTGCTGTAATCAGCATATGAGGTGGCTCCAACTCGTATTGGTAGTATGTTCGCCCAGAGTGTTCAGCCACATTCATGCTTACAACCTTGCCCTCAACATTCTCCCCTATCACTTCTGGTCCAAATGCATTAATCACTTTCTCTGGAGGTCCAATCTTTTCAATCGTAGCTTTATCACCAAGATCTATATAAACACAGAAAATAATGCTAAAATGTAAATCTTTAAAATTGTGGCAAGATAGCTTGTTCAGATTAAATTTTTAGTCACATTGTTTTAGCTCAGAAGCGGTTAAAACTCATCAATTATACAATTTCAACCGGATACAGAAGTTATCCTAATAACGTTTAACTTACTATCAGCAAATCTGAGAACAGGTGCCACAATGACAAACAAGCGCCCTTCATTCGGATTGGCAAATCTCAAGTCAATCTCCGTGCCACCTAAATCTGCGATTGATACCGGAACCTATGGCAAAGAAAAACAGCCGACTCCGAGGAATTTATGATGTTATCAAAAGAGAGGATAAAAAAAAGGAACACGCAAGAATAACTAAAAGTATGGAGTTGAAAGCTAAAAATTATAGTGCCAAGTCTTTAGCTCAGGAGGATTATTACCTCTTGCCACTCTGGAGGCACTGAAAATACGTAAGGAATGATTGGACTCCATCCAACACCATGGCCTCCAGATTTATCATCTGGTCTACGGTAAGTCCTCCAACCTGTCTGAGCATATAGTTTTCATAAGAAGGTGACCATTCCGTAACAAATGAAAAACGGGAACAGAAATAGCAGCTTGAAGTCATCATGTTAAACTAAATTTCAAGCGATGCAGGAAAAAATTCCAGTTCTGAGCCATTTGCTGGCTATGCCTTTATGTTGCCAATCGACCAAACTTTTTCGAGCTCTGTTTACATCTTAAATCCCAAGACACGTATACAGAGATAGGTGATATCAAGAAAGGTGCTAACAACCATTAACTCTGATATCACAATTGAAAGTGTCAAGACTAAGAAATTAGAGAGTTATAAACCAACCTTGTTCATCTGGCTCAGACAAGCCGGGTATCCTGCCAGCTAGAAGGCCTTGTTTGACAACAGCCAATCCATCTCCTGGAAACCCCAGAATGGTAGAAGAAACCAAAGAAGCACCAGAGATTAAAACTGATCTTCTCTTCACGAACCCACTTCTGTATTCGCCATCCCCAACACTCAATTCATTTCCTCTTGAACGTGCAACACTACTTTTACACCTTGACAGCTCCCTTTCTGTGTGCGGATAATATCTCCAACGACAGGAAAAGCTACAGCTTGTGAACAGAGATGTTCCCATTCCTCTCAATATGAGAAATTCTATTGCTTTGCTTACCTCCGGACTTCACTTGAGTTGTAATTTGAGTGTCAAATAAATAAAGAAATAGTTAAAAGCGAGAAGAATTGTCTTTGATTTTCGTGGACGATGTGTGTCAATCATGTCCTCTCAGTGGATTTTTTTTCGGAGTACGATAGAAAATCTGTGGCCTCACACGTGGCACACAAATAGCTTTTTGGGCTAACCCGGCCCACTTTCGTGGTACCCCGCTAGGCAAATCGCTTCCCTGTGCCGCCGAACAAGCCTCTCTTCCCATCCAACTCAAGACTTGAATGAAAATGAACTGCCAAACAATGAACTAGAGAACTCTATCAACACCTTTGACCATTTAGTGACGAGGAGACTTGAATGAAATACATAACCAAATTATAATCAGTAGCTATGGTACCATTAACCATTTCTTTTTCACGGTAAATAAGAACTTTAAGCTGTCTATACAAGATTAAATTTTTAAAAATGGTAAGAACAGAAGAATATAATCATCAGTCTACCAAGTGAAAAATAATCAACCACATTAAAAAACTTGGAGGCAGCCAAGGAAGCTAAATACTTTCAGCCCTATATTCAGAAAAAGATGGAGACGTAACAGAACTGCAGCTATGCACAGTGAAACAATACAATGAAGTGTGGTGATCAAAATCATGTTCAAGGCAATGGCACAGGACATTTCCAGTTGGTGAATTTAACCAAGTCTCTGTTCACTATAGTTCCATTATGCAGCCAGAATGTCTCAGCTGAAAGGTGAAATCGCCTCACTTTCCTCTGAAGTTCCCACAATATTCCTTGCATTGCAGAACATGGCTCTGATTCTGGAGCATAGACCCATATGCACCTTATTTGTCTACCATGGGCTATCATCTGCTCGATATCTTCATCTGAAAAGCAGGTCCAAAGTTTAGTTGTATGATGCTATATGGTAAAAAATGTGAAGCAAGAAGCAGAGACGTGAAACTGACCTGGTATAGAAGCTAGATAATCCAAAAGTTGGGGGCCAATATGAGTGGATGGCCATTTGATTGATATCTGGGTATAGTCAATCACATTCTGGAAAGGAAATTCTGCTTCATCCGATAAAATAACGGGGACACATTCCTGCTCAGAAGAAACCATTTCCATTATCTAAATTGATCAATCAAAAGATTTAGGGGAGAGAATAATTGGTGAAAAGAGAGAGGACAGACCACGAAAAAGGACTCATAAAACCGAAGAGTCCATGATGACTCCCCGCGTGGAGCAAGACAAAACTTGGCATTGCGCAGGTGTTGAAAATATTCCACCCTGTTGAGTTTTTCTGGGCCTTTGAACTTTAAATCTGGAGATTCCAACTGTTTATAATATCAATATGCATATTTTTATCTTGCTTAAAAACATAAAAAGTAAAAACAATCAATATTCAGAACTTGATAGAAAGATCAATTTTTCTCAATCAACCTAAATACAATGGAGAAAAGACCACTTTATGGGAAAAGAAAAGAACATAAAAAATTCTAAATTTAGGCACTAACAGGACTCAAAGAACAAGTCAAATACAGTAGCCACTACCACAAAAAGTATATAACTGAGCATTGTCAGTTTAGTTGTAATTCCTCATCATAGAAAGTCTGTTTGTGATTCAAATACTCTAATAATATCGGATGTATTATGATCACAATTTTTCTCTAGCTTTTGGAACTTCCAATATGAGTATCTTGATTCAGATGATCAGTTAGACTCAGAGGATGACATACCTTGTCTGGATATTGATTTGCAAGCTCAATCAACCGAAGACGACCGGCCTTCCCCTGTGCTCGACCTAAATAATTAGCCAAATACTTCCGTTTTGATAGAGGCAAAGGCTGGACTATGGTAGAACCATGTTTCGTCATCCCATCATCAACATTTCCAGGAATGATAATGTCTTTCCATGTATTAAAGGCACTTGAATCTCTCTTATCAGTTCGATCCCCCTGCACTAACACATAAACCAATAATCTTTTGTCAAACAGTAAGGGAGCAGGGGAATAAAATCAGAGACAACGCACAGTACACATTTCAAGGAACCTAATGGAAAAAATTCAATGCTGAGAAGCAATGCTGGGCCTAATACAGGAATTGTATGAATAAATGAAAAAAAAAAAAAAGCAACAGAAGAAAAAAACTCATAACAAAGCAAGTCCATGTCCAAGAGTCAGAGAGAAATTGCCACAATAAGACAATATCAATCATTCTTTCCACAGTGAAGCAACAAATTGGAAACTCGGAAGTTCAGCACAGAATCAATTGCTAGGCCATATGAAAACCATAACCAACTGGACATCCTACAAAAATAATGCCTGCTACAAGAACTAGTGCAAGAGTTGAAAAGTAAGAAACCAGATTCAAACTTAATATCTACAACAGGAGAACCTAATTTGATGAGAAGGATAATACCTCAGGAGTAAGAAATATGGAGCGATTTACGTATCTTGCCCAAGATCTAAATAAGTGAGCTCCAGCACCACTATAATAGCATAAAAACATGAAAATTTGTATTAATACAAAGAAAAAAAGACAAATTTTGAATAAACAGTAGAAGAAACCATAAATTGAATATATACATGTACGAGGTCAGCAATATCACAACAACAAGATTAAAGGAGATCATCTTGTACAAATTTAGTTCTTAAAAACAAATCTCCCTCTAAAAAAGTTACAAAGTTTTTGCTTACATGAGATAAGTAATATAAAGCAGAAATGAGTAACAACACTTCAGCCATATAATAATACAAATTCAAATTCAGTTATAAACTAGTAATGCCTTAGGGCAAAGATTAATTCGTTAATTTATTAGAATTAAAAAAGAAAGACATATTTCTTTTCCTTCTCTTTCATTATTTACTCTTTCCATATCAACATATTATTATAAACATCTTTGACTTGGTTCTCCACTTCTGCTGATGTTTGCACAGACTCAAACTTATATTGCTTTCATGTAATATTGAAACTGATTAGTTTTTACTAAAAAGAAGCTGCAACAAAAGAGGATCATTACCAGGACTTCTCTAAGTCATCAAACTTCCAAAAGTTGTCTTGCCTCAATGTAAAAACAACTTTAAAAAAAATTTAGAATACACAAGCACGCACTTTATTTAAAGAAGATTTCCAAACTAGCTTCCCTAAACTTTGATTTGAGTGAGATTCAATCCCAAGAATTCTATTGCTGTGCAAAAGATTGTACCAGTTGAGACAGCTAAAGTCAACAGACACAGGAATGCACTTACACCAACATTGCCATTAAGTCATCCATCTTAGATTGCCAAAAGAGAAGAATGACATTACCCAAAGAAGTCTACCTTGGGAAGACGAACACGTGGTCACGGCCACCAGAATGCCTAAAATATGGCATTTGACTTAAGACCTGAAAACAAAAGCTTTAACAAAATGACCACATAACAATTCAACATTTAACAATGAAAAAATTGAATATTATTACCTTGACATAGGTTTGGTTAATCTCCTTATCAGTGAGACCTCCCATCATCCTAACACATTTTACATATGCAGGCACAAAGAATAAATCCGCTTCCTCTTTCTTTATTGTTCTAAATCTCGATTGTAGGAGTAGCCTATGTATTTTAACCTACAGTTTACATAAACATAAACAAAACAAAACTCAAGAATCACCAAACTAACACAAACTAACGCTTAAAATATCGTTTTAACGAGAATGCTACATTGCTTGAATACCAATCCCAGCAACATTACTGTTTCATAATATTCAACTAAAAATACACAACCACTACAATTTTGAAGTAACATTTACCTTGTTTTAGCTAAAAAATTAGCTCAATTAATTATTGTTAAACACTGACCTTAATGAGCATCAAATTGAGCATAAAATCCTAAGTTCTAGATATTCAAAAAGTTTTCACAAACCACCTGAGTGCCCCACTGGCCTTTAACGCAGGAATCAGCAGAGATGGTTCCATCACGGCCGTACAACAAAAGTTTTAAGCCGTCAATCTCGTTCTCATCGTAGATGTAGATCTTCAGGGAGATTTGGGAGCCGTACCCTCTCTGAGGCCAGGAAAGAGATCCTCCGCCGTTGGATACTCGTAGGAGGTTTTGAGGTGATGAATGGTAGTGATCGAGTGACGAGGAGTATTTGCAAGGAGAAAATGTTTGGTCGAAGAGTCTGGTGAGAACGAAAGTGGCGGTTACTAGGAGGATGGCGCCGATCTGGTGCGTGCGGGTGCATGGACTGTGATGGTAAGGAGTGAAGATTCTTCTGTTGTTTATGCTTCCCATTTCGCTTCCTTGCTCGCCGCAGTGAGCTTCCTGGAAGCGAATTCGTTTCGGTATGAATTAAACGGCAGGCCAGAGATCCGAGTAGCCAAAAGCCACGTCGTTTTATCGAAATTGAATTTGAAATTAATATCAGTACTTTTAATAGCGGCCAATTAGGAAATTACAAGTTGATTTATTTAAAAAATCAAAACCCCACTCAATGAATCCGGTTTGGGTCAATCGTGGAATCAAATGATCAAATCGTTGGTTAGACCGATAAAAAATTTAGGGTGGTTTTGTCAAATTTTTTGAAAAAATAATAAATTAAGTAATTATTTTTGATGATTCAAAGTTGGAATAAACTTTGATCCAATAAAAAGGGTAATTCAGTCTAATTAATTCATAATTTTAACTTTAATTGTTTAGGATTTAATTTCACCTTAAAACGGTGATTCAATATAGAGCAATGGCCACATGCACTAGACCACTATTCAATCAATCCAATCAATTGAATTGGAATTTTAAAACCATGTAATTAACCACTCACCGAATCTGCCTCAAAAGATTATTTATAGTTTATATAAGACTTCAGAATTTTGCCATGTGTCGGGGGCATAGAGCCTTGTATCAAATACAAGCATGGCTAAATTTTAATTCAATTTTTTTAAGAAAGCAGGGGAAGGCCCAAATAGAAAGCCCAAATACTAACTCCTTTCTTCAACCTAAGGATTTTTTTTTTCAAATGAAATTAACGTACCTCTGACATTTCTTAAATCTTAGAATCACCGTAGGGTTTTTTTCCCTCTTTCTTCTTTATTTCACACAAATCTACAGTCAAACCAAGCCTTTGTTAACTCTACTCACGCAAGACTCGCCTAAATTGTTAGCCATGCCTCGCCGAAGAGACGAAGACGAAGAATTAATGGACGATGACGAGTACGACGAAGAGCAAGCCGTGGATGACTTAGAGGATGAGGAGGAGGAAGATGATCGCTCCAGTAAGAAGCGCAGGAGATCTGAATTCATTGATGACTTGGCCGAGGAGGACGAGGAGGAGGAAGAGGAAGATTATGAGGATGAGGATGAAGATTATGGTGGCGGCGGGAGAAAGCATAAGGCCAAGAGGCGGTCGGGGTCGGAGTTTTTTGATCTGGAGGCACAAGTAGATAGTGACGAAGACGAGGAGGAAGAGGAAGGAGAGGACGGTATGTGTTCTTGAATTTGAATGAATTAAATTCGGCATTTGTAAATTCGAAGTGTGTGTTATTTTTCTGGATTAATTTTTGTTTTTTTGGGTAGACGGTATTTGAAATTTAATGGAAAGAAGGTTGAGTGATTGAAATTAGGTTAGATTGTGTAGAAATTGATTGGTTTATGGATTTTGGATTGAGGTAGTGTTAAGTGATGAGAATTGATTTTGTGAAACTTCAAGATGGAGCAGAAAGTAGAAATTAAACAGGTGAGGATAGGAAAGTTTTTCATTAGTTGTCATTGGTTAGGAGCGTGCTTTAAAAAGTGTTTATAATTGAGGATTTGTTGTAAATAGGGTAAAAATGCCCTCATAAAAGGTACGTTGAGTGCTTGTTGATATTTGTGTTTTTCTTATGCAATTGTTAACTATCTCTGCATTGGTAATTTAGAATTTAGGAAATCATGGTTTGATAACTGCCATTGCATATTGTCATTGCTGCCCGAAAGAACAATTCTTTTTCCTTTTTAGGATTAAGAGATTGCTCCTTTTTTTTTTTTTTTTTTTTGGGTGTAATGAATAATTTGTATGGCCATGATTGATTTGGAATATGGCTTCCAATTGGGTGACTGATCTAATTTGCTGAGAAGCTATAGAAATTTTGCTTTTGTACAGGCACATTAAATTAATTTTGATTCATGTCTATATAAATCAATTTCAAAATTGAAGTTCCTTGAGTCATGTGTTCAGAATGGAGTTCAGAATTGAATTGCAAAATATTTATGTAAATTAAATACAGGAGTTGAGTCTGCAATTATAATGTCTTTTAGAACCATTTTATGCCCTGATTGAGTAGTGTAATGGCTAAACTTATTCTCTATTTCTTATAGAAGAAGAAAAATATCTGTTTGTATAGATGGTACTTAAGCACTTACATGTTCTATCATTTTATTTACAATTTGAATGGCATAGTCCTCATTGACTTGTGGAGTCATGGATTTCTAATTTGAATATTTTTCTTAGGGTCTTTCCTCTTACAACTAAAATTGACTCGTTTATTTTTCATTAGCCTCAATATGTAGGTTAATCTGAACTTCATGTATTGGTTACAGCTGCATGTTGTAGCAGCTATATTCTGGACTCTTGATTCTTTATCTGCAGATTCTTTTATTAAGAAGCTATTTGGTCCTTGAAACTGATCATGATGCTTAATGCCCCTTTTGGGTGTGTTTTCTTGAATTTTTGCATCCTTCCATTTCTTGGGAAGAGTTTTCACCAGAATTATTGGATAACGACTTTCATGGTTCTGACTTTTCAGCTGTTTGCCACATGTTCCATTTAGATTTTATAGATGACAGCTATGTATGTACGGTATGGATTTTTCTATAATGAGCGTGAAGTTAGAATACATGTGTCAATTTCAATCTCTGAAGTCATTTTTTGTTTGTCTTAATAATTGATGTTAATAATTATAATTTCACTTCTCTTGTGCAAACCCTGAAGTTTTGCTGTTCCTGTTGATTCTAGTTTGCAATCAGCTTATTCCTGCTTTTTTCTGAAATTGCTTATTCATTTATTATTGGAAAATGCAGACTTCATAGTTGATGGTGGAGCTGACCTACCTGATGAAGTTGATGGTCGAGGGATTCATCGTCGTCCACTGCTGCCTCGGGAGGATGATGCAGAAGATGTTGAAGATCTTGCGAGAAGAATTCAGGCGAGATATGCAAGATCAAGTCACACAGAATATGATGAGGAGACCACAGATGTGGAGCAGCAAGCACTATTGCCATCTGTTAGGGATCCAAAGCTGTGGATGGTTAAATGTGCGGTATGATTATAATTATGTTAAGGTTAAGTTGATGCATCTTTCATTTCAATTGGGGAGGTTTATCATGTTTAACTGTGTTCTTTTATGTTAGATTGGCCGTGAACGAGAGGCTGCTGTCTGTCTAATGCAAAAGTGTATAGATAAAGGAGCTGAGCTGCAAATTAGGTCTGCTATTGCACTTGATCACCTGAAAAACTACATATATATTGAAGCAGATAAAGAAGCCCATGTGAAAGAGGTATATGTTTCAGCTTGTAAACTTGTTCTAGTTTAAAGGTATGATGTTATTGAAGTTTGATTTATTGGCTTCTGAATCAGGCATGCAAAGGTCTGCGAAATATATATTCCCAGAAAGTAATGCTCGTTCCTATTAGAGAAATGACTGATGTGCTTTCAGTTGAGAGCAAAGCAATTGATCTTTCTAGGGATACTTGGGTCAGAATGAAGCTTGGAAGTTACAAGGGGGACCTTGCTAAAGTATGATCTGTACCCTATTTTCTTTGTGACATTCTTGCTCAATTAGATTTTTCTAACCTCTAATTTTTTTTGTTCTATAGGTGGTTGATGTGGACAATGTGCGACAGAGAGTAAGGGTGAAATTAATCCCAAGAATAGACTTGCAAGCTCTTGCAAATAAGTTGGTATGATATTTATTACCTTTTTTTTTGGGCTATTTCTCTTTAATTGGTATAATAGTTGATCTGGTTCCTTGTGTATGAATGAATCAACAAAATCTGAATTTAGTCCAGTTATGACCTTAGTTATGACAGGGTATTTTATCCATCTTTATGGGAATCTGGTTGACAGTTGTATCTTTTCACCTTTTACTGACTTAATTTAAAGTTATAGTTTCTTTTTAGAAAACCAAAGAAGTAAAAAAGAAAGTTTACATATTGATTGCGTAAATATACGGTATGATTTGGTTTCATTTTATTTGGTTTTATGTGGACTTTTCTTGCAATAGTTGTTAGTATTTACTTTTATAACGACAATCATATGTTGGGGTGCAGGAAGGTGGAGATGCTCCGAAGAAAAAGGCGTTTGTCCCTCCTCCACGTTTTATGAATGTAGATGAAGCTAGGTATTATTAATTGCGTCCTTTCTAAGTCATCAATTATCAAATGTCTTTGTAGCATAATTCATTACTTATTGAGCCCATTGTTTTCTGCTTATGTCAGGGAATTGCATATACGTGTAGAACGTAGAAGAGATCCGATCACTGGTGACTATTTTGAGAATATTGGTGGCATGCTGTTCAAAGATGGATTTTTGTACAAAACATTGTCAACAAAATCAATTAGCACAGTGAACATAAAACCAACTTTCGATGAACTTGAAAAATTCCGGACACCCGGCGAGAATGGAGAAAGTGATATAGCTAGTCTTTCAACTTTATTTGCAAACAGAAAGAAAGGGCATTTTATGAAGGGTGATGCAGTTATTGTCATCAAGGGAGATCTAAAAAATTTGAAAGGATGGGTTGAGAAGGTTGATGAAGAGAATGTGCATATCAGACCGGAAATGGAAGGACTTCCTGTAAGAACTTATTAGATACCCAGTAACGTTTTTCTGGTTGTTTTTTGGAATTATTTGTCTACTATGTGTGGGCTAATAATTGTTTAGCTTACTTTAAACTGATTGGTCTTTTTATGGATGGCTTTGTGCAGAAAACTCTTGCTCTCAATCAGAAAGAACTATGCAAGTATTTTGAACCTGGGAATCATGTGAAAGTTGTCTCCGGGACGCAGGAAGGTGCTACTGGCATGGTTGTAAAGGTTGAGCAGCATGTTCTGATCATTCTATCTGATACTACCAAGGAACATGTGAGAGGCTAACTCCCGTATTCAGGAACAACTATTTGAATGGAAATGTATTTATTATAATAATAATAATAATAATAATATATCTGTTCTCTTCAGATCCGTGTGTTTGCTGATGATGTTGTGGAGAGCTCTGAGGTTACCACTGGTGTAACAAAAATTGGGGACTATGAGCTTCATGATCTTGTGCTATTGGAGTATGCTCTTGCTTGTTCATGAGTCAAATGATTTTCGATCAATTTTTCATTTGTGTCTTATGTGCTTTTTATCTTGGTGCAGTAACAATAGTTTTGGTGTTATCATACGTGTGGAAAGTGAAGCATTTCAGGTCAGTGCTCTTACTTAAAGCCTAATCGGCTATTCTCTTTTGAGCTTTCTAAGTATATTTCATTTTATCCAGGTTTTGAAAGGAATTCCTGACAGACCTGAAGTTGCTCTTGTTAAATTGAGAGAAATAAAATACAAGATCGAAAAGAAGTCTAATGTGCAAGATAAGAATAAGAATACTGTCTCAGTGAAAGATGTTGTTAGGATCCTTGAGGGTCCATGCAAAGTAGGATTCTTATCTCTCATTTGACTTGTATTGCTATTACTGTAGAGTAAGTAGTTAACAGGTTCCACATTTTACCTTGTTAGGGCAAGCAAGGTCCTGTAGAACACATATACAGAGGTATTTTGTTCATCTATGATCGTCATCATCTTGAGCATGCTGGCTTTATATGTGCTAAATCTACTTCTTGTATTGTTGTGGGTGGATCACGTGGCAATGGTGATAGAAATGTAAGCCTTATATGCTCTTACTGTATTGTGTATAAAAGTATTGTTTTGATTACAATTTTATATGCAAGTTTTAGCTCACTTGTGTTTCAAAATCTCAGGGTGATGCCTTCAGATTTAACAATCATAGACCTCCGCCTCATGTACCCCAGACCCAGTCCCCAAGGAGATTTTCTAGAGGGGGGCATCAAAATGACTGTATGGTTCTTGATGATAACTACTTGTTTAACAATTATTTTATCATCAGTTGACTTTTTCTTACTGAGTTGATACTTTTTGGGTCAAAGTACTCTGGAATAGTTTTTCACCTTCTGTTTGAATGGTTCAGATGGAGGAAGACATAGAGGTGGAAGAGGAGGGCATGATCCTCTTATTGGAACTACAGTAAAAATTCGCCAAGGCCCTTTCAAGGGCTACCGTGGGCGGGTTGTAGAAATTAAGGGACAATCCGTTCGTGTTGAATTGGAGTCACAGATGAAAGTTGTTACAGGCAAGTTTCTGCTCTTGTGGGCAAACTAGATCTCATTTCTTTTTCCTGGTTCTCTGTATGGACCGTTAACTATTGTTTTATTTTCAGTTGATCGTAGTTATATATCTGACAATGTGGTTGTATCAACTCCGTACCGGTATGTAGAGTTATCTCTCAAGCTGTTTTATGTTGTCGTAATTTTGGAATTCTGATTATATATCTGCTTGTGCTGTGCCAGTGATGCTCCTCGTTATGGTATGGGAAGTGAAACTCCAATGCATCCTTCACGAACTCCCCTGCATCCTTACAATACTCCAATGAGAGATGTTGCGGGTATTGTCTTTTAAATCTTCCTGAGCTGCTGTTTTTCCATAGAATTTGATGTATTCATTATTGGCCGGCACATAAGTTATATTTAATTATTTCCTTAATTTATCTTGCAGCAACACCTATTCACGATGGCATGAGGACACCAATGCGTGACCGGGCCTGGAATCCTTACATTCCAATGAGTCCACCAAGGTTTTGCCTTAATATCTGACCAATTTCTGCATTCTCCTTTAACTATTTTATGTACTTATCTTTTAGGGTTTTACATGTTGAAAACGATGCTAAAATTAATCAACTTTTTCACTCAAACTTTAGAGTTACATCGGGTTGTTTTTTTATATCTGAATGGTTCTGCATTTTTTGTCATTTTGGTAAGTCAAATCATCATCATGCAACCATGCTGTAACACAATTTAAAATATGAAAAAAGACCTGAAAATGCATATGAAGGTGAAAGGATTCATTACTTTTAATGAGGAAATGTTGTTTGCAAAGAAACTATAAATATATGTGGAATTGTTAGCATGTTCTACACCTTTATATTCATTGTATTTAAAATTTAAGTGGTTTGTGGGTCCTCAATTCTATGAGAGTTCTTTATAGCAGAATAAGACTGATTGATAATCAAGAGTTAGACAATAGATAAAGGCAGTACAGAAAAACAGGGAGAAACTAGTTGAATACATGAGGAAGAACAACAAGAATATAGAAAAGATTTCATATAAAATAATCTTGAAAATCACTTTGGAAATCATTTACATTGATTTGGAGTTTTTATTTCGCATATCATTGACACCATTTTGATAGCATGTAAGTCACGAAAAACAATTTCAATATAAGAAAGTCATGAATCAATTACACTCTTTGCTGACTAGTAAAAATCCATATCTTATTCTGTATACTCATCAAATAAGATGGCTTACTCCTTTAAACCATGAAATGTTGAAATAACATGGCGTGTATGGTTGAAATAAAACTCCAAAAGATACTAATCCTATTTCTCCTACATCATTATTTTTTTGGTTTTGTTTTGTTTGGTTTTTTTTTTTTTTTGACTAATGGATGATCTGTGGAATTGTCATGATAACGAACAGGGATAATTGGGAGGAGGGAAACCCTGCTTCCTGGGGAGCCAGTCCTCAATATCAGGTTGGGGATCATTCATAATATGGCCCTATTCACAACATAAAGATTTTTCTTTGTTCTTTGCTTATATAATAAAATCTATGCTGTTTTCTTCCAGCCAGGAAGTCCACCTTCACGAGCTTATGAAGCACCTACACCTGGTTCAGGATGGGCTAATACTCCAGGTGGCAACTATAGTGAAGCTGGAACACCAAGAGATAGCAGTTCTGCCTATGGTAGTTTTGTTCATCATTATGCTATACTTAATTTGTTTCAGTAATTCATGTTTGTTCTTAGTGCGTGTGTAATGAAAGTCAAGTTTTTGTTGCAGCCAATGCTCCAAGTCCTTATCTGCCATCAACTCCGGGTGGGCAACCTATGACACCGAACTCAGCCTCCTATCTTCCTGGAACTCCGGGAGGCCAACCAATGACACCAGGAACTGGTGGTCTGGATGCTATGTCTCCTGTCATAGGTGTGTTTGGTTTCCTCCCTTTGCAAGTATAAAATTGTGGGATGTGATGGATTAGATTTCTACTTACATATTCTACTTTCCTTATTTAATTGATATTCTAGTCCAGATTATACTTTATGTGAGGTTTGTTTTAACTTGCAAATTTTGACATGTCAGTCAGAGCAGTCTGCATGCTAAAATTGGTCATTGATTTCCTGTGGGAATAAAGTGATCCTTTTTCTTTCTTTCCTATTCATTTCATGCTTATACCCATCCCATTAGAATTAAATGAAGCTCAAAAAAGATTTTTTCCCAACAATTTTCTATTGGTTGCCAAGTAATTGGATTTAAATGTGTGTCATTTCACAAGAAATTGATGATGCCCTCAAGTTGATGTACTCAGTTCATGCAGCTTGATTAAGGAGCTATTTTTTTTGCTATAAGATCAAATTTAAGCATTTGTTTCTAGAATACTTCATATGCTAAACAAAGCTTAAAGTCCACCTTCCTAGGTGTTAGAGTCCATGTAAACAGAAAATGTTTGAAGTCATCTTGTTTTTTTTTTTTTTTTCATTGGGAGAAGCCGTATTGTTAGTAAAAACTCCAAGTTTTTGTTAGCCGATTTCAGTGTTTTAAATGTTCTGACTAAATTGCAGGATCAGACAACGAAGGGCCATGGTTCATGCCAGACATCTTGGTTAATCTACGTAAGCCTGGGGAGGACATTGGCATGGGAGTTATCCGAGAAGTGCTTCCAGTATGTATTCCAGTAACACTTACGGTTTAAAATTTTGCTTGTAACGTAGCTTCAGTTCATTAATATTGCAAGTCTTCCATGACCCAAGAGTTTATGGTTTTCCTTTTTTCGCATTATTGACATTGTTTGTGAATTACCCCACAAATAGTTTTTGGTGGTTAAAAGCTTAGATTAAAGGCATCTGGCATTCAGTTCTGTTGTCTGCACCTGCAATAATGAGATCACTAAAAGCGTAAAGCTTTTAAGGGATTTTGTGTATGCATTTTATAACTGAACTGTGGTATGTTGCAGGATGGATCTTGTAGAGTGGTGCTTGGGTCGAGTGGTAATGGTGATACAATTTCAGCCCTTCCAACTGAAATTGAAATAGTTGTACCGAGGAAAAATGACAAGATAAAGATTATGGGTGGTGCACTGCGTGGTGCAACCGGGAAATTAATCGGTGTGGATGGTACCGATGGGATTGTAAAAGTAGATGACACACTAGATGTCAAGATATTAGACATGGTTATTTTAGCAAAATTAGCCCAGCCATGATCGTTAGGCCATTAATATAGTAAACCAAAATTCATAGTGTATATTTTTCTTGATGCTTAATTTTAGGGATTTAATGTCAATAATTATGGCACGTTCCCTCATTTTAATTTATTTCTTTCCCCTTTCTTCCACCGTTTTACTTTCCTTACGCTTTGCAAATTTAATGTATATAAATGAACAAAAGACCTCCGGCAATGCCAACACCGTTCTTGATCCATTGATTTCACCTGACCTTAAAATTTGGAAGGAAAAGCCCAAATAAACAAGAGTAGTTTTATGAACGAAAGTTGAAAGTCGGATGATCCCAGTTTCTTTTACTAATGGAAGAACACTGATAGTCACCTTAGCAAGAGAATCAACTTCTGCCTCTATGGAGGCAAGTCTCAACATGATGCTCCTCTGCCTACACCAGTGCCAACAATTCAAGAGACCTCCTTCTTATGTTCCTCTACAGTCCAGTATTGCATTATTATGCTTGAACTGATTTTATTTTTCTGCCTTTATGTTCAGCTGGAAAATTGAACTTATTTTGAATTGCAGATTTAATTCTCTGCCATGATGAGCTGATGCAGGATTTAACTCAAGTGTTTAATGCTTATTTGCAGGATTGAACTGCTTTATTATTATTACTATTATTATTCTTTTATAATTTTTCAGTCTTAATGTGTTAACAACATTTGTTTTTTTATGATAAGTTAGGGTTTTTATTTTGAATAGAACTTTGTAAATTGTTTATCTAATGTATTAAATGTCTTATAGGCCTGCCTTTTGAACTTATTTTTATTGCTGCTTCATTTTGAATAGGTTCTTCATCTAAAAAGGGAAATTGTAAGTATTTCGCACACTGTAAACATTTGTGATCACATTTGGTTTATGATGTGCACTCAATTATTTTACCATAATTAAACACATGATTAACATCATTGTATGAACATTTACACATGTTTCGTTTTTTCATTTAAGTACAACTAACAAATTTTTTTTTTTGTATTTGATTTTAGTAGTTATCTGTATATACTATTATGGTTATATACAAGTCTCATTCTTTGATTCATCTTTATTGGATATTTAATTTTACATCTTTTAAAAGATTCATTAATACCATATTTTGTGATTTTGAATAATGATTTTCAATACCTCATTTTGGTCAATATCATTTTATGTTGTGTACAATAAACATTGCATTTGATTTGTAACTTACTTAGCTTATTGTTTAGAATGTAGAATATGACTCTATGACTATTGTTTGAAGGGATTTCGAAACCAAGGGCCAAAGAGCTTTAATCTTGAAAGTTCAAGGTGAGCTTGAATGAGTGGGTGGGATGTTTAGAGCATTTCAAATCTGTGCATCAACTACTGACAGTAGGATAGCTAGGAAATTAATCTAGTAAATACAGAGTATTTGCTTTATATATTCCATCTCTGTATCTGATAATTAGGTTTATAGTTAGTGATTTGATTGGTTGGACTTGACTCCATGAATGTAGGCTAAGTTGAATCTTTAACTTAACCATGAAAAATTGTTACTAATTGCTCTTGTAGTTGTGTCTTCCAAGTAAGTTGTTTGAGAGAGAAGTGAAATCAATGCTCAATCTACATTGAAATAACCAAATCCATGTCATTGACAAACAAATTTCCAAGACTGTTTGCTCCCTGGATTAAAATTACTTCTGACCACAATTTTATTTTATAACATGAAAATAAGCCAAAGTTGAATAATTAAACATGTTCACATATTCTTTTATCTAAAAAATGATACAACTAAATACAATAGTCACCAATATTTACTTTAAGACAAGTACATTATATGTATACAAATCATAACAAAGATAATTTTTATTTTTGTGCCAATTTGAAAAACTCTAGTCTTATAAACCAAAATTTCCTCTTCCATGCGGATGATGCATCGAAGACTTTCACCTTTAAGCATAAACTCAGAGGCCTTATTGATCTTTGAGAATCCTAAACCTTAAACATTTACTTTAAGAGAAGGACGTTATATGTATACAAAGCATAACAAAGACAACTTTTATTTATGTAACAATTTACTCTAAGAGAAGGACGTTATATGTATATAAAACATAACAAAGACAACTTTTATTTATGTAACAATTTGAGAAACTCTGCTTTCTTAAACCTATTTCTACTCTTCCATGCGAATAATGCATCGAAGGCTTTCACCTTTAAGCATGAGCTCGAAGGCCTTGTTGATCTCTAAGAACGAAACTGAATGCGTAATGAATTTTTCTAACTCAAGCTCCTGCAACATTGTACATAAAGTTAATGAGTGCATATGCGTAATTTTTGTACACATCAAAATTTTTTAAGATTGATAATTACTCTTAAAATTGGTGGGATTCGAATTAGTTAGTGTACCTTACTCATATATTTTTCCACCATAGAGGGAAGATCAGAACGAGGCTTGTAGTTTCCAAAGAAAGTGCCCTTGAGTGTTCTTTCATTTAGTAAATTTATGGGGTGAGTCTTGAACACAGCATCTTTATGAGGTACTCCCACAATAACAGCAACACCCCAACCCTGAGATTAGATTTTATGGCTCATTAGCAATCTCAAAAGAAGAATAGTTGAAGCTATACTTGGCTTTATGTAGGAGGAATATGAACTTACATCATGGACACATTCGAATGCAGAAATCATGGCGTCAACATTTCCAGTACATTCAACACTTCGGTCCACACCTCCATTGGTAATCTCAGCAATGACCTAGTAATTCGATATGTGTAGGCTAATTGTTTAAAACATTTGAAATATGAACTAATACAAATAATTGCAGAAAGAAACCAGAGACAAACCTCTTGAACTGGTTTCTTGTGGTCTTTTGGGTTCACAAATTCAGTCACTCCAAACTTCTTTGCTGAAAGTACAAAACATTCCATGAAAGTTGAACAGATTATAAATGCGAAGCATAAACTATATTTAGGGTTGTTTCACTTGTTATTACTTTTTTTTGTAACTGTATCAATGCTCGATGCCATATGGTTTAGTTGTGCGAAACAGATAGCGTACCTGCTTCAAATCTATTTGAATTCAAATCAACACCAATAATCTTAGAAGCCCCAGCAATCTTGGCACCTTCAGCAGCCTAATAAAATGGAAACAGGATAATTTTGATACAGGGATTTGAAAAAGCGAGCACTAAAACAGTTCATATGGGCATACAAAGATAGTTACTCACAGCAAGCCCCACAGCACCCAAGCCAAAGATGGCAACTGATGACCCTTTTGCGGGTTTTGCAACATTAAGAGTGGCTCCAAGGCCTTATAAACAACAGAAAACATCAATTAATCACCAATTCAGAAACGAATTGTGTTCTGCATTAATTAAAACAAATTCCCATGTTTCTGTACCTGTTGAAATTCCACAGGAAAGAACACAAACTTTGTCAAGAGGAGCCTCGGGGTTGATCTTGGCAACACACCCAACATGAACCACTGTGTATTCACTAAAGGTTGATGTGCCAACAAAATGATAAATTGGTTGGCCATTGATGGAGAATCTCGATTTTCCATCATTAAGCATAACACCCCTATCAGTATTGACCCTGAGAAGATCACACATGTTGCTCTCTTCAGATTTACAGTGAGCACAATCTTTGCATTCTCCAGTGAACACAGGGAGCACATGGTCATTTGGTTTGAGATCAGTCACCCCCTCACCAACACTCTCTACAATCCTACTCACCAATAAACACCATAGAGAGTCAGTTCAGCAGCATATGCATAAACGAAATGTTCACTGGCATGTGCATAAACGAAACGCTAAAGTTCACATACCCTCCAGCCTCATGGCCCAAGATTCTAGGAAATAAAGATTTCTGCCCCTGAAAAAGAACAAAGAAATCATTTTGATGCGCGCAGTCACTCTGTAAAATTCACTACAAAAAGTTATGGTTTATCAAGCTATGATGGTATAGATATTTTCCTTGGCTTCCCAGAAGTAAACATCAGAGTGACAAAGGGAAGTGTAGAGGATCTTCAAACGAACTTCATTAGCTTGTGGAGGCGCCACCTCCACTTCTTCAATCACCAAAGGCTTCCCAGCTTCCCACGCCACGGCAGCTAACATACAAGAATACACAACTCATTAGTAAAGATCATAAGTGATTACTGAGACACATAAAAATCCAAACCTGAGTCCACGTTAAGCATAAAATCTTGAACTCAGAGAGATCAAAATAGTGTACCTTTGCAACGGATGACCTGGCCAGCAGTGCATTCCATCTCTTCTTACACCTTGAAACTGAAAACAAATTAAACACAACTTAAGGATTAAATCTTTTTTAAGCTTTAGGACTTTCTTTTGTCTAGGTGGGTAGTGGCTCCACTTTGAGGGGATATTTATAATCTATGACTACGTTTATGGTAGAGATTCTTGATAGCTTTAGATTTTTTCAAGTAAACAATTTCTGAAAAATCATGCTATCTGCGGCTGTGACGACATCATTCCCAGATATTTACCAAAAAAAAAAGAAGAAACATCATTCCCAGATATTGGTTCCTGGGATTCATAGGTCAATGGTTTAGTTGGTTTCACTGTGGGTTTATCCTATCTTTAATGCTGACTGGTAAAGATTAATGTAAAGGCAAAGGAGACTGAGATAGATGCCAATTGGACAAATTAGACCCACCAACCTTTTCAGTCGAATATTATTAGTAGCTGAGTAAATTAATCGGTGTGGATGGTACCGATGGGATTGTAAAAGTAGATGACACACTAGATGTCAAGATATTAGACATGGTTATATTAGCAAAATTAGCCCAGCCATGATAGTTAGGCCATTAATATAGTAAACCAAAATTCATAGTGTATATTTTTCTTGATGCTTAATTTTAGGGATTTAATGTCAATAATTATAGCACGTTCCCTCATTTTAATTTATTTCTTTCCCCTTTCTTCCACCGTTTTTACTTTCCTTACGCTTTGCAAATATAATGTATATAAATGAACAAAAGACCTTCGGCAATGCCAACACCGTTCTCGATCCATTGATTTCAACTGACGTTAAAATTTGGAAAGAAAAGCCCAAATAAACTGTTGAAGCCGAAGTTGAAGTTGCATGCTTTGTCTTATTGCATTTTTGTCAACTTGCATGTGAGTAGTTATTTAAGTAAGTAAGGCTTGCGTGGTGATCCTTGATATACTGAACCTACCACAAAATCAAGCATGGGCAGCCTTACGTGTATTAATACTCATGTATTTTTGCATATATATATCTTTGTCCAAGTATTGAAGAAGAAATATATGAATGAATGAATTTTTTATCATCTTTCAAATTTATCTTCAGCTCTTATTAGCTATTCTTCTTTTCTAGTTCAAGCTGAACTCTTTCTTCCGCAAATAAATTCAGTGCAGAATGTTTCTGTTTTAGGAAAGTTCCAATTGATAAATGTTCCAGCTGAAACAAAACTTGGTTATCAAGTTTCTCAACATAAACAAGAGTAGTTTTATGAATAAAAGTTGAAAGTCGGATGATCCCAGTTTCTTTTACTAATGGAAGAACGCTGATAGACACCTTCACAAGAGAATCAACTTCTGCCTATATGGAGAGAAGTCTCAACATGATGCTCCTCAGCCTACACCAGTGCCAACAACTCAAGAGACCTCCTTCTTATGTTCCTCTATAGATCCAGTATTGCATTATTATGCTTGAACTGATTTTATTTTTCTGCCTTTATGTTCAGCTGGAAAATTGAACTTATTTTGAATTGCAGATTTAATTCTCTGCCATGATGAGCTGATGCAGGATTTAACTTAGGTGTTTAATACTTGTTTGCAGGATTGAACTGCTTTATTATTATTATAATTTTTCAGTCTTAATGTATTAACAACATTTGTTTAGTTATGATAAGTTAGGGTTTTTTTTTTTTTTTAAAAGAACTTTGTTAGTTGTTTATCTAATGTGTTGAATGTCTTACAGGCCCGCATTTTGAACTTATTTTTATTGTTGCTTCATTTTGAATGGATTCTTCATTTGTAAGTTTGCTAAAAAGATAGATTGTAAGTATTTCGCACACTGTAAACATTTATGATCACATTTGGTTTATGGTGTGCACTCAACTATCTTACTAGTTAACATCATTGTATGAATATTCATATATGTTTTCTTTTTTTATTTAAGTACAACTAACAAATGTTTTTGTATGTATTTAATTTTATTAGTTGTTATCTGTATATACTGTTATGATTTTATATAAGCCTCACTCTTTGATTCTTCCTTATTAGATATTTAATCTTGCATCTTTTAAAAGATTCATTAATACGATATTCTGTGATTTTGAGCAATGATTTTCAGTACCTCATTTTGGTCAATATCATTTTATGTTGTGTACAATAAACATTGCATTTGATTTGATACTTCTTTGTGTTTCTACTATTTGTTTTGAAACTTAGCCTAGCTTATTGTTTAGAATGTAGAATATGACTCTATGACTATTGTTTGAAGGGATTTCAAAAGCAAGAGCCAAAGAGCTTTAATCTTGAAAGTTCAAGGTGAGCTTGAATGATTAGGTGGGATATTTAGAGCATTTCAAATCTGTGCATCAACTACTGACAGTAGGATAGCTAGGAAATTAATCTAGTAAATACAGAGTATTTGCTTTATATATTCCATCTCTGTATCTGAAAATTGGGTTTATAGTTAGTGGTTTGATTGGTTGGACTTGACTCCATGATTGTAGGCTAAGTTGAATCTTTAACTTAACCATGAAAAATTGTTGTATCTCCTTCACTAATTGCTCTTGTAGTTGTGTCTTCTAAGTAAGTTGTCTGAGAGAGAAGTGAAATCAATACTCAATCTACATTTAATTAACCAAATCCATGTCATTGACAAACAAATTTCTAAGAATGTTTGGTCCCTGCATCAAAATTATCTTCTAACCACAAATTTATTTTATAACATGAAAATAAGCCAAAGTTGAATAACTAAACACGTTCACATATTCTTTTATCTGAAAAATGATACAACTAAATACAATACTCACCAATATTTACTTTAAGACAAGTATATTATATGTATACAAATCATAATACAGACAACTTTTATTTATGTACTAATTTGAGAAACTCTAGTCTCACAAATAAATTTTCCTCTTCCATACTGATAATGCATGGAAGGCTTTTACCTTTAAACATAAGTTGAAAGACTGCGTTGATCTCTGAGAACCCTAAACTTTAAACAATTATTACAAGAGGAGGACGTTATATGTATACAAAGCATAATAAAAACAACCTTTATTTATGTAACAATTTAGAAACTCTGCTTTCTTAAACCAAATTCTACTCTTTCATGCGAATAATGCATCGAAGGCTTTCACCTTTAAGCATAAGCTCAAATGCCTTGTTGATCTCTGAAAACGAAACTGAATGTGTAATGAACTTTTCTATCTCAAGCTCCTGCAACATGAGTGCATATGCACAATTTTTGTAAGCTTCAAAATATTTTAAGATTGATAATTACTCTTAAAAAATTGGTGGGATCCGAATTAGTTTGTCTACCTTATTCATATATTTTTCCACTACAAAGGGAAGATCAGAACGAGGCTTGTAATTTCCAAAGAAAGTGCCCTTGAGTGTTCTTTCATTTAGTAAATTTATGGGGTGAGTCTTGAACACAGCATCTTTATGAGGTACTCCCACAAGAACAGCAACACCCCAACCCTGAGATTAGATTTATGGCTCATTAGCAATCTCAAAAGAAGAATAGTTGAAGCTAAACTTGGTTTTATGTAGGAGGAATATGAACTTACATCATGGACACACTCAAATGCAGAAATCATGGCGTCAACATTTCCAGTACATTCAACACTTCGGTCCACACCTCCATTGGTAATCTCAGCAATGACCTAGTAATTTGATGTATAGGCTAATTGTTTAGAACATTTCAAATAAGAACTAATGCAAATAATTGGAGAAAGAAACCAGAGACAAACCTCTTGAACTGGTTTCTTGTGGTCTTTTGGGTTCACAAATTCAGTCACTCCGAACTTCTTCGCTGAAGGTACAAAACATTCCATTAAAGTTGAACAGATTATAAATACGAAGCATACACTATATTTAGGATTGTTTCACTTGCTATAACTTTTCTTTGTAACTCTATAAATACTCGATGCCTTATGGTTTAGTTGTGCGAAACAGAGAGCTTACCTGCTTTAAATCTATCTGAATTCAAATCAACACCAATAATCCTGGAAGCCCCAGCAATCCTGGCTCCTTCAGCAGCCTAATGAAATGGAAACAGCATAATTTTGATACGGGGATTTGAAAAGCGAGCACTAAAACAGTTCATATGGGCAGCTAAAGATAGTTACTCACGGCAAGCCCCACAGCACCCAAGCCAAAGATAGCAACTGATGACCCTTTTGCAGGTTTTGCAACATTAAGAGTGGCGCCAAGGCCTTATAAACAACAGAAAACATCAATTAATCACCAATTCAACAACGAATTGAATTTTACATTAATTAAAACAAATTCCCATGTTTCTGTACCTGTTGAAATTCCACAGCTAAGAACACAAACTTTGTCAAGAGGAGCCAAGGGGTTGATCTTGGCAACACACCCAACATGAACCACCGTGTATTCACTAAAGGTTGATGTGCCAACAAAATGATAAATTGGTTTTCCATTGATGGAGAATCTCGATTTTCCATCATTAAGCATAACACCCCTATCAGTATTGATCCTGAGAAGATCACACATGTTGCTCTCTTCGGATTTACAGTGAGCACAATCTTTGCATTCTCCAGTGAACACAGGGAGCACATGGTCACCTGGTTTGAGATCAGTCACCCCCTCACCAACACTCTCCACAATCCTATTCACCAATAAACACCACAGAGAGTCAGTCATCAGCATATGCATAAACGAAATGTACACTGATATGTGCATAACCGAACTGCTAAAGTTCACATACCCTCCAGCCTCATGGCCATAGATTCTAGGAAACAAAGGGTTCTGCCCCTGAAAAAGAACAAAGAAATCATTTTGATGCACTCAGTCACTGTGTAAAATTCACTACAAAAAGTTATGGTTTATCAAGTTATGATGGTATAGATATTTGCCTTGGCTTCCCAGAAGTAAACATCAGTGTGACAAAGGGAAGTGTAGAGGATCTTCAAACGAACTTCATTAGCTTGTGGAGGCGCCACCTCCACTTCTTCAATCATCAACGGCTTCCCAGCTTCCCACGCCACGGCAGCTAACATACAAGAATACACAACTCATTAGTAATGATCATAAGTGATTACTGAGACACATAAAAATCCAAACCTGAGTCCACGTTAAGAATAAAATCTTGAACTCAGAGAGATCAAAATAGTGTACCTTTGCAACGGATGACCTGGCCAGCAGTGCATTCCATCTCGTCTTATACCTTGAAACTGAAAACAAATTAAACACACAACTTAAGGATTAAATATTTTATAAGCTTTAGGACTTTCTTTTCTCTTGGTGGGTAATGGCTGCACTTTGAGGGGATATTTATAATCTATGACTACATTTATGGTAGAGATTCTTGATGGCTCGAGATTTTTCAAGTAAACAGTTTCTGAAAAAATCATGCTATCTGCGGCTGTGACAACATCATTCCCAGACATTGGCTCCTGGGATTCATAAGTCAATGGTTTAGTTGGATTCACTGTGGGTTTATCCTATCTTTAATGCTGATTGGTAAAGATTGATGTAAAGATAAAGGAGACTGAGATAGATGCCGATTGGACAAATTAGACCCGCCAACCTTTTTCAGTCGACTATTATTAGTAGCTGAGTAAATTATTGCCACAAATAATTCTGTCTAAAATTTAATGCCAGTAACCAAAGACCGAAGGACTTAATCCCATCCAAAGGTCTCTAAATAATAGAACTCATATTTACCAATTTTTTAGAACTCACACACTATCAAATTTAGACCTAAATTAATATACTAATTTGACAATCTGATCCGCTTAGAGTCCAAAACCCAGAAAAGAAAAACACTATGAATGCACTGGATGGCTATAACAAATTGTTAATGAGTTGGAATTATATGTATTTACGTACAAAACATTGGATCAGTGTTGGTTTTTGCTAGAAGGTCAATGACATAAATTAATAAAAGTGGAAATATAAAACTAATAGAATAGAAAAGACTCCATGACCTTTGTTAACTGTTTCGTAAAGGTTTTGTTTTACACTAGCTTCTTGTATTTCTTTATTTATTATTAAAGGGTTTGAATATTCTGTTTTGGCTCATCATCAGATCATATCCGCCAAGTGACTATAAGTCTTTTACAACACAGCATGAGATTTTATTTAATTTAGGTTATCACGTGGGACATACATGACATGATCCTTATTTTATGTAATTCAATATTATTTAATTATTGATAGTTGGGTCAAACTAAAACTGGACAGGGAAAACGGGGATAACACACCAGAAATGAGTTATAGGATTTGCAAATTGTATAGTGATAAACAATTTAATAAAACCACTTGACATAAACTAAAAAAAAGTCAATTGAAAAAGGTTGGTGGGGTTTAAAGTATAGAGTTTTGGCAATATTATTGTTGCCCGATGGCTCTGCCTTGGCGGTTAAGAGGCTAACCGCTTGTAAGCTTACTGAGAAGCAGTTTCGGTGGGGGATGAATAGGTTGGGGCAACTTATGCTAAGAAAGCTTGAAGTAGTTCTAATAATGGCTGAAAGTTGATGAATTTAGAAGTAATGCAGGCTGTTATGCTGACTCAAATGAAGATGAATTAATTAGTTTTTGTGTAATCTGATTTGAGCTATTAAGTGACAAAGCTTACTTGGTTATATTTTAATGTTTGGTTATGTGTTTAGTTAAAATGAAACTAAACTACAATGTAGTAGCTAGATTGGGCAAGCTTTTAACTAAAGTTGAATGTATTTTGGTTAAGTTAGCTTTTGTTGTATGATCGAGCTTAATTCAAGCTGTTTATGAACTCAAGTTGGTAAAGCTTTGTATTATGTAATGTGTCAAATTCAGTTAATGAGCACACATATATCCATTAAAAAAAAAAAAAATTCCAACATTTTTTGTCTTCTCACTGATGTGTGGTAAGTCCCACATCATTTGGGAATGGACATTTGGTATAGTTTATAAGGGTGTAAGCACTTTAACTTGGTAAACTAATTTTCCAAATTGAGTTCTACCTTGCCTTGTAACGTATCATCTGGTATCAGAACTCAGGGCTCCTGACACTTTATAAGGGTGTAGACACCCTTACTTGACAAGCTGGTTTTTCAAATTGAATTATACCTCGCCCTATAACATATCACTCACTCTCTCTTTATTTTTTTCTCTAGGTTCATATCTTCTGAGTTCTTTGATTTTGAGCAATGATTACTAGTACCTCATATTGGTCAAAGATCATTTTATATTGTGCACAACAAATACTGCATTTGCTACTCTGTCTTTCTACTTTTTGTTTTGCAACTTAGCTTAGCTTATTTGTTTAGAACGTGGAATATGACTATAATTATTGTTAGAAAGTATTTCGAGACCAGGAGTGAAGAGATGTAATCTTGAAATTGCAAGGTGAGCTTGGATGATTAGGTGAGATACTCAGACTATTTCAAATCTCATCAATAACTGCTAATAATAGGGTAGTTTAGAAAATTAATCTAGTAAACAGGGAGTGTTTGCTTTGTATATTAATTCCATCTCAACTGGGTTTATAGTTTAGCGGTTTGCTTGGTTGAACGAAGTCTTATGGATGTGAGTTAAGTTGAATCCTAGCTTAACCGTATAAAAATTATTGTCTCCACTATTTGCCTTTGCTTTCATGTTTTTTTGAGTTAAGTTGTTTGAGAGAGAAGTGAATTCAATTTTGCCAGCCCGTATCATTCACAAACAAATTTCCAAGAATGCTACCCCACTCGATCAGAAATGATTTTCTAACCACAATTTTACTGTATAAGATGAAAAATAAGCCAAAGTTGAACAGTTGAGTACGTTCACTTATTCTCTTATCCAGGAAAAGATGCAAATAAATACAATAATAAACATCATTTACTTCAAAACAAAAATGTTATATTACAAATCATAAAGGCAACTTTTATATAATACGTGAAAGATTTTTTTTATTTTACTCGAAAACCTCATTTATGTAAATCATTAATTGGATAAATCAAGAGTAAGTTTTTATCGTAATTTGAACTCTAATTATTAAGCATGAATCGTGTTCTTCGCCGCTTAGGCCAATCTTTAGAATTCTTCAAAGGTTTTCACTTTTAAACATAAGCTCAAAAGCCTTGTTAATCTTTAAGAAGGACATTGAATGTGTAATGAACTTTTCTAGCACAAGCTCCCGCAACATTTTGCATCAAGTAAATGAGTGCATGTGCATTATTTTAGCCCATATCTAAATTTTCCAAGATTGATAATTACTCTTAAAATTGGTGGGATTCAAATCGGTTAGTGTATCTTGTTTATAAATTTTCCTACCACAAAACGAAGGTCAGAACGAGGCTTGTAGTTTCCAAAGAATGTTCATTAAGTGTACTTCCATTCAGTAAATTCATGGAGTGAGACCTGAACACAGAATCTCTATGAGGTACCCCCACAAGAACAACAACACCCCAACCCTGAGATTAAATTCTATGACTCATTAGCATTCTCAAAAGAAGAATAGTTTAAGTTAAACTTAGTTTAACGTAGAAGGAATATGAACTTACATCATGGACACATTCGGATGCAGAAATCATGATATCAACATTTCCAGTATATTCCACGCTTCGGATGACGCCTCCATTGGTAATCTCAGTAATGACTTAGTAATTCGATATGTGATAGGCTAGTTGTTTAGAACTTTTGAAGTATGAACTAATACAAATAACTGGAAAAAGAAACAAGAGACAAACCTCTTGAACTGGCTTCTTGTGGTCTTTTGGGTTCACAAATTCAGTCACTCCAAACTTCTTTGCCGGAAATACCAAGTACAAACATTCCTTCAAAGTTGAGCAGATTATAAATATGAACCATACACTATATTTAGGATTGTTTCAATTTTTGTTTTAAACTTATCTTTATAACTCTATATATACTCGATGTCATACGGTTTAGTTGTGCGAAACAGATAGCTTACCTTCTTTAAATCTATTTGAATTCAAATCAACACCAATAATCCTAGAAGCCCTGGCAATCCTGGTTCCTTCAACAGCCTAATCGAATGGATACAACATAATTTTGATATGGGGATTTGAAAAAGCGAGCACTAAAACTGTTCATATCGGCAGAAAAAGATGGTTACTCACAGCAAGCCCCACAGCACCCAAGCCAAAGATAGCAACTGATGACTCTTTTGCAGTTTTGCAACATTAAGAGTGGCACCAAGGCCTTATAAACAATAAAAGCATTAGTTAATCAACAATTCAACAACGAATTGAATTTTACATTAATTAGAAAAATTCCCATGTGTCTGTACCTATTGAAATTCCACAGCTGAGAACGTATTGTCAAGAGGAGCCAAGGAGTTGATCTTGGCAACACAGCCAACATGAACCACTCTGTATTAACTAAAGGTTGATGTGCCAACAAAACGATAAATTGGTTTGTCATTGATGGAGAATCTTGATTTTCCATCATTAAGCATTACACCCCTATCAGCATTGATCCTGAGAAGATCACACATGTTGCTCTCTTCGGATTTACAGTGAGCACAATCTTTGCATTGTCCAGTGAACACAGGCAGCGAATGGTCACCTGGTTTGAGATCAGTCACCCCATCACCAACACTCTCCACAATCAAATTTACCGATAAACACCATAAAGAATCAGTTCAGCACATATGCATAAACGACGTGTACATTTGACATATTGACATTAATACATCAATACAGAAGTTCACATACCCTCCGGCCTCATGGCATTAGATTCCAGGAAACAAAGGGTTCTGCCACTGCAAATGAAAAAATAAAGCATTTTGATGCATTCAGTCACGGTGTAAAATTCACCACAGAAAGTTATGGTTTATCAAGTAACGACGGTATAGATACTTACCTTGGCTTCGCAGAAGTAAACATCAGCGTGACAAAGCGAAGTGTAGAGCATCTTCAAACGAAATTCATTAGCCTGTGGAGGAGACATTGCAACTTCTTCAGTTATCAATGGCTTCCTGGCTTACCACGCCACAGCTGCTGCATAAAATATTATAAAGCTTACTAGTTACCATAACCAGTGATACCGTAGACACATGAAATTCTTGAACTTTATTTATGTAAAATGATAAAAACCATGAACCTCTGCAGCGCATGACCGGACCAGCAGTGCATGACATGTTTTTCTTAAACTTTGAAACTGAGAACAAGTTAAACACACAACTGAAAGATTAAAATTTTTATAAGATTTTGGACTGATTTTGTCTTTGTAGGTAGGGGATATTTATACTCCCTGAAAGCAAACAAAGAGTTAATTATATCAATGAGATTCTTAATGACTTCCAGTAAACAGTTTCTGAAAACAACAGTTATTGGTGGCTGTGATGAAACCATTCTCAGATTTATTATTACTCCCTGGCTTTGGTCTCACAGTTGTTTATCTCAAATTTAATCAAAGATACACATAAATATAAAAGCCCAAGCCAGCTGCTTAAGAATATAACCTATGAGATCAAATTGATGCCAATTCACCAACCTTCTTTATTTCAATTATGCAATTATTTTTTATATGTCAACCATTATTAAATTTGCAAAACCTGTAATTGGGATCCAGTGAGTTTGGCCTTTCCAGTTTTAATTTTGATATTAAATATTTCAACTCGAATTGGTCACTATTATAATCACTAACATTCAATGTTTACTACCACTTCTTCAATGGTCACCTTCACCCAGAAAGGAGGATATGAGAGCATTCGAAATGATGAAGGAATGAGTAATTAAGCATGCGTTGCCTGGCGTTGAGGTGGGGGAGTGGTACCAGCATGATGCCCCACATGTCATTTCACTGTCAAATCTGAGAAACAAAAATGGTTGCCGCTTATATACAGACATGCATACTTTTCCTCTTACCACTTTGTATTTCATAAAAATCTTTCATTATTATTATTTTCTTTAAAAGAAAGACTTACATTTATAATATCAAATGTTATTTTAGGTGAGTAATAGAATGTATCAACGAGTGAAATCCAAATGGTGTTGCATATGGGGATCGAATCTACAACCATAGTACGAAATTTTACATAAATATGGGCCAAAATGACAGATATAAATTTAGTATGAAATATATATATATATATATATATATATATATATGAATAGTTGATTCACGATTCAATTTGCAAGTATCCGAAACTTATCACTTTTCTATCAATAAAAAAGAAGAAAAAAAAGAACAAAAAGAAAAGGTCTCATCATGAATTGTGCTTATAACTTGAACTAGAAGTCTCATAACGCAATTTCATTATTCCAGCAACATGAATCATCAATTACAGACTGCACAATTACAATGATATACATCACTCCCTTTTTATTGAGTGAAATTGAGATTCAGCTCTATCAATAATTACATTACATTTGGAAATATAATATTATATTATGTATGTATGTATGTATGTATGTATGTATGTATGTATGTATATAGAAGGTGTTAAAAATTAATGTATCCTTTTCACGGATAAGATTTATAAAGAACAAGACAGTGGGTTGCCACGTTTGGCCCTTTGTTGGAAAAAGCTATAAAACTTTGCAAATAGAAAAAACAATTGAACTTTTTTCAGAAATCAAAAGCTGAATTGAGTGTCTTGTTTCAGTCTTATTACAGTGAATGGTCCTCTGGTTCTGTGTCAATCCAACTCAACTTTTCTTCAACTTTATCGAAGAACCCATCACTGTACAACATTAGGCGATCAATTGCACAAGATTTTTTATTTTTGTTTTCAGATTCTCAATCATCTCGTTCAAACTGGCTTAGTTTTCTTTTCATTAATAAGGTAAGAAGAAGAAGAAGAAGAAGAAGAAGAAGAAGAAAGAGTGTTTAAATTAAAAGTATATCTTAGTTTTATAAATTTATATACTATTCCTTTTAATAGTCAATCTTCAATTTTAATAATAGTATGTATTAATATCATGATTGTAGAAATTATATGGACAGTCTTTTTGTTGTTTTGTAGGCATATAAATGTAGAAAGACATGAAGTCAATCAATTTTAGTTGGTGCTTAATTGATACATCAAAGCCAAATATGAAACATTGGTTTAAATGTGTTTGCCAATTGAAATATAGATCATTTCTGAAAAAGGGTTTCCCTGGGCAGCATGATTAATTTCCAACAAGGATGTATAGTTTATGCTTAAGAATTGTCATCCTATTCATTCATGGCATAAATATCGGCCGGTCAATCGTGTGGTGTAGATTGATTCATCAACAAATTTCTGGAGTTGAATAATGAGGCATAGATTTTATTTGTGTACATGAAAGATTAGGTTTGGTTTCTCAAATGAAAATTTCTTAATAGGCTAATGAGTGTGGCTGTGGCACACTGCAAGAAAATACCCAACAACTAAAAATCATGCTATCATTAAAAAGAGTCGTTCATATTGCTGCTCTCATTTCACATATATTTACTGGTTTCATAAAATGTGGCAAAATAATTAACCAATTCACATCACAAGCATACTTTATCAAAATAATTTATGTCATACTCCATATTATTACATTTGATCAACTATACAAACGTTTTGGTATGAAAGTTTCTGAAAATATAAATCTTGTCCAATGATAACAATTCTTGATGTGAAAATCTATACACTAACAAACCATACCTAAGACTGGACCTTGTGCAAGAAGATTATAATGGTTATTGGAATTAGCAAAGTGATTCTATAGGCTAAAGAATGAAAGAAATGGTGGCAAGTGTAAAACTCTGTAATGAAAACACAATGCATTTAAATGTTGTTTGGTACATCCACGATTATGTTATTTACTTTTTTATAAAGAATTTGGTGTATTAACGATAATTATTACCTAAGAATTATTTAAGTTGCCCATTTATCTTAACACAATCTTTTATAATTATAGGATGAAGAGATAAACTTACATGCAATTACGTTATATTACTTTTCTAACACAACAATGTATTTAAAGATTTTGTTCTTACTCTAGCCCTTTGTACATAAGATAATTAAGACCAATTACATGATATTGATTGGAAGGAGGTAATTAATTTTCTATTTAGACACAAGATAAAATAAATAGATAATCATGTAGAAGCTAAAGACTTAAGCTACAAGTTGCATCCTTCTTGTAGTCTTTCAATGAAGAGATTTTTATTTGCATGTTTCGTTGATATGCAAGTAAAGCATGTACTTTAGGCACCATGATTTTAGTTGTTTAAAAATATTTGATAGTGTTTATTAACTTATAATTTTTGTCATTTTTAAACTTTCAAAAGGATTTTGTTTTACATAATGTTATACAATAAAACTCTTCAGTGTCTAAACTCATAAGAATTGACACTCAAGAAGCAATTACAAAGTGACAAGCTGAAAGGAAAGTGATCGGACATGTTATCTACTTGCAGGTTAAGCTAAAAAAAAATATATAAATTTCATTACTTATATACAATGAAAAGAATTCCTATTAATAGCTGAACTTCTTAGCATCTATAAGATTATATTCTTATTCCATTTTGTGTCAACAAGGGAAAACAATTGTTTGCTATCAAATCAAGATCATACAATCAGTGTAATTATTTTATTTTTCACAATAATAATAAGAATAAATCTCTAAAAACAAGTTTGTACTAGAAATCTTTTGATTCAGTAACTACTTATAGTTTTACCTCTTTGTCAAATAAATATAAAAGACTAATATATTGGTAAGGGAAGGGTAAAGAGAGAGAGAGAGAGAGAGAGAAAAAAAACCTTCCTTGTCAGCTTTTTCAAAATATTCTTCTAGAGATAAAAACATAACTATAGGTGCAAGCACTTAAGCAATAGGACAAACTATGTTAAAAACTCTCTAATCTTTATTATTTGCTCCTACAAAATATCACCGATTATCTTAAATAAAATCATTACATACAATGGATAATAGAATTATCTTATAATTCCAAGCATCATTATCATAAACTCTATAAAATAAAACTCATCTATTGCATACCTCTAGTTGCTATGCAAAAAATCACATCAATAGTTTGATGTTGAAAGGAGAGCTATTCTTTAAAGAAAGATCCCATTCACAACATGACACTCTCCTTTCCTTATCCCTCTATTACAAAACAACTTCCCAGATGGTTCATGAAAGACAAAAGTGTAGACATCTGATTTTAATCTAACAAGGTTTTCTTAGATAGTGATAATCTATAAGTTTTCATACGAGACTCCTAGATCGATAAATTAAAGATAGTGGGCTATAAATGGTGGATCTAACTTGATAAGTGTACCTAAGCCTAGTTTTTAGGCTTCTAGAACTCCACTGAGTCTATTTCCATTTAAAATAGTCTTAGGGTTAAGGTTGGATTTGTTTAGAGCCTATTTCACACTATAAGTGGAGGGCTTGCATGACCAATATGTGGATGCTAAGTAAAACATGTCTGCTTATGGTTTGGTGTAGTGTATGGATGATCCCATTTTGCACAAGTCCAAAGACAACTTGTAATCTTAAGTAATAGTTGTTTTACACTCATCTTTAATCTTAAGTAAACCCTATTTGTAACCTCTCTTTTTTATCGATAAATTCATTTAAAATTAGTTAAAAATCAACAAAATTTGGTAGTAAAATAATTTTAATCCAAGTATGTAAGCATTTTAATACATTAATTTGTTTTTTTTTTATATATATATTTCAAGAATTGACTCCAAAGTTGAATATTTTTTGGGTAGGCATGATTTGCTTCTACTATGAATAACTCTTTTAATCTTAATTTTTCATTAATTTGAGTTAGAAGCATAGTACAGTGTCTATTTTCTTAAGTTTTTTCATGAAATATATTTGAAAAATGAAGAAAATGTGGGTAGGAACAATCGTAGGAGCAATCATACCTACCATCGCTCCTACCCTGTTTTCATCAAATTTCAATTATTATTGTGAATTGTTGTTATAAATATAATTGTTAACCTTGTTTATATGACTTAGTTAGAATTTGTACAAAATATGAAGAAATCTTTTGAAAAAGTTTAGAATAAATGACCTTTCTATTTAAAGGTCGGAGACTCTTACCTTGATTTTTTATCAATTTTGCATCCTTTGTAATAAATCTTTATTATAAATATGATATTTAACTTTTATTTACTTCATATATATGTTTGTACGAAAGATTGATATGATTTTAAATTATAATGTATGCAAAAGTAGAAGCAATGGGTAAGAATAATCTAGGTAAAGTACATATGGTAAGTAAGATAGAGGGGTTACCTTGGGGTGATTTGAAATTTATTAAAATATAAGGGTTTTATTAATAATTTACAAATTATGTTATAATATATGTTTTAACATGTGAAATTTTACTAGATATATTATATTATTATATGTCAAATATTGTTGTAAATGTGTGTATTTTGACAATTGCTATTATAACCAATTTGGTTTTGCTTATCACAAAAATATTCCTTTTTAAAAATGTTTGAAGTAGTATTTATCATTTGATATGGTGGGCATAGGATTTTTGCATATGACAATCCAACAAAATATGTTAGTGAAAATCAAATAATATTAATAATTGAATAAGAAACTACATATGAAAGATTCGTTAAGGCTTTGAACTCTCATTTGGAAATAAATTTGTAGTGGAAACATTTCCAAATAATAGTGAATGGTGAAAACTCAACATTAGATTGCCTTATGGAAATTATGATGATCATGACATTTAATGTTTTATAACATTAACTAGAAAAATAAATGCACTAAAAGGTTCATTGAAGAGTTGTTCATGCTTCTATCAAAGTAATACTACGACCTTGAATTATGTAACTTTAACAAAGTGATATATATTGAGACTGATAATTCTAATTATTTTAAGTTTTTATTCATGCAATTAAGGGGGCCTAATATGAGTTTTTTGGGAGTATTATTGTCTAGTGATTTACGTTGATGGTTCATTTTTTAAGGCATGTATCATAAAACACTCTTTATAGTTATCGCAAAAGATAGAAATAATCTAATTTAACTATTTGCATTTAGAAAGGGAGGCAAAAATATATGGATTTCATTTATGAGGTGGATACATGAGTGCATTGTTGACCCTTTTTGAGTTATCAATTATTTCAAATTGATACCAAGCCATTAAAACTATTGTTGCCAACATTTTTCCTTATGCCTACAATGGTTGTTGTGCCCAAAATCTTAAAACTAACAAGCATGTTTTTGAAAGACAAAGGCCATTGAATGTTTTTATTAGCAAGTTGCAACGATATATCGTGTTTTTTACTTTGACGATACTCTATAAAGGATTTATGATGTTAATCTAGACTGAACTAGCTATTTGACAAATATTGGGTACCATAAATGGGTGCATACTCATTTTAGTGGCCTTCGATGCAATATCATGATAGCCAACATTGTTAAGTCCTTCAATGCCTTAGCAAGGAATGTTTGTTTATTGTCAATCACCATGTTTAAGACTTCATTAGGAGACATTATAAAAATAGTTTTACAATAGGCATAACAATATAGGTTATTTCAGGATAAAATCTTAACTCATTTTACTTAATGTTATGTTTCCTTGTGTGTGCTAATTTCAAATTCTTTTTTTTTTTTCTTTAGATGGTCATACACATCTACCATCCTTTTGGGTCAAAGAAAAGGTAATTAAGCATGTTTGTAAATCTGCCAACATTCTTGTCCTTGTTGACTTAATGGTTTTGGAAAGAAGATTGGCCTTGTTGACTTAATGGAAAGGACTTGAAATTGTTAATTGTTTAGGTCATAATTTTTTTTTTTTTTAATTACTACCAATAAGTTATCCATTCTACTTAACCATCATGTCATTTACAAATCTATTTATTAGGTTACCAATAATAATGGGTTCACAGATAATCTTTGTGTGATTTATGTTGAGGTGAGATAAGCATAAATGTATATTTGAAAATTTTAAATAGTTACCGAAAACACCCCAATCAAGATCATGTTCCATTGGTATATACAACAACATGCATAATAAATCATACAATGTTTAGCAACCTTATACATATGTTATGGCTCCTCCAAATCTTTTTGAGGCAATGAAAACTCAATCTACGTCTTGAGGTGACACTCATAGTATTTAAACGAAGCATAAGTTTTTGGAGGTCAAAAACCATATCTTATATGCTAGTATAGTATTGGTGTCAGGCATACAAGAGCTTGGGTGTGCAAAAATTTAACGACTAGAGAAATTTGTCTTGTATTTATAGAGAACACAACATACAATTGTACATGTCACATGTATGATCATATACTTTGATTTTTATGATGTACAGTAATACATGTTGCATGTACGATCATACACCCAATGCTTATCTAAATTTTGCAATTATCACAAAATCCTGTAACAAATAAATATCTCAAACATCTATCAATTTATTGTTATGTATAAACATGTATGATCATACATCAATAATGTCAAACTTACACGGGCAAGTCTATCTAAAATCTAGATAAAATTAGAATTTATTTGAATCAAATCCAATAAGCATTACCATCTGGTAGCCATGTATGAGTGTATAAACAATGATATATGATAATATACTAGACCAAAATCCAAGCCTAACTTTCAACCTTATATGCTCAGATCCCACAAGTCAACATAACTTCATTCAAATACACACCTTCCACTAGGATCATTAAATTATTTACCTTTAAAGCTCAATTAAATTCTATTATGTATGATTCATAAGCTTTCTAATCAATGGATGATCATGTAAAAGACATATACGACTATCTCGTCTAAGCCTTCATACTATCAAACTATTTCCAAAAATTAAAAAAATATATATATATAGTAACTAGTCCTGAAAGATAGTAAGGATAATAATAGACTCAATGACAAGTTAGATAGAGTCCTAAATTTAAGGAAAAGAAATAAGTAGGGTAAAGATAATTAGAAACATAAGTAGAGTTATACGCTCAAGTTAAATATAAAGGTTGTTACAAGGGGCACCTGTGGGACTTAGCCTCTTACATGCTCGTTATAGGATATTGTACCTGAATAAGGTATCGTATTTGTTGTAAGATACATGAGTCATAGTAGAGCTTGATTTCAGCTTCAATAATGTAAAAGTAGAGATAACTCAAATGGCCAAAGTGTCTAATTCTTGCCTCACACTAATCTGATCGATGTAACTAGATAATTAAGTACATCCTTCACTCGAACATCCAAGAAAAACACAAGTTATAGGATCCTTCGAGAATTCAAGTTGACTAAGAGGGATTGCAAGTTTCTCAAGTTAGTTAAGTAAGTCCATGTCAACACAAGAGAGGTCAAATGATCTCTAGGTGATTTAGTAAAAGTGGACAAAACTAAGGGCATAATGGGAATTAAGATAAGTTTTCTTTCTAGTTACTAAATGTTTATCACTCATTCTTTCTTTTCTTTAGTTTTGTAGGTGAGTATAGTGATTGTAGTGCATAATGGTAGTATGAAGCAGTTGTGGGGGCGTAAGCGACTTTTATCAGTTTTCAATTGATGTTTTTGGTTTTTAGAAAATCATTACATATAGTTCTTATAAGACTTTTATATTATCAAATTAGAGGTTTGATATGAATGTTTTTTGGAGTTATTTTCCACACTTAGTTTTTAATGAAGGATTTTTCGATTATTATTTTTATAATTTTTATTTATTTATGCATTTGTATTTTTTGTTAAGTCTATTGTCATGGCAAGTCATGTGTTAAGTGACATTTCCTTCTCAAGGGTAATACCTCTAAAAAGGGTGTTACATGAACAATTATTATAAGGTCACATATCATCTATTCATAACTGATGAGCGTCTCTTGAAGTAAACCAAGATAAATATCAAACATCTAATCAAAAATTGGATCTAAGCGCAAATGGAAGTATGTGTAGGGAAAGGGCAAATAGTTATGGGTGGGGAAGAGAAAAAAATTTACTTAATGATTTTATAGTGGTTCAGAGCTTTTTTACAAGTCTCCTATATCCACTTAAAAGAATGCAAATTAAATATAGAGAGACAGTGGAGAAGTAGAAAATATAAAGAATGTAGTTCTAAAGCATGGTTCTTTAACCCTTTAATATTCAAATCAACTCTAATATATAAAATTTGGAAGGAACTAGCCGACACATACAATTATATGCATTTATATCTTCAATTCTTTAAATTTTTAAAAGGCTACAAGATCTTGTAGCACGATACCCTTTACAAGATACACACAAATAAGGTTTGATCATTGCATGATCATGTATCTTCTTTGCACGGGGTACATCCAGATGTTGATTTTAACTTCTATACAACTAGACTTGCATAGGCTACTTGATAGTGCATTTTCACTTTTATGATATATAATCGTGTGCTTGAAAATTGCACAATTGTGCATCTTTGCATGAATGTCTACACTATATAACAACTCGTGTGTCACCTTATATAAGATATACACGATCATGTCGTCAAGGTACACGTGATCGTGTGCTTGGCCCAAATTACAAAAACAGAATTTTTTTTTCTTTTAGTCATAATTCAATTCATACCATAAGTAAGTTAAATATTTTAATTAAGTTTTTCATCAAACTAAAACACACATAGGTCCAATAATTTGTCAAAGGAGAACCAAATTGATACTAACCTTATAATCTAATTTATAAATGAATTTGACTGAAAAATTGATGAAAAATCAAAAGTTTGTAAATAAAGATTTTGGTAAGTAAAATAAATGGTATTTGAATACTTCAACAGTGATAAAACATCTTTTATTTAGACAATTTTAGCAAATTTTATTTTCTTACATATATATTGTGGATAAACTCCTATAATGAAACTATTTAAAATAATTTCTGTAATAATATTTTGCATTTTGACAATATTGTATGTATCAACAATTCATATGGAAAAATTACCAAAAAAAGCAATTCATATGGAAAAATTTATGATAAGGGTGCGTGTAGAATCAATTAGGTAATTATACTTTGTATGTACATTAATGGAGTAAGATGTTTTCCTCGTGGAATAACCAGTCCTCACAACATAATTCATCATTAACCTCACCAACCGAAATTCCCGCTATCAACAGTACCTCACCGGTAAATCAATCACTTTCCTGAGGTCAAATCCGTCCACAGAAATCCTATATATACACGCATCTCAATGTGCTTTACATAAAACATAAGTCTCACTCAATCAAACTCACCGTCCTCTCAAAATGATAACGGCAGATGATTTCTACAAGGTGATGTGCGCCATGGTGCCTCTATACTTCGCCATGTTACTGGCTTATGGCTCCGTCAAGTGGTGGCGAATCTTCACGCCCGAGCAATGCTCCGGCATCAATCGATTCGTCGCCGTTTTTGCCGTTCCTGTTTTGTCTTTCCACTTCATCGCTCAAAACAATCCTTACCAAATGGACACCAAGTTCATTTTGGCCGATACTTTGTCCAAGATTTTTGTTCTTTTCTTGCTCTCCGTTTGGGCCGTCTTCTTCCACGGCAGCTTGGATTGGCTTATCACTCTTTTCTCGGTCGCGACTTTGCCCAACACTCTCGTCATGGGCATCCCTTTGCTCAACGCCATGTATGGGGAGTTCACTCAGAGCCTCATGGTGCAACTCGTCGTTCTTCAATGCATTATCTGGTATAACAAATTTGTCGTCTTCTTTGGCTAGACAACTTTTCAATGGAGATGAAAAGTTTGAATTTTGAAAACACTACCAAGAGTAAAAACATTTCTTTAGCTGAAAAGCGAACTCTTTTTACTCTTAATAAAGCTAACTTCCTGTGACAAAAGTGAAGAAAAATATTTTTCATGTTTTCATGTCGTTTTGGTTTTTTTCCTTGCAGGTACACACTTTTGCTTTTTCTCTTCGAATATAGAGCAGCTACTGTTTTAATCCAAACACAATTCCCTGGTCCTGCAGCAGCTGCCATCACCAAGTTCGAGCTCGACAACGACATCATCTCCCTTGATGGCCGTGACCCACTTAAAACAGAATCCGAAACCGACGGTAATGGCCGCATCCGCGTCCGCATCCGGCGGTCCACGTCATCTGCTGCGGACTCAGCTTTATCATCCTCCATATGTCTCACTCCCAGAGCGTCAAATCTCTCCAATGCAGAGATATTCTCCATTAACACCCCGGCTCCATTGCACGAATACCATTACAATTCAAACAACGAAATCGTGTTTTGGGGCTCCGCCACCAGTCCGCGGCTTTCTGGGTATGCCTCCTCGGACGCGTACTCCCTGCAGCCCACACCGCGCGCCTCGAACTTCAATGAGATGGATACGATCACCGTCATGACAACGAATACTCCCACATGGTCGCGGTCTCCGGTGAACGGAAAATTCTACCGACAGCCGTCTCCGGTGGTTCCTGGCGTGAGAAAGATGTGGGAGTCACCAGGAATGTCTCAAGGTGACAGACAAAGCGGCAAAGACGTCGCGGGTACGTTCATATTTTCCCATTCTTTACGTTTTTTCTCTCTATACGTCGTTGTAACACCAAAGAAATTAATATTGACGTAAAAATTAATTTAAAAAGAGATTAGATCTGAGGAAAAACGGAGACACGGGCAGCTTTTGGATGTCCTTAATGTCTCTGAAACAGACATATTCAATAGATTTTGTTTGGTCTGGTGACATTCTAATAACGGAATTAACTAACAAATTAAATTATGTAATAGATTGGAAGGAGTTTAGAGGGGAGGTGGCCCCTGTTATTATTATTATTATTATTTTTCCAAAAATCAAAATGATCTTTTTTCTTTTCACTTAAAAAAAAATTGCCACCATTTTGTTGTTTTTAAATTTTGTATAATATATGTATTATAACATAAAAAATATAATAAATTTTAGCTAAAAATAACATTAAGAATTCACCTAAATTAATTAAATAGATATTTTTCAAGAATTATTATTATTAAATACCATTAGTTGTTCCATTGACCAAAAAAAAAAAAGGGTTGTTGTGATTGTAGAAGTAGAATCTCTCCTCTTCTATGGTCATATTCAATGATACAAATATTTGACCATCTTCAATATTTTCTAGTGAGATCTCCAAAATCTAATTTTAATATCAGAAACCAAACACATGCACACAAGTAATTCATTTGGATAATAATATTTTAAACCAAATGTTGTCCCAAGTTTCTGATATAAAATTAAAATCAGGTAGACAAAGAAAAGTGGGGTAAGATAATAATTTTGATTTTTATTGGATCTTATTAATTTCACACACAACATCATTGGCTTCGAGCACGTGTGTAATGATAAGGGGTATGGTAATTATTATTTAATTCTTTAATTGGTTCTCTTAGTAAAGAATCTAATTAATTATGGTCGGCCATTGCTTTACCTTTTTTTCACATATTAATAATGAAATTATATTTTATATTTGTATATAGTATTAGTGTTTATCAAAATGAGAGTATAGAATACAAGAATGTATCATTTTATTTATATCTAATTTTAGTTATATTTAGATCCTTGAATTGATGATGAATTTTCAGATAAAGAAATAAGTTTCAGAGACAATGCGAAAATTCCAATGCCAGAGGATAATGCTGAAGCCAAAGAAGGTGAAGGAGATCAGAAAATGCCGCATGCCTTAGTGATGATTCGACTCATTCTTACAGTGGTTGGAAGGAAACTTTCTCGGAATCCAAACACATACTCTAGCGTTCTAGGCCTTCTTTGGTCTCTAATCTCATTCAAGTGAGTTCATTCATGCATTAATCATATTACTTGGATAAAAATTTCCCAGTTGAGAACCTGAGTGTGGACATTATATATAACAAGATTTGCTGGACTAATTTCCTTAACAGATGGGATGTGGGGATGCCCAGTTTGGTGAAATATTCAATCAAAATAATTTCAGATGCAGGGCTCGGAATGGCCATGTTCAGTTTAGGTATTTCATTTTCAGAATTTTTTTCACATAATTCCACAGGGTTTGCCATCAACATATATGGCAGCATTTATGATTATCATGTTACCTTCACATGAAATTTACTCCCGAAATGGTGCCTCAATATTTCATCAGATTCAGCTAGTGAGATTTTGATAAGAAGAAATGGTAACTTTTGTTAGGACTGATACGGCTAAATTTGCAGGGTTATTCATGGCCCTGCAGCCCCGGATCATTGCCTGCGGCACCAAAAGGGCAACCGTGGGGATGGCGATCCGGTTCATCTGCGGCCCCATTGTAATGACCGCCGCGTCCTTTGTCGTTGGACTCAAAAGGGTTAAGCTCCACGCTGCCATTGTGCAGGTACAATAATTTCCATGCTTGCAAAGGTAACTGCATTTTATGGAAGATTTAACATTTTGTTAATGATGAACTTCAGGCAGCTCTTCCTCAGGGGATTGTACCATTTGTTTTCGCCCGGGAGTATGGTTTGCATCCTGATATACTCAGTACAGGGTAAGTAAGAATATCAATCCATAATTGCCTCAAGGGATCAAGACTGAGATTATAATCCTGTTCCTTAAAACGAAATTTAATTATTAACTGTGGTACTGTAAAGGCACAACTAATTCGACATAATTATGAATCAGTGACTGAAAAAGCTCATTTCCTCTCTCATTTCTTTTACTGGTAGTAACCACACACACACACACACACATACACGCACATATATATTCACTGATAACACTTATAAATTTCTCTCTTTTTGCAGGGTTATCTTTGGAATGCTAGTTTCTTTACCAGTAACCCTGCTCTATTACATATTTTTAGGCCTGTGAAACAAAAAACAAAAAAAAGAAATGGAGGCACTTGTGATTTGAACTTGATACAATATTGGAAAATATAAACTTTGGCTTAAGTTTTTGCTTACGCCCATGACGTCTATAGCCTGGATTTAGCTAGCCCTTATTTATCAAATGATTATTTAGCGAATCAAGAAGTGGTATCCCTGAATGGAGAAGATTGACTTGCATGCAAAAATGGTGGATTTTGAAAAGCCAGAAGTGTGAGAAAATGACAGAATGAGTTGCATGCTCAGGTCAGAGCTTAGCGTGATTCTAGTACATAGAGTAGTGGCAGCCGAAAGAAGAGAACAAAAGAGGGAAAAATCATGACATATGATTAAGTTAGGAGACTTATTTATCCTCTTGTTGGAGGTGGGTAAAGTTTCTACAACAATATATAAATAGTATGTTTGACTCAAGATTAAACTGCTTTCTACTGTTTTCTTGCTTTTAAATTGCTTCCTATCTGAATGCCTTAGAATTGAAGCTCTGTGAAGAAGAGAAAAAAGTTAATTTGGAATAGTAATGTGTTAAACCCTAAATGCCTAAAGATCAAAATCTTAATACAATATTTGTATTATTAAGATGTAATATATTCAATTAATTAAGTGATAACAGGCCTATGAACCAGCTTAATTATGATTTGGGCAACACAATCCTCCATCTTTCATTTTTTATTTGCATACAAATTAAACACTACTCATGTTATTTAGACCAAATTCTTCTTATTTTGCTAATGACAACTTTTATCTCATATGAAAATTACCATAAAAAGACACAAAAGAATTGCACCTACCCCCCACTCAGGATTAATTTATGTGTTCTTAATCTAAGAATTTAATTTTTTCTTTTAAGTTAGACTCTAATTAATTCTATAGTCGAACAAAGAATATGAAATCTACGTAACAAGATGAGTTCTTTGTAAAATTTTCCTTATTTTTATCTTGATCTAAATTTCTCCAATATTATAAGTTAGTTTGATGCATATAAATTTCTTGATTATTGTTCTTGCATTCTTGGATGAAACACACATGTATGCGGATTACATCTCTAAACAATTCATTCAAATACATATATATATATATATATATATATATATATATATGATAAATGGTAATATACGAAAGAAGCAAATTAATGAAAAGAACAATATGGTATTGTAAAACAAGATCATAGATGTCGTTCTTTAATGCAAAACTTGTAAGGTTGAATGGCCTAACGCTATTTTTTAAACTCAAACTATATATGCAAATTAGAAAGATTTTATCAATTTCAATACACTTCATTTGATTATGAGATGATATCAATCCTAAAAATATATAACATAAAGTAAAAGTTAAGGGAGAAGAAAATTAAAGACTCAATATATAGTGGTTCAACATAATCCAATATGTATTCACTCCTCTAAACTATTCTTTTTCGAAGTATTCCACTAAATATTGATTTTGAAAACTTCAACCAAGTTTTCTTTCACCATACAAGTAACTTCTAAAATGCTATTAAACTTTTACGACAACAAGAACTTATTTTCTTTCACTAGAAATAACTAGAATCTCATGAGTGAAACTCTTTTATAACTTGAATTTAAACACATATAAAAGAAAAACCCTTTTTAAAAGTAGACATAAAACAGTATTACACAATACTACATAATCTATAACATTACAAATGAATGTGTATAATAGAGGTTTTGATCATAATGAAAATTGTAAGTGAATAGCTCAAAATGTTTTGCTTTATTTAATAGGGAAATTCTGGCTAGCAAAAGTTTTTTTGTGAATGGGTTTCATGATATTCATATAAATAGATTCAAAATTATAGTGGTTATGCTTATAAAACAAATTTCCAAAGCTATAGAAATTGGTCAACTAGATTATGTGACATTAGCCATTAGAAAGCTAATAGCCTAATTCGGTCAACTGAATTTAGATTTGATCAAGTAGATATTTGAAAGCCAAACTATGGCTTCTATTTGATCTAAAAGTTGAAATTTGGCAAGGCAAGTCAGTAAATTTTGTCGACCAAATTAATTACAATTTGCCCCTTAAGCTTTTGAATTGTAATAGTTTGCCTCTAAACCTTTGAAGAATGAGAATATATCCTTCTTGAAATTCTAGTCAAATCCAAACTTTAAGATAATGACATTTTAGTCTATGATCTAAAAATCCATAATTCCAAATAGGCTAAACAATAATATTTTGACATCTGGTATAATTTTCAAAAATAATATTATGACACCATACAGACCCTTAGAGTCAATTTTGATGTCAGCCATGAATGCATCTCCCTGTCCAGTGATCCTAAAAGCATACTAATGATAGAAATTAGCTTGAATCAACATTAGGATGTTAGATTTTCTAACTGGGGTTTTCTTTAACATGGGTTGTTTCCAAGTTGTCCTAACATGAAAACCTAACATATGAGATAAAATTGATTCACTTATCAAACTAGGCCCACTCAACTGAGTCAAGGGACCAACTTTTATTGGCCAAACGACTTGTTCCTATTCATAGTTTGGTTCCAGAACAAATTCCCGCCCTTTAATATTTAAAAACCTAAATACTCATCTTTCATTCAATTTTTATCTAATTTCATTAATCTATTTTATGAAATGATAAAAATACTTTTACCAACAAAAATTTATAATAAAAATATAAAATAATATTTAAATATATTTATAAATATATTTAAATTATAAAAATTTTTATAAAATTTTATAAAATTCTAAAAAAATATTTAAATTTAAAAAAAAAAACCAACCACTGCCATCGTGTCAGCGGCGATGGCCACTATAAATAGCAATGGTCATCTGGTTCTAAAGGAAGCTAGATTTAATCTCTCGATTTGATTGATGGGCAACAGTTGCTGGGGCTTCTTTATGACAACTGATGTATACTTCTGGGAAGCTATAGTCACATCATGACGTTAAGAAAATGCATGTACTACTAAGAAGAATACTACGAATGTTTCCATCGGCTCATTGGTTTCTAAGGAGGATGAGATCTCTCCAAGTTTGTTATATATATACATGCACTCATATAAAAAATTATGAATTCTTGATGTTAAAGATTTTTTGTATTGCATTTGATATCTTTTTTGACTCCTTTTCTGTTCGTGACTAACTGGTTGATGGTTTATATTCCTACATTGTTTGGAAGTTGAAGGGATCACTTCATTTTGCAGGGACAGAAGCCATCGTCTCGTATTTTTGGTCACGAAGCTGGAGACAAAGAGAAGGTTGGAAGAGACTCTAATGGTATATGACTAGCATTTTCCCTAAGAAGCACTCCTATATATCACTAGTATGAATTTAGATTGTTAATTTTTCTATCATAGTACCTTAAAATTCTCATTATCTCTTGATTTTATTGAGCAATAAGAATTACTTGAAACATTTTACACCTCAAGTCTTTGAACTTAAACCCTCACTTCCTTATCAAAAATCCAGCTAAATTTCAGGTCATGTGGCTTCATTTTCTTGGCTCGCTCATTCGCCAACTCTTGTAGCCTCCTAATCCGTGGCGCTAATCCACACACGAATTCCTGTGCGCGTCTACCCTCACCCGTCAATCCTTCCACTTTCTCCAACCCCCACCTTCCGATCAAGAACTCCAATATGTCTGCGTAATCACGAGCAGTGTACACACCAAGCCGTTGAGCCACAAGCGAGAAGTGCTCGAACAGCTGTGGGTCCCGCCCATCGTACATCAGGTGGGCTGGCATTGTGATCTGCTTCCTCATCAGATCTGAGATTGCCATCATAGCGCCTGTAGGGTCTACTTCCAAGAGCTTCTCTACGATTTTCGCATATGCAACCTCGTGCCGCTTCTCGTCGGATGCAATCGTACCGCATATGCGCGCCAGCACAGGATCACCGCTCTGCTTGGCTAAGCGAGCCGTGTTGCCGTGTGATATGAATGTGGCTCGCTCTTGAAATGACGTGTACACAAAGCCCAAATATGGATTGTTCTCCGTTCCCGGGTCCTGTTAAAATATAATTAATAAAAAAAATTATCTTAATTAAAATATGTTAATTGTCAGATTAAAATTTAATTAAAGAAACAAACCATGCCAGATCCGATTAAATATTGGACAGTCCTTTCAATCATGAGCATATCAACCCGACCCGATAAATACAGATATGTCCGAAGCAAATCTCCATGTCGGTTCTCCTCAGCGGTCCAGGCCCGAGTCCACAAGGCCCACGGGCTGGAGCTGGCTCCCGTCTCGTCCTTTACCCCATCCAGCGTGTTAATCATCGTCTGATACGTGGGCAGAGCGTCCTCGGTAATCATATCGCCGACCAGAACCACAAAATACTCATCAGGCAGCCCGCTTGTTCGCGCACGCAAAGCGCGAACTTGTTCATTGAACTCATCTACAGGCAGGGCGGGGTCAGGTAAGAAGTTCTGGGGCTGCCAGCATTGCTCCACGGGTTTAAGCAGTGGCAACACGTGTTGGGTTGACCAGTCTTCAAGCGACTTAAAGATTTCGATTTTTTCAGGTGGAAGGGAGTGTGTTTTCTGGGGTTTTGTTAGCACTGGTGCTGCCACGGCAAAGATGGGTGGTGGGCGTCTCGGACGGAATGTGATGGTGGGTGTGAAACAACGGCGGTGGGTGAGATTTGTGTTAATTGGAGTACATGTAAGAGAGTGCTGAGAGACTTGCATGGTGGCAGTTAAAAAGTTGAGAAAATTGGTCGAGTGTGACTGGAATTTATACAAACAGATCCATTAGTTTTATTTATAATTATGATAATGCCACGATCAGCCTGGAAAACCATGGGTGGCAGCTGTAGTTTTAAGCAAACAAAGAAAGAAAGAGACGGGAAAACTGTGGGTCTAAAACTGAATCCAAACTAATATGATTTTCATATCTAAACGACAGCACGTTTTACGCAAGCTCAGAATCTAACGACACTTTATGGTCAGTTTAAATGTCGAAATCAAATATCAGAGCAACCCAAATTTCCATCACATCCTACTCTTCGATTTGCTGCAACAACAATAATGCCAATTTGCATTCTCAAAATTTTACTTTATAATATTAATTAGGCCAAATGACTATAATTAGAAAGAAATATCTAATTAATATATATAGTACTTTTCTTCTAAGTCTAAAATAAATTTACATTAATCTAGATTAATCAATTGTACATCTATAAAGAATTTTACAAATGTGAAATAAAATATGTAACGCTAACTTGGTGTCAGTATAAAAGTATCATTTTACATATTGGTGGAATCATCATATAAAAAAAAAAAATTAAGAAATAAATACAACATTTGGCAAACTCTTTAATCAAATTCATCAACAATTTCGTATGCTAGGGAATTCTTTTGGTTGATAAAATTCATAATTTAACATGTAATTAGAAAAGTTTTTTTTGAACATCAAGTAAATTAAATTTCATTAAAAGATCATGTAATAACACAATTTCAATAGTTTGATGAATAGATCATTTTGTTTACCGTGTTTATCATACATATATATATATATATATATATATATATATATATATATATATATATTACTACTAGTAATGAATGTTATAGTCATGCAGACCTTTTTTATTAATTTTTACATAGTTTTTACTCTTGTTTTAAGATTTAAATGGAGGATGAAACAAAGGTATCTTTTATGGAAATTTTTGCGTTCTATGTTAATAATTGCATTGTCCAGAGTCAATGCAGCAAGTATCTCAATTACTAAATAATATTGTGAAGCTTCAACAATTGTAAAATAAATAGTTTCAGTTTTACGTGTAAAATACCATGGTTTAGAGCTTATCAATTTTTGTTGCAAACCCAGATTTTCAAAAGAAAGTGTAATAAATATATTCTGAAAAGTTTTTAATTCTTTTTTTTAGCTTAAAACTTAATTTATTATAAAATTTGTATATATCCTTATTTTAAGTTGTATTTCTACTATCATGCTACATTTGGGACGAAAAACAGGCTAACCTTGTCAACCAAAAAAATTCATTCAGATTTGGTTTGTTCTTCTTCTCTTGGTATCCACCTTATCATGGACTTTTCATTATTGGCGTTGATCAAGGTATTGCAAACTTTATATATTTCACATATCTTTTCAGCCCATTAATTTTTAGAAAGTCATTTTAATTCAATAAAATATTGTCATATCTAAAAAATTTGCCTCTTATTCGTTATTCTTATAACATCATTACTCGTCTATATTTAGTTGAGCGTAGTTCTGACTTAAATTGATTTAAAGTGTATGGATCTTGTGAGTGAAAGAACAAAAATGAATTAGAACTTCTCATTTCTTAGATTGCTTGAATATGAAGAAAATGATAATTTCACTCTAAAATTTTAAGAATATATTATGAATACGAGTATAATATATAAAATATAAGATATTATAAAGTTAAAAATTTTTAATAAATACTAATATAAATAAAAAATAAAAAATAATATAAATTGAGAGAAAAATAATGAAATTTGATAAAGTTTGAGAGTTGAGAGTAAAGAGTAAAAGACAAAGAGATAGAGTGCAACATCAAAATAGGTTTGACGACAACAATTAGTCAACAGGTTAAATTGACTGTCATGCCCCTAGAAGGAGGTTAGGTGGCAATTTGCTTGGCCACTTACCGAGACCAACAAAATAGTAAGTAAAAGTTTAAGATATTAATAAATTATGTGGAGATTACTTTTTTAATTTTCTCTAATAAAATATAATTAAAACGTTATATTTATTTAAGATTTATTAATTTAATATAATTAATGATTTAAAAATTGAATAATTATTTTTTTGAATAAACAAAAAAACCAAAAGAACCGAGTAAACAGAAAAGAAAATCGTCTAAGTAAAACATATATTTTAAAAAATAACTGTTAAAGATAAAATTGTTATTTTTTTAATTTGACCGCTGGGTTCTAACCTGGGGCTTAAGCTCTAAAGGCTCGGGCCTTGGACAGTTGACTTGATCTAGTCTCAGGCACCCTCTTCACAGGCTCCGACCGGCTCTGCCAGAACTAACAAATAAATAAATAAATAAATAAAACTGTTGAATTTGCAAAAACATTAGTAAATGTTACAATTCCGAACTTGAATCATTCATCGACAGGTATAAAATAACATTTATTTAGAGCATTTGGTCAAACTGGTGATGATGATCAGAAGCTGACAAAGAAGAAGCTCCCACTTGAAGTTGGCCACTTGCCTTTCTCTCCGAACCTTTTTCATGCAACCCTTGTCCCAATTCTTCATTCTTCCTAATAACTTCATCAACATGCGCATCATCTTCAACCACCAGACACGCAACTTCCATTCCATGAGGTCCTGTCACAATGTCCTCCTTCACCTTCAAATGTTCATCAACATGCACCACCTCCGTTTCTTGAACACTCATCTTCGTCCTCTTCTTCAAGAAGCAGCGAAAAGCAGCTGCAATGCATGCATGGAAGAGAATGCCACCAAATGAAACAAAGACTACCACAATCACTGTGGTGTGGCTGCTCGGAGATGGAGAAGGTGGAGGTGGGGGTGGGGGTGGTGGCGGCGGCAGGGGTGGAGGCGGCTTTGCGGCCGGAGGAGGAGGTGGTTTGTAGGGAAGGGAAGGTGGGAAGTTGTAGTAAGTGGGGGAGGCCATTTTCATAATGTGGTGATGATATATTTTGAAGGTGAATTTTGTTATGGGAAAGATGAAGGATTTGGGTGGTATTTGAATTGTGGGATGGGGAATCGGCAACACTACTTTTGTTAAAATTATTGTCAAGTTTCTTTCGTTTTTGTTTTTGTTGTTGCTAGTTTGAAGATTATATATTATGCTTTTGTGAGTATGGGCATGAGAATATATAGTAAATGAATTGAGTTCAAAAACACTCGGTCACGATGTAAAATCAACCGTAAATATTTATAGGTATATCTCAAAATGGTGTTGCCATTTCTTAAGTTCTCTATTTAATACCACGTTCCCAATATTACCACGATGCTGTGCAATTTTCAGGTCATTTTCATTGCTTACCGAACCAATAACTTAGAAAGTAATTTCCTTTCCACATAGTGAGGCATACGATACACCGGGTTTTCTTTTAAGGATGATATTGGCAAATTTAAGACGCTAAAGGGTGATACCAGGGGACTTGATACTGACCCAATCTTATTGTCATGATATATTCAGTATTCATTGACACTCATCAGTAAAAGCCCATTACAGATAAATTCTTTTGTTGTTAAAAGTGATGAATCTTTTATTGAATCGTCGTAACTTTTTATGAATGACCGCTGTTATATATTATATTGTTCACTATATTTATTTATTTATATAAACATTACATTATTTTATATTTAATTTTTTCATTGTTGAAATTTATCATCATCACTAATATATACCAGAAATTTTATGCACACCTAACTAAAAATATACATACAAAAGCTTAAACATAAATATAATAATAGCATGCTAAAAATATTATAAACATCATATATTATTATTTTATAAAATATGTTGTACATAATATACATAATAAACTGTACAAAATATCCATATATGAAATCTATATAAAGCATGTAAGCCATAAAACATGTTATCTAATCAAAATTGTATCCCTTCTATAATCATTTCGTGTCCAGCTCAGCATCTAACTCAGTTGACCTGCAAGAGCACTTTTATTGTACTCTTGTTATGGTGGCACATATAATAGTGTTAAACTATATCGATCATTGTACAAGACAATCTAGTAATCCTCAAGTCTAAGGCTTCTATATACCTCTGTCTATGTAAGAGAATATGTTTCATAGACATGAGTACAATAAAGGTGGCACTTTCATATAAATTATGATAGTCAATCACCACTTTTATTGTACTATTGTTATGGTAGCACATATGATAGTGTCAAACTATATCAATCATTATTCAAGATAATCTAGTCTTACATATACCTCCATCTGTTAGAGGATATGTTTCATAGACATGAGACAATCATCAACTTGAAATCTTTTTAGCAAATCGTGTCTAGTGAACATGTCTAGTAAACAATAAATACTCATGTATTGCACCAAACTACAACTAATAATTTTAACATATGCAAACTGTTGTCACCGATTGATAAGGTCATTCAATACCATAATCATTTTATCAAAATTACATATGTTCTCGTTTATGATAATGTCGAGATTAAAGATGTATTTTAGAATTAACAGTTCATTTGATTCACTTATCTTGGTTTAATCATTCTAAATATATTTATCCTAACATTATTGCCCTTATGGATAAATATTGTCATTGGGAGTTTATTTGTATATGACGTTATCAATTAATCGGTATCGTCACGAGGGCTAATTATAGAGCACCAACTCTAACATTTTGCATGCAACTTGACAGTTGATTCAACTAATTGAGGGTTCTAATACATTTTGTTGCTTTTTAATTCTTTGACATACAAGTGATTGTGGTAAGGTTCATGATGGCATAAAGGCGTCATGTTCATGCATGGTCTTATCTTATTTGTCATTCGTTCATTTATTGTATTGAAAAAAATGCATTTATTATATGTCCATAGAACATTCATTCTATTAAATCTCAATATACTAAATGACTAATCCTAAAGGGGGTGAATATGAATATAAAAACTTTTTCTAATATAAACTTTTGACCTACAACTAAAGTTATATACAAATAAAATAACAAATCAACTAAGCAAATAATCAAACAATTAAAGCAAAATATAAAGCAATAAAAGAGTAAGGAAAGAGAAAATGCTTAGCTAATTTTAGAGTGGTTTAGAGCATTGACCACAAGTCTCCTACATTTGTTTCTTCAAGCAAACTTACTTGAAGTATTCACTAATTGATGCAAGATTACACCCAATCGCTTATATAAGTTATCTAGGATTGCATCCAAAGTGTTCAATAAACAAAATACAAGAGAAAAATTGTCTTTCTAAGGCTAATATGCAAATGACTACAACAATAATCTCTCAAATATTTGTTATTGAGTTTAGAGAAGGAAATAAAAAAAGAATATAGAACAAAGAAGTATGAGTTATTGCATTGTGATCTCTAGACTTTTCTTCTTCAAATGTACTCCAATATATAGGTTTTTAGATAAAAGAGCCATTGGAGCAAATCATAGAGCTGTTGGAGAAAAACTTTATATAGACGCACGATTGTGTTTTTATAGTGCATGAATATACTCCCTTTATTAAATGAATCCCAACAGTCGAATTTATGTAACTTGTCAACCCTACACGGTCGTGTGTTTTATCAACACGATTATGTTTCCGTGCTTCATGAAAGTCTCTTCAAATTCCAAATCCATGCAAGGGAATTCAGTGTTATTAGCATATGAGACATGCACATGATCAATATGCTTGTGCACAATTATGTGCTAAATCTATATGATCATGCATTAAGAAAGATATCCAAAAAGCCTTTACATGATCAACTTTGTACGACGAGGTTGGTAGTGTTGCTCCTTTTTTAGATAACACAATCGTGCATCTTACTCCTCATGACCATGTGTTGATTAAACATCTTAACTATCTCACATGATAAGGCTACATAGTCTTAAAGGTCGTGTCTACTCATAAGTTATAGTACATGATCATGTGTCAACTAGAAACATAATTGAGTCTTTTATCTTTAACATTTTTTCACAGCACGACGATGTTATATGATCATGTGTCTTATTTGGACACGATCATGCATTTTTTTTTTTACTCTTTTAACTCAACACGATAAATTCGTACGATTAAAATAGTCATGTTGGATTTGAAATGAGCAAGCATAGTTATGCTATATTCTAACAAATTCATGTTAGACCTGAAAATTTTCTTATAGAATCTCAGGCTCTACCATGGTCATGGACACAATCTTGTGTTTTTTACACACAAATTAAAAAATAACTTCGCACACTCATGGTCAATGAGCACAAGTCATGTGATACTTAAATCTTGCAAAAATAAATTTTTTGGTTATTTTTATCTTGAACTAAATCATGTTAATGGTAAATTAGTCATTTAAATATATTTTTATTATCATCAAAACATCAATGGTTTAACACATTCATTTGTTGTGTCTTTGAAAGGTGATAATTTCATTCAACATATAAAAGGTGTTATTTAATATACATTATAGTATCTAAGAATTTTGTGTTACCTAACATGTTAAGAAAACAAATTTAAAAGTACTAAGATCAAAATTTAAAATCTCGAACTATTTTCTAATATACATACACAAATTCGTAATGCATTATACATCAAAAGGTGAGAAAACCACCAAATTGGTCATTAGATACAAATAGTATAATACAAAACTAGAACCAACACATACTATAGGTTCTTCCATCAAAAGGTGCTATTATTAATACATGTGATGTTTAATTTCTTTATATAATAACAAACCCTTCCACTACTACTCAGTAAATGAAAGCAAGTTGATAGTGATCTTTTTAGTATATGGTCATATACTCAACCAAAATATATAACTCCATTTGCAATATCTTAGACATAAATGAAAATATAAATAAATTGGTAGAATGGATAACCATACATTGTAAAGAATGCCATCAACTAACATGCATCTACAAAGGACAAACATTAAGTAACATACTTGCGATTTTGTTCAAACGATTTTATCTTAAGGCAAGAAGCTAAGAACCAATCACCTTTGTAATTGTGATGATGAAAAATATAAGGATTTTGAAAAAGCAATAGATACAATAAGAGACGATGGACCTTCGACAGTGTTAGTCTTTAAGATAATGAAAACAACCACCCTCAGATTTGACGAAGGTGAAAAAGGATGACATCTTAAAGGTTATTGTAGAGGATGGTAAAGAAAGAACACCTTTAAATATGGATTACATTTGTAACTAGTCGTCTAATATGATGAAAAAACCAAGCCATTGTAAAGGATCATTAAACTATTGTGACATTTGTAACTAGACGTCTAATACATACATGTTTGGTTAATTAACCCTAAACACAATTCTAAAACAACTCTAAAAATTGTCAAAATTATGGAAAATTTTGAATTCACCTTTATCCCCCAACCCAATCCACTTATCCTATATGCACACCCTTCACCGTTTTGCCTCTTAAACTTTACACAAAATGCTACTCATTTGTCGCTCACCCCTTCCACTTACCACTTACCCCTCATACTTATCATTTTTCCCTTGTTTACCCTTTCCAAAAAATGCAAAAAACATAGTTCATCCAAATCTAACCAACACAAATAGAATCAACACAAATTAAACATAAAGTAAGTTTCATCTAACTAAGGTAGAGTTATAGTTAAGTAATGCAACCTAAAATCTACAGATACGAACATGATTTTAATGAAAAAAAAAAAAAAAGTTTATATAGTACACTAGCATATTCTTTATATATGATGTAAACAATTTAATAAAGTCATACTTACTTAAATTAAGGGTTTGATATAGAAATTACTTCAATTTTTCAATCGAATGTGCAATACTAAAAAAATTATTTCAATTAAATGTTTGTGAAAAGTTTAAAGAAACATTGAACTTTAAAGGAGAAAAGAGAATGAAAAAACTAGGATTCATTCGGACAATATAACAAAATCTTATAAAAGTATTTTTTGGGGTAACATTGTATAAACAAATAAAAAATATGATATTTTAATGAATTTTCTATGATTTTAATTTTTTTGCTATAATCAATCATGGCCCTAACACAACATAGCCTCAAATTGGGCTAGATTCAAACAGAATATGTTCAGATTCATTTTTAAATTTGGTTCGAATAAACTTGAAACGAATCGAACAAGTCCGAACTGTAATTTTAAAATTCAGCGAATACGAGTTCGAATACGAACTATACGAATTAAAATAATTTTTTTAATTATATTTTTTTTATTATTTACATTAATTATAATTTTTAATAAATATAAAAATAGATTATACGATTCGAATACGAATCAAATACGAACTTAATTATACGAACCGAACACGAATACGAACTTTACTATAAACTATTCGACGAATACGAACACGAATCTAAACCCGAACAATACGAAACGAGTCTGAACACGAACATGTGTCTGTTTGTGTTTGATTCGGATCGAATTCAGCCCTAACCTCAAATGAATAGATGAAAAAGAATGAAGAAAAATGAAAGGAGAAAAGAGAAAATTGAAAAAAGATAGAATGAAGACAATATTTAAAATGAATGAACCATATCATTATAACCTTTATATATTTAATAGATATTAGAATTTTAAAGAATTTTATAAGAAATAGTACTTTTTTTTTAATTAACATTTTTATTAAATACATAGAAATAAATAAATTTTTTAAACTTAAATGATGAATTACAATAGGGGGAACAAATATATATGTGCACATATCATGGCCAAAAGGAAGGATAACAATGAACGTGTAGCAATGAACATCTCTGCATGAATAGATCTAAAATGACCAACCATCTCCTTCATTTCCACCTAAACTGCTGGTCAAAATGAACCCATTGGATCACAGACAGATCAATCAAACTTCAAATCAAGAACATAGCAGAAACAGACAAAACGCATTTAAATATCAAACCAGTGATATCACATAACAAGTTGATTCAACTTCTTTAGGAAACAAGAATTTCGTGCCAACTTTCAATCACTTGCTAGTATGAAAGAATTTAGAAAACTTTTAACAGCAACTTTGTTCAAGTACCATTAGAATACAATTTATCATCAACTTAGGGGAAGCTAATCCCAAAAGCTCAATCTGATGTCTATAATCATCTCATCAATCTTACTGTCCTACTCACAGCAGTATGTCTCGGATGGAATTCGTCAAACTTCTGCCCATACTGCTGCTTCTATCAACCATCTTCCTACTAGCAACAACTGCTGTGCCAATCATTCATGCTAAAAACAATTAGTAGAAGACCTTATTGTGAAGAAGATAAATAATGCCTTCTAGTGCTTCTCTTCCTACCTAAATTCATAAGCCAGAATTAGTGATCAAAATCTAACTCCAAAATATGTTAAGCTGTCCTTTGTAAAATGATCCTTGTCTTCCAGATCCACATTGTGAGACAGTAACTCCCCAGCAACTTACTTTTATTTAACATAGAGCATCAAGTTGATAGATCTCTAATGGCAAAATGCTGAGGAATCTAATTAGCAAACCAGGACAAGGGTCTTATGTCAATTCAGACCACCAAAAACTCGGGTCTTGCCTGCTAATCCCCTTGTCCTAGTATGCAAATTGATAAATTATTATATCCCTCATAGAGCATGCATTAACTGAATATGATTAACAGTTGACATCTGCTCAACAAGGTAGAGTTGTAATGACAATCAAGGGTCTTCTCTCATATTTCATCATGCCAAAAAGATTCGATTTCGGGAAGATAGTGTTCCTTTTTCATTAATTCTGTCAATTCCTTCAGAATTGCACGAATATCATCAGAAATAGGATGAGATGTATCCCCAGCAACAAATAAGTTTGTTTTCTGTCCTATGACAATCCAGCTACATCCAGGAAACTTTTTCACTCCTTTTTCTCTCATTTCCCTCCTCAAAGTGTTAACCTCGCTCCACTTTCCTGATGCAGCAAATATATTAGAAAGCTGCACATATGGAGAAGGATTTTGGGGTTCCAACTCAATGAGTTTCTTGGCTGCCCACCTTCCCCTTATATCATCTCCATGTATCGCACAAGCACCTAGCAGTGTAGCCCAAATCCTAGCATCAGGCTCAAAATATAGTTTGTTGATGAATTCCTCGGCCTCTTTAAGAAATCCCCATCGACCAAAAAGATCAACCATGCAGGCACAGTGATCTATTCTGGGGTGAATCCCGTAGTAGTTTACCATAATTTCAAATATCTGGTGACCTTCTGATACCTTTCCTGCATGGCTGCATGCTGTGAGAACACCAAGGAATGTGACATCATCAGGCATAATAGGAGTTTGCTTCATCTTATCAAAGATTTTTAGTGCATCTTCTGCAAAACCATTTTTTGCAAATCCAACTATCATTGAGTTCCAGGAAATAACAAAATTTTTGTTCTCCATTTCATTGAAAACTTGAACTGAACTTTTCACATCTCCACATTTAGCATACATGTCTACAAGTGCACCACATGTTAACTCATCTAAATCATAACCAATGTGAAAAATTAGAGAATGGATCTCTGCGCCATCTCTCAAAGAAGATAAGATAGCACATGCTCTAAGGACACTGACAAATGTAGCTTGATCAGGTATGACATTGTGGCTACGCATTTCTTGATAGAAATGCAAAGCCTCCTCATTGAAATCATTTTGAGTGTGTCCTGAAATAATAGCGGTCCATGAAACTGTGCTTTTAGGATTTTGGAACTCTGAAAAGAGAATACTTGCATCTGTATTTCTCTTGGAATTCATATACATACCCATCAAAGAGACCCCTAAGAAATCATCATCATACAAAAGGCCCCTCTTTATTATAAGACAGTGGAATTGTGTTCCCAGATTAAATGTATGAGGTCCATCACATGCATCTAAAAGACTTGCAAAAGTTATTTCATTCGGGTTCAGTCTTTGAAGCAGCATCTCTTGATACAAAACAATGGTCTCCTCTAAATTATTTTGAGCATAACCAGCAATCAAGGCATTCATTGAGACCACACTTCGTTCAGGCATACAAGAGAAGACTTTACGAGCAGCACCAATATCCCCACACTTGGCATACATGTCAATAAGTGAGCTTCCCGAGTAAATACTTGTTTCTAGAGCAACTTTGAGTGACATACAATGGATCTGTTTCCCTTGCTTCAGACCCTGAACATTGGCACAGGCACTGAGGATGCTGGCCATGGACACCTCATCAGGCAAAATCCAAGATAAATTCATTCTTCGAAACATATTAAAAGCCTCAAACTCATCCCCTTCCTGAACATATCCAACAATAATTGCATTCCAAGAAACATTATCCCAATTCCTTATGCGCTCAAACTGTTGTCTTGCTTCCTTCAGAGAACCAGACTTAGCATACATGTCAACCAATGCATTCCCCACAAATAAATTGGATGTAAAGTTGTTCTTGATAATGACTGTATGCAACTGGCGACCTGCTTCCAAATAGTTCAGACAAGCACATGAACTCAAAATGCTAGTATAGGTAAAGTCATCAGCCTGAAAACCGGAGCTCCTCATGGTGGAGAACAGTTCCAGCACTTCATGGACATACCCATTTTGTGAATAACCTCCCAGCATAGCATTCCACAAAACAATATTCCTTTCATTTAAGGATTCAAAAACTTTCTTTGCAGGCTCTATTTTTTCACACTTGGAATACATATTTATCAAAGAACTCCCCACATAAACATTTGAGTCTAAACCCTGTTTAATAGCCTCAGCATGAACTATCAACCCAAATTCAAGAGCTGATAAACCTGAAATGGCAGTCAATACACTGCTTAACGTGGATCGTGAGGATTTAACACCAGCTTTCCTCATTCTTTGGAAAAATTTGACCGCTTCTGCCTCAAAGCCTCTCTTTGCATGGCCCGATATCATCACATTCCATGCTACAACATTCGGATTTTGCATATGATCAAACAATTCGCATGCTTCATCAAACCGACCTAGACCAAGACACGCATTTATCACAGTCACAGAAGCCACCTGGTCCGGAACTCGGCCATGTTTCTTCATCTTATCAAACACTTCCAAAGCAGCTTCAGGTAAACCAGCTTGAATGTACCCAGCAATCATTGATGTCCAAGAAACCATATCCAAATCCACTGCCCGGTCAAAAACCCTCCTAGCATCTCTCACATTACCACACTTAGCATACATATCAATAAGAGCACCCTCACAAAAAGAACTCACCTCAACCCCAATCTTAACAACATGACAATGTATTTGCATACCGTAATTAACATCTACTGATTTAGCAGAAGCAGATAAAACCATGGCAAATGTGAACTCATTTGGCAACACCCCACAATTACGCAACAACCCAAAAGACTGAACAACATGTGGAAACATCCCATGCTTTGAATACATGGACAAAATAGAGTTCCAAGCCAAAACATCCCTCTCTTCTTGCCTATAAAACACCTTCTCAGCCAAGTCTACGTTGCCACACTTGGCATAAAGATCAATTATGGCGTTTCCTAACGACCCTTTTGTCCCAAATCCAAATTTGAGGCTCTGAGCATGAACTATTCTGCCTGTTTCCAATGCGTGGGTTAGCTTTTGAGTCCTTTCGTCGAACATGGGGCGGGTATTGATTCGTTTGCATTCTTGAAGACAAGTTTGTAACAGATAGGTGTATATGGGATTTGAGGTGAAGGAAGTAGAATAGAAAGTAATCTTCAAGGAGTTCGAGTACTGAAAAATGGAGCGTGGCTTGGAGTTCTGCGATGATGTAAAGAGAAACCGGAGGCGCATTGACCCAGTGACTTCTCAAGCCTGACAAGCTTGGGCTAAAATATCAAAATCGCCTCTTTTCTTTTTTTTTTTAATTTTTATAAAGAGTTATTAATTAAAATAATAACTAATTTTTAAGATCTTACACAAAAATAACTTATTTTTCAAAGGAAAAACTTTTATGACAAAATAACTTCATTAAATATCATTTTGCTTTCACCTCTAAGCTCATTTAAAAATCTCCAACTCAAGACTGCAACCTTCTTTGAAGGCAGCTTCACGTTTCCTAAATCTCGCAACAAAAACACGAATTCGAATAAGAAAGATTATTAAATCAAAGATAAGAACATTGATAGTTACTAGTTTCTTTCATTTCACAATCCTAACAACAATAATAAGTTTATATAAATTCAAAATAAACAAACACAAAAGGTAAAAACTTGATATGGAAATATAAGTACAAGCTTTGAAACTAGGGGGATTATACTATTTTTAATATCCAGTGAATGAGAAATAAAATTTAGCAAGAACGTCAAACATTTTAGTACGAACATTAAACATCAATTTGAAAGGGTAAGTACAAGATTTTAGAATGCAAAGTGGTATAAAACATTTCATAAATGTTTTGAGGAGTGTATCTACAAAAAAATTAAAGACATACATTGAATTTGGAGCTAATAGTAAGATTTTAAAATGGGATTCAAATTCTAGGGGGTGTAAATGAAATTTTAATAAGTTTTGCATTTTGATTTATAAGTTTAGCGTTAACTCTATGGGTATTTTAAGTTTGACTATTTCTAGGATTAGCTTAAATATTTCAAAGCTAGAGAGGGATTTTGATGATTTCACTATGTATGTAACATTTTTAAAGTAAGGAGAAAATAAAATTTGATGTGCACTGAAATTTTGACATGGATTTGCAAATTAGATTTTGAAAACTTTTTTTTTTTTTAGTGTTTTTTTTTAATATTTATTATACAATTAACAAATATAATTAAAAAAAATTGAAAAATGATGTTATTAAACCCTAAAATGTAAACTTAAGTGTATAAATTGTAAACCTAAACCCAAAACAAAAACCCTAAACATTAAACCCTAATTTGTTAACCTTAAACCATGACTTAAATTTGTAAACCTTTAAACTTTAATTTGTTAATTAACCCTAAACCCAAACCCTATATTGTAAATTATAAACCCTAATCCGTTAACCTTAAAAACTGACCTTAAATCTGTAAATCTTAAATTCTATGCCTTAAACTTTTGTTAACTATATGCCCAAACTTTAATGTCATAAACTGTAAGTTGTAAACTTCGAATTCTAACTCCTAAACCCTAAAACCTAACCTTAAAACCTTAAATATTAGTTTGTTAACCTTAAACGCAAACCTTATTATCATAAATCATAAACTCTAAATATTAAACTTTAATTCCTTAACCCTAAACCCTAGCCTTAAATTTGTAAACATTGAACTCTAATGTATTAATCATAACCCAAACTTTAATGTTGTACGTTATAAACCTAATTTGTTAATCTTAAACTCTAACCTTAAATTCATAAACCTTAAACCTTATACGTTAAGTCCTAATTTGTTAACCCTAACCCAAACCTTAGCATTGTAATTGTAAACATTAAACCCTAATTTATTAACCTTAAATCGTAACCTTAAATTCATAAACTTTAAATTGTGATCTATTGACTTTAAAACTTATCCTATATTGTAAACCATGAAAAGAATCTAAGTACAATAAATGAACAAGTCAAAGCCTGAAAATGCTTTTGCACATATAACCACACAAACATCAAAAGTCAAATATTAATAAAGGAATTCTATAGTTTCCAATACAAATGCACTCTTCAATTCCTGTCATATATGGACAATGCCCTAAACGATCCTATCTTTGTAGGAGGTATCATACTAAAAGAGTCTAGTATAACTCATAACCACAATTCACATTTTGGCATACTGCAAATGAAACCATATACCTTAAACATTCAAGTATGAAAGATCAATCTTCAATTTGTATTGGGTGAGATGTAAGGGTGATATTTTTTAATAGTCCATATTATCTGGTGCCTAACATAGATTGTTTGATTGCCTACATAATAGATTCAATTGACAGCAAACCTTAACTGCTGCAAGGTTTTGTTAATACCCATTGTTTGAAAAAGCAATTTTAAATTTTTCTAGTAAATGGGTGGTCAATGCAAATTAAGGATCGAATTTGAGGTATTTAGAGATAGTTAATGTTTTAAACATGATAATTGATATTGTGTGAGGACAATGATTGAATCTTGGCCAGAAAAGACTCATTTTTCAATAAGATCAAAACAAGAAAACTGGTGATGTCAATACAAATTGACATGCACAACCATATGATTACGAGATGCATGCCCATGCATTATTAATTCTATAGAAGCACAGTTGTGTACAAATCACGTACACGACCAAGAATGAAAGGAAATGCATGGTGAAAGAATTTTGACAAATATTTGATTGTCATGTGTCATGAGGGTAGTAATTATTCTAGATTCTAAATTTAAAAGGAAATTGTGAGATTATTTCTTTGATATGAATAATTTATGAGGATTTAAGAATATTGTAACAATTTGCAAATTGAATATGAACCTAGGGGGTCAATTCCACAAACTTCAATGTCAGCAAATAATTCCCTATCAAACAATCAAACTTCCGATCCATAACATGAAATGAACTTGCTATTAAGTCAGTCATGTTCTATCACCAGCGAAAATGAAGAAAAAGTCCAATATTCAAAATTCCTCTATCCTCCTCAACTACAATTGAAAGCCTTCTTTGGTCCCTTCGGGTATTTGTAATCAATGAAAGGAAATTTTAGAAGGGCGTGTTGTATGAGGCAGTCTTCGACCGCGCACAAATGAAGTGAAAAGGTGTAAGGTTCTTGATGGCTGTGCATAGGGTACCATATGAGCAGCGCCCCTTACTGTGGCAAAAGTCAACAACTTTCCATACTCAGTTGCCCAACCTCCCACCTGTGAGAAACAAAATAGATGCCATTGCTGACTCTGGAAGGAAGAGATGAAGGGGAAAAAAGCGATGAGATTAATGCAAGGGAAGAACCTACCTGGCCTTTGTGAAACCAAACTCCATATGGGACTGTAACCTTCAACCTCAGATCATTTGCTAGTTCCCGGACCAGTGTCCGGGATCCCAGCAATGGTACGACAGAATCTTGATCCCCACTATAATTTATCAAAGTCAAAAATCAGATTATTATTATTATTGTTATTACCCACCAAACAATGATAACTGAAGAGGGGCCAGAACAGGGCAGGTTTAGCAGATTATATATGTAACCAGGTTTATTAGATCTCACCTATATACCCAAACGGGTATCCCATTCTGAACTATCCTTCTAAGCAGGGGAAGCATGTCTCTGTTACCGTCAGTGTCACTGTAATCTAGAACGCTGCCGAAAACACGAAATTGCTATAATCAGTAAAGCAAGTCATCTTTTGTTAAAAATTTAATTGACAGAGTAAATTCATACCTACTGCACATAGACCAGCTATATGGTAATTTAGTTCGATTTGCATGAAGAGCCTTCTGCACCTCAGGAAGGTTGAAATAGAATCGTCTTTCATAGGTCATACACACATCAACTCCAACACTTATCTTGGTGGCCTGTTCATATAAAAAGAAAGAAAATGTATCATTTCTTTACCAAGTTTCAAGTAAATAATGAACAAATATGCTGACTAGTATGAGGAAGAATAAAGTATACCGCTTTCCGCAGTCGTAGCTCTTGCTCTACTATAGATGGGTAGCAAACATCAAGAATCACATCATAATTATTTATATATTTGCCAACAATGTCGTTTGCTTCATTGATGGCATTGTTGCACGAGTGAGACATATTGTGAGGACTAGCAAAGACATAATCATCAAAATCACATTCGTTCATGATGGCAAGACCAACTTCATCAGAAATCATTCCGTGAGACCAAAAGAATTCATATGTTGCTTGAGCATCACGATCAAGTTTGAGAAGTGGATTTCCAATCTAATAACAGCAAACACAAATGAAAGGACTAAACGAGAACAAAATGACCACAAGGTCCCAAAGAGAACAACAAGAAACAAAGAAATCAGATTTGTAAGGCCAGGTTTTCTTACAGCAACTCCTTTGATATTGAACTTGAAACCAGTTGAACGTGCATTATAGTCCAGCAGAACTTCAGTCAGCTGTGGTATGTAATGACCTGGCAAATAACAAGTGGGGTGCTTCAAAAAATTTGAAGCATCACAATGATTATTAAATTAGAATTGTAGCTCCTGATACCTGCATAACTTTCCCCTGTAAGAAATAGTTCTCTTGATTTGTATTCTGGGAACTTCTTATACCAGTTCAAGAAGAATGTGCGCATATCCTTGGCTGTCGAGAAAATTAAATTAGCTTTAACCATACCAAATTGGAGAAGGAGCCAAAAACGGGGAAAAAAATAGATATATGCTTCTCGTTTTACCAGTAGAGTCATCCCCACAAATACAATCAGCAGTCGTATTTGAGTATGACCAACCAACTCCAGCAGGAGATTCAACAAAAAGGAGATTTGATGCTACAAAATGTAAAGGAGTATGAAATGGAGTTTCTTACAGCTACATGCTCGAATTACTTCCAAGCAACATGCCATATGTTATTGCCATACCTTTATTCCATGACATGGTGTTCCTTCGAAGTCCTCGGCCATCACCTCTGGGATAAAATGGCCCCAGCTCTGTAAAGGCACCTCCACCAATAGATGAACACCCTGGACCTGTCCATGTGAATTTGGCATTTGACGACCTTTTAGTTAAAAACACAGTTAAATACTTTTCCCCTACCATAGGTGTAGAAGCGTAGGGATCAATCTTGCTAGGAAGCGAACTCTAAGACTAAGGAATTAGTCTTAAAAAAACCACCGTGCAATTCAAAGCATATGTTAAAGAGAAGAAAACACAACAGAGGTAGATTATGCGCAATCCAAACTTTTTCAAAAGATAAACAGGAACCTATATGTAAAGGAAACAGAAAATAAACACGAGACAAAATAAAATAGTCCAAAGTCTAACCAGAACTCACTTCAAAAACATAAAACAAAAACACTCCGTAATAAACCGTTTCCAGATTCAATTTAAAAAAGAACCAAAAGAAAGGCAATCAGCCAACCGACCTCCATTGAGCCAGAGAGTGAGAGGTTTATCCTGAGGGTCAACCTCAGCTTCAACAAAGTAGTAAAACAAGCTCCTGCCATGCTTCACGTCAACGTCAACATACCCAGCAAACTGTTTGAACTCAACCTTGGGTTGACCAGGCAATCCCACCACCAGATCCTCAACTGGGTATCCCTTCACTTTAACATTGCTGCTCACAACCAACCACCAAACCAACAACAAACCTAAACACCGCCTACCCATACCCATTTCAAGATCTTATCATTTTACATAAATCTCTCTGCTTTATATAGCCATTTGCACAGAATTGCAACTATATGAATACACAAGTTAACCAATATTTAAAAAGGTAACACACACAAAAAAAAAAAAAGGATTATATAAATATTGATGATACCATGAAGGGATGATCTTTACCACGTGAATTCTGGAGTTGCTTTAACAAAAAGACACTTACATAACGAAATGAAATAATATTTATTTCAACCCAAGAAGTTAATTTTTTTTCTATCCTCTCTTTATAAACTAGACTACAGATTAGCCCCTATACATGTTGTGGGTGAGAGAAACAAACTGTTTAAGAACTTGCAGACAACAGTCTGAGTTCAACTACCCCATTATCCATACATTTAAATTAAAATTTTAATTAATATATTCAAAAATAATTATATACGGTAATGAATGATAATGTTGATATCTTCAAAACATGATAGGTAAATCAGAAACCTTTTTAAATAATTATTTATGATCATAACATGGCAATATATAATGTGAATTATCAAGATGTTTTAAAATGGACACTCCTTAGCCATAAACAAAGAGACCTACATATTTTCCCTCAAAACTTTGATTTTTATTAAAGTTCGAAAAGTTTAATTTTCATTTACCCATCAAAATTTATATTTTTATCATTTTATATTATATATTATATTTTCATCCTATATCGTTCTTTTTTTCTTTCATTTTTTTTTTTTCTTTTTTTTTTTCTTTTTTTTTTTGGTTGAAAAACAACCAAGGGAGTCGACAGAATTGATCCCAATTGTGACGCAATAGGATCTGCCTAATTTTTTCAAATCAAAAAGTTTGGTCTTACCATCACATGAAATTGTTTAGAGTCTTGGTACCACTTGCGCGACCCACAGAGCTCAAACACAAACAACCATCACCCTCTCTAAGTTCTTAAGTCATAACCCACGCCCTTAAATTTGGAAATTGGTGCTTCCAAATTTGTCAACTCTCCCTCAACGATGTACCCTTAGGGCTTATCTGAAAGAGGGAGCCAACCTTAGCCACTGCTGCGCTAGCACCCATCAAGGCACCAAAAATAACATTCAAGCAACTTTCGCCAATGTTTCCCTTCAACCCCATCTTTATGATTTACTGCTATTTTCTTCTACCAGTTCTCATTCAACTCCTGTCTTTGCCAATTCATTCGCTGCTCTAACTTTTCAGACTGAGGTTGACCCATATCAGACGCTTACCTAAGTCAATGTCTGATTCCATTATTAAAATACTGAGTTTTAATTTATAATTAACAATCAGGGATAAATAAAAATTTTATAATTTTTGAAATATAAAATATTATTTAACTTCAGAAAAAACATACATTTTTTCCTTTTAATAATAAAAAAAAATTAACAGATTTCACTAGGCTAATATTTTCTATTTTCCTACGCAATAAGGTCGCGACAAATTTAGCCGCCTGCTTAATTTAACTACAACTGCGGATGGGAAATGAGCGCAGACGCAGGGCTTAAATTGACTCGAAGACTGGACTCTGACTAATGTTCTATGTGTACTAGATTTCGGCCGATACGGCCACCTTTCTGTCGTATCTCTTTATATTTTTATTAAGAAAAAAAGTAATATTTTAGATTTAATCTAATTGTTAATTATAAATTTAAAATTTTTATTAAATAAATTGTTAGTGATTAGGTCAAAACCTAGCTAGAAAATCTTGATAATGAAATCCGTGTTTAAGAAAATAAAAAACTTTTCCCCATCATGAATACTCGTACATCTACAAAATTGACTTGAAAATAATTTTGAATATGGGAAATGAAAAACCTTTATCAAAATTAAAGATTTCATCGACTTGGAATACGAACATCTGAGGTCTTTTTACCTTGAAGATATGTTAGGAGGCCTCAGGCTCAGGATGAGGAGTGTGCTGCTTTCTGCATTCAAAGCTGTTACATCTGCAGAGTCGATAATCCCAGATCATATTCATAGCAGCATGCTATGAGAATGATGAAAACAACATCAACAAAGATGAAAAATGAGGAAAATACCAAAAGCAAAAGAAGGGTTTAATTCTAGTCAAGTCATTTTCCCTAAACGAAATTGTGTTTTTCTCTGTTCTTGAGCCATAAAAGTGGGGCTGGCCGGGACATCAAGAAAACTTTGAATATTTTGAAGAAAACAAAGATTTGGACAGGAATCCAAGTTATTGTTTGGTTGGTTAATTTATTATCTAGGGCTGTGCATTTTGTTCTAAAGGCTCCTCTCCACTTTCGTGGCATAGAGTTTCTACAGGAAAGCAGAAGAGGCACAAGTGGGTTTTGATAATTTAGAAAGATGTTCTTTTCAGTCAAACTCTAGTGCTAAACATCATAATTTATGAGTTTCAAGAATCTTGCCAAGTGCAATTAAAAATTATGTGACTTTTTGCATTTCATAATCACAATGAGATATATGGCATAAATAAACCATGAAGTAAATGCTTTTACATCACGCACACATTAAAATTGAAGAAAATCACTATCAGGCTCTATTTTTCTTTCACTCTTTCCCTCTAAACCTTGTGTTCTCTACAAGGGAGTTCTTGTTCACAACCTGCCACCAAGCTATGGTTTCTCTAAATATGGCCAGTTGATATCACAATAAACAAAAATGAAAGCTGATCAATAGAAGTTTTTTGTATTAGGTTCCTAGCAATCTAATGTGGCTATAGTAAAAAGCCAGACATAGCTCCATGAGAAAGAACACCAATGCAATTAAATAAGAAAAAAATTTCCCTTGAAATTTAAGGCAATGCGTTTCAAAGTATCTACATTGATAAAGACTAGAATATAAATAAGCAAACAAATGTAAGAGTCTGAAGATGTCATTTCATTAATGTTTTCCAAAGTGCAACAGTCAAGCAACTAAACAATTGCATTTATTTGGATAACTCAATTTTCAAATTTAATCAACCCAAGAACATATTTATAAAGTTCTGTCATATATCCAACAGACAATTGCCAAGATACAGAAATTGCAATGAGAAGTCAGAAGATTTTTTTAGTTTAGTATGCAGGCAGTTTGAGTAATCTGTCAGAAAATTCTTTTCAGATCATGTTATATTTTGGCTGAAAGAACAAAATTACCAAAACTGCCAAATCTATATCCTGGATAGATAATAGCAGTCTCAGAGGATGCCAAAGGATTTGAGACAGGCCTAAGCTACTTGCTGCTTAAGCTTTCACCTTAAGCTCTCTTTCCAGGAATTTGGAAGGTTCCTGTGTCCACAATGAAGTCACACAGTTAACAAGCAAATACTAAGATTCTACTGGTATTTAGACCCATTTTAATAATTAGTTGGATTGGACTAAATGGACTAAACTAAATATTCAACCAGAGGCATTTGTGGAAAGAAACCCTGCTCACTAAGCTACTTCTCAAGAAATATATTTAATGCACGAAAAACCTGAAGGACAAAAATAAGAGATCCACTGGTGAAGCCATACCTTAATTTCCAGATAACCAGAAAGAATGCCATGAAGATGAAACAGAACTTGCACCATCCTCATAGACTAGTAAAACCTTGCTTTTCAATTTCAAATGTCACTGCATCAGAGGTTGTGACATCCTTGGTTTTTTTAGCAATAAAGACAGACAAAATTCCGTATCGACTTCCAAATGTCACGATATAAAACTAATGCTAACCGAGTCCTCCATATTTATTTCAGTTTCTCGGACTAGTCAGGAGGTGAGGAAGTTCTGAGAACAATTTGAAAATTTTAACCCAGGACCAGGAAACCTCTCTAAAATTTTACCTGATATGTTTACAAGTAGTTTCTTTCGTCCCTATCTCTTCTTATTCTTCTTAATCTTGACCCCATAAATTCCAAATCTCCATCAGTTTTGTCTTCCTCATTTTATTTATTTTATTTTTTCAATTGTATCCATATAAAATCAGTAGTATATAGAACAAAAGGCAGAATTTTATAATATACGTACATAAGAATATCTTACAACTCTTAGTCATACATGGATTGGTCTCGTATAATGGCATGCAGAAAACTCATTATGTTAACTTACCAGGCTTCTTTATGGAGTTTCTTATGAACACACATAATTTAATGGATTAAAAAATAACTAGAAAAACAAAATTCAACAATCAGAGTACAATCGGACCAAATGCAAGGAATCAAAGGTTGTATCTAAACGCCAGTCCCGTTGCTTTCTGCTGAGTGGTCGCCCTTTCCCTGCTTTTTCTCTGTTTACTCTCACATCTGCCAAACCCCAGGTGCAACATTTTGTTTCCAGATCAAAAGAGATAAGCCTGAAAACACCATCACTTTCTGAAGAAGAACCTGTTGCAGCCACTTCACCGGCATATTTCACATACATAGGTTGATCCTTGAACCGTTCCAGCTCTTGTGGAATTCTAACTACCCTTTCAACACCGGGAGATGAAACCTGAATTACAAACAGTACTTAGACCAAAATGTATAACACAGAACTTGATCAGTTGAACAATTAGCCTTAAATTAATAGCCACCACTACAAAATGAATTCTGCTCTCCAAGTCAAAGCAAGTGGCAATGTAAAAGAAAAACCATATAGATGACAAAAACCAGTCTATACTATACATGCAGCTCATTCCTTGCCTTTTAGTAGCCACTTTCAACCGCTTGTCTGCAGAGGATCACCTCCTCTACAGTAAAAAAACACAATAACAAACAAAGAAAAAAACCGTAACAAAACAAATATAAATTAGCAAATACCTCCAAAGATATGTTCTCGGGTATGGATTTCTCAAGTTCTGCTTCATCTAGTTTAGCTCTATAGGTTGCAGAAAAAGCTTCAATGTCTTCCATGCTCGGGGAACCTGACCTGTGACATATTGCCAGCAAAGAGTGCCCCGATGCATCTATTAGTTAATATTAAAGTGAAATAATTCCTCTGTTTGGAAGTGATAGCCAGAAAAAGGAAAAAGAAAAGGAAAAGGGAAAGAAAAATTCCTAACGAAATATTAGCCATTCAGACGGTAGTCAAGAATTTGATTTGGGCATAAATGGAAAACAGGAAAAGAAAGCCTTATGCAGAAAAACATTTAGAACATGAAATATCCTTGTCTTATGACAGAAAGTTGCTTCATTTTGTATCATTTGATTGGAACTTAATTGACATTTTTGGTTCAATTCTACGGATAAAATACTTAGAAAATTACAACTTCCAATTTCTTAAGAGATGAAATTATTCATAGAAAGCATTCCATGATATATACCCAATTATTTGTGCAACCGATAGTATCAAGATATATGGCCAGTAACAGATTTATAGTAAACCAAAGGAGCATCACTAACTAGAACATAAGTACTTTTCAAATTCTTGCGAGTAAATGCCACCTTACACAATGGTAAAGCTAAATCAATCAGAACCCTATGACAAGGTCAATAAATTCTTACTTGTTTGACATATTCTCAATGCGCACTCGAATAATGCAATTAGGCGTAGTCTTGAATGCGTATAATTTCAAGACACCATCAAAAGACAGACAGACATCTTCTGCTATAGCCAAAGCTTCTTTATCCCACCAAGTCCCAGCAAGGGATATTCCACCACCATCACCTCCATCCCCAGCCTTGAAAAACGAATATAAATAAAAATAGCAAATCACAACTTCAATTTAGAAAATTACTAGAACACACAAATAACTCCAGTACCAACTTACATAGACTTCCCTATCCTCTTCTGCATACTCGTCTTCAAAATAATCTCCAACGTCATCCTCCATTATTTCCTCTACAAAAACAAAACAAAAAAAAAATTCTCAGTTACACATAACAGCTTCTTTAAATATCAGTAGATGAATTTTGTTTCTTTGAAAAGGGCGATTATTACCATCTTCAAAGTCTTCAAAAAGAACATCTTCCTCTTCGTCCATTAATACTTCTTCAACTAAATTTTGTTTGAGAAGTGAATCAGACTTGGAACTTGAGTTTCTCTTCTTGGCGTGGACAGTGAAGGACATGTTTGGAACGGAGAATTTGAAGTTACGAGATGAAGCTAAGAAGCTTCTCGTGTTCGTAATTGCAGGAATTAAAATCTGGGTGGCCTTTATATTAAAAGATGAAATCAAATCCATTTGCGTTTTGTTGGAACTCAGAAAACGTAAGCTTCGATTCAAAGTGCCTGTATTTTGGTTTCGAATGTTGCGTTGGCCGCTGGAATCGAAATGGATTGCCTTTAATTGGTAATAGAAACGGTGCCGTTTATTTTAATTATTTCGCAGAACAAATTAGGTTTAAAATTTGAAGCTCAAAAAGCATTAATTGAGTTACCATCGGTTAATTGGAATACAACTCAAATTGTGTGCCAAGAAATGCTTTCAATTCAGATACTAGAATTTTCCTCCAATTATCAAGTTATAGCAAAAAGTTGTTCAGTATTTAACTATTTCAGACATGTGTAAAATGCATTTAATAAAAGGTGTAATATATAGGACATAACTTATCCTGTCTATAAGAACAAGCCTATGAAGAAGATACACTCGCTGACGAAATTGCTTGATAGGCAAAATGTGTAAACCCTTATATATGCTACATCGAGATTGTGAGAATGAAAGAATTACCGATCACGAAGATGAGAGAGATGCAGTGGTAATGGCAGGTGGAGCCGGAGTTGTAGTTGCATTATCTGTCCAATTTTGTTCACCCCAGTGCCACAACATGCTTTCCCAGAAGCAGAAATCCTCGAAGCATTTCTCCAAACGTTTGTCTTTTATTTTGATCTTCCAATGACCATCAGTGTAGTTGCCCTTCTCAGCTTGCCTTCGATCCCACTCCAATGCTGCCTTCTGTTTGGACCTAAGCAAGCAGAATTTTTGTAAGTGTTTTGGCATAGCATCATGTACCTTCCACCATCTTTTATGAGCAACATCACTGGCAAACTCTTGTAAAATGTCCACATTCCAGTTGCAATCATAGTCCCGAAAGCACAACCAAGGTTTATTTCCCAAATAGTGGAGCACATAGAGGATGGGAGGATCAGCTCCAAAAAGATGAATTTTCATCTCCTTCTTCTCCTCCTCGTCACCTTCCCAAAAATGCTTCAAGAAGTTCATGTGTTTTGGAATCCGGTGCCACCATGTGAAGATTTCATTCAGATAGCCCTGGTCCCCACCATTATAAGATTCAATCTCATTGATGTGATCCATTAGCAACTGGAATGTACAATTTGATGGCTCAACCACCATAACACCTGAATTGAACAAGGTAGCATTGTTTCCTGTGGCAGATATTTCTGGCATTTCAAATAAAAAATCAATGTTTCTAAGTATGAGCAAGTCAGCATCAATGAAAATGATCTTGTCATAATCTGTTAACTGCCACAGACGGAATTTGCTGTAATTCCATTCATTGTATGCATCATGCTCGGCTTTGGGGTTCCTGATTCTTTGGATTGTATGCACTTTCCAGCCTGCAGCCTCTAAGCCACCTCTATGATATTCACTAATTGTTTCATCTACAAGTACCACAAAATCTCGCGTAGAGCCTGCCATTTGGATACTCTGAGCTGCAGTAATGGCCCCACAAACATATACATGTGCAGAATGAAGGATAGTTGCATATGCTTCTCTATGTGGCCTTTCTGAGTAGAAATGTTCTGTTCAAATGAATTTAGTTAGTATTATTCATGTGGCATTGATCCAGGGATACACAACCTAACATATATAGGTTCCAGTGAATTTGTTTTACAGCTTATCAAAATAAAATGATAGATAGAAAAGAGAGTAAATCATTTGATATCAATATGCTCTTCACTCCTTTTATAAGAACTGGTACACTTGATGGTCAATGACTAAGATCACCAAATTAAACTCCCAACAATAAGATGAATTCAACCAGTGACAGATTTATAAACTCTCAATGAAAATGGGCTGCTACTTATATGACAGATTTGTATCAAGATGGATTGATATATTAGTCAATATAATTCAACAAAGCACCATAAATGCATGTACATTATGAGACAAGGGGAAACAAAGTTCCAAGTGGGTAAACGATAGAATCAACTAGCTGGCCTCCATTTCAACTAAAATCTAAGCAGATTGCAGAATCAAACAACATAATAAAACCAGTTTCTGACTGACCTTTGGCCTCAAGAGGAACTGCAAGTTCACACGATCCCACAGGTAGATGCACCTTTTCTCTCAACCTGTGAAGGTTTGGTTTGTATAACCATGCATTTCCTTCATGTACAACAATATCCTTGCAAGTGAAGAGATTTGGAATTGGAAAGCAATCAGTTATCAGAAGCACATGCACTGGATGAAGGCCTCTAGAAGAGGCAGCAAGCCTTGCTGCTTCAAGCTGCAGGTGTAAACGGGCCACATCTCTTGACCATCTCCCCAACTTGTTGCAAGGAAGCTTGACGACAATAAGATCAATCCGTGGTTTTCCAGGTACTTGAATCTTAGGTAGAGAAGGACAAGAGGGAACTTCAAATTCTTCTTCTTCATCAATCCATTCAGGGTATAGCACTTCCCAAGTTATGTTGTTTGATACATGGTCAAGGTGCAGAGTAACATGTTCAGCATCTGGTAATAACTGCTTCCAGAGTTCTATCTCACTGCCATTAAAGTTCAACAAGCCAATACCAAGATATTTGTTCCTGTCAGTCAATTTCTCCACAACATTTGACATCTGGTCCCAGTCCATATCTAAAGTAGATAAATAACGTGGATCTGCAGTAGCACTCTCTCCCATCCATCTCATGAAACTTGACCTGCATGCAATTATCTTCGAAGTCAGGAACAAAATATAAAAGCTGACTTTGCCTTTTAATTATCAATAGCTTAGATGACTGATGAAAAGAGACTTGATATCTACTCCTAAAGAGAATGCAACAAAGTTCTAATCCAGGAAACTCAATTTCAGGATGACAGCAACCACAAAAGCTAAAACCTACCAAAAAGCAAAAGCATTTTATTAACAACCGAAAACTCAGTGAATAGATGATCAAATATACCGAGACGCAGCACTAGAAGGATGATCAGCAATATGAACCGCTGGAGAACGGAAAAGCGTGAGCAAAGTTCCTAACAAGGTAATAACCAGCAATACTTTCAGGCTGGACTTCTTGCAGTTAAAATGCCTATATTGTATGGGAACACGGAGCACTTTCTCAACATCTCTAAAAACCCTATATCTTTGCAACCTCTTTTTGCTTGCCTCTTCACTGCCACAGAAACAAATTCGTGAGCACAGCCAGCACAACAAAATAATCTAGAACTGATGATAGATGGACAGATAAAAAGATATAGACTTCAAAAATCAGAACTCATTCAGTACACTACAGAATCTTAAGCTCAATGAACCGATAGTCAACTCTTGGATTTCTTCCAAACGCTCGAACCGCAATTATCAACAAGTGACGAGTTCAAACAAAGACTAACAATTTCAAATTTTAAATAAACGAATAGATCTGAAGGAAAGCTACTTAATCATAAACAGATAGAACAGAAATCAAGTTCTTCGACAGCATGATAACTAGTTTGTGTTCAGCTATTAAAAATTATAACGAGATTCGAAGAGAAAGGTACTGACAATGAAGCGGACAGTCGGTGCCTGGCCTCTAAAGGACTAGGCGAGGAGGGACCTCTCATCTTCTCCCACTCAGTTGCGGCATCTGGTTTTATATAACAGCGAGTCAAAATGAAAACAAGAAAAACAGTTTTTTTTTTTTCTTTTGTTTTTGTAAACACAGAGAAAGAAAGAGAGGAGAGAGAGAGATGAGTTGCATTAAAGAATATGATCTCAGTCAAAGCAGAGAGGTTTAACGGTCCTTCTAATTGTGATTAGAGGAGAGGAAGCTGTAAATTAAGATTAGCCGTAGTTAATAACTAGCTTAGCATGATAATTTTATTTTAAATCATGATTCTAAAAATATAATAATATTAATATTAATTTTGATATTTTTAATATGCTATTTAATAATATAAAATTTTAATTATTAAATTTATAATTAATTATTAAATTTAATATAATATAATACATAACTAAGATTTAAATTATAATATTAAGATTCACAAATACAATATATAATGATTATTTAATCATAATTTTATAAAAATTAATTAATTAATAAATCACGATAATTAAGTTTTTATTTTATAAATATAAAATAATTTAGTAATAATTAATAGTTTATATCTTACGGTTATTTTTTATAATTAAATAAAATTCAATTTATGTAACTAATTTTTTCAGAATTAAAAATAAAAACACTTTAACAATAAATAAAACAAAAATTTTTAAAAAATTATTTTTTATTATTATATTAATACTATTATATATTAAATTTTATTTTAATATTAATATTATTTGATTTTTTAATAAAAAATATTTTATTTATTTTATTATTAATATTAATAAATTTAAAAAATAATTAATAAATAGATATTTTACTTATCAAAAATTTTTGGGCGAAATTTTATTTAAAAAAACCGTGGGTGGAATAAGTCTTTTTGGCCTTTCCAATATGTGAATTGATGGTAAATTTCTTAATATAAAATGTAGAGTGAGATTCTCATATTGTGATAACTTTTATATCTGTCAATTACAGGGGGTATTAAATGATGCGTTTCAATGATAAAATTACAAAAATGTGGCCTCGTCCTAGGACAAACCAGAATAACGATACGTTTTGTTTTATGTCTACCATTTCAGTTTCAATTCTCCATCTTCATAAATCTCCACCTCGTTGAACAAGAAGATTATACCAGTATAATTTCAATTGTAATACCTAGTTTGACCTAAATTTCTTCTGCGATATTGCCAAAACCACAGTCTAGGTCCTCAGGGCATACGAAAATGGTTCTAGTTACATCTGCTCGGGATTACATCAACCGGATGTTGCAGGACATCTCCGGCATGAAAGTTCTCATTCTCGATTCTCAAACGGTAGCGTTTTCGCCATATAATATCCTGATTTGATCTCTTATCAGTCAACTTAGTTTTCTAGGATGCTTTTTATTCGTTCATTAGCGTAAAATTGAACAATTCGACGCGATCCGGTTATGCCAGTTGAGACTTCGTTTTATGATAGCACTAGTAGCGGAAACCTTTTCATGGTTGTATCATGATACTCGAATATTAAGATATTCTGGTAACGTTGTCGAAATGGAGTTTTGGCGACAATTTAGAAGTTGTAACAGATAATGTTAACTTTTGACATTATATTTGGTTAATAAATTAAAAAATTGTAAGCCAATATCTTAAGGCTACTGGTTATATTTAGTGATTCTAAATTGTCATAATTGAATGATTTGGTTTTTGCAATTTCTTTTTAATAATTTTTGTTGCTATATTTTGTGGATTACTTTTATAAGGCAATTTAGCTAAAAGGAAAATGTGGTGTGATTATGAACACATTTTTGTTGTTTACTGAGTTACAGATTAGTGTTGTAAGTGTGGTGTATTCTCAGTCAGAGCTACTTCAGAAGGAAGTATTTTTGGTGGAATTTGTAGATTCCATTTCCAAGTCGAAAGAGTCAATGTCACATCTAAAAGCTATTTATTTCCTTCGGCCTACATCAGAGAACATTCAATATTTGAGACGGCATCTGGCTAATCCTAGATTTGGGGAGTATCATTTATGTAAGTTTTTATTGTCCCTTTTTGCTGTGAAAATATCAAATCTTGTTAGTCTGATTCCACCCCATTCAACGCCCATTTCTGATTTCATACTGAATTTTACAGTTTTCTCCAACATGTTGAAGGATACCCAGATTCATATTTTAGCTGATTCTGATGAGCAGGAAGTTGTACAGCAAGTTCAGGTAAGTCTTCATCTATCAAATCATTGTTCTTGATTGAATTTCTTTTCATTTGCCTTTCTCTGTTTTGATAATCAGTAATGATTTTTTTTGCACGTTTATGCTGGGATGTTGCCAACTTTATTTGGATGAACTTCCACATAAGAAAGTTGTGGTTAGTGTCTAGCAAGGAACAATTGTTCGGTTGGAGGGTGCTAAATTTTAAATTGCAAATTAAAAGCATGAGTCAGCATCCCGATAGGTCGTTGGATGTAAAAGTTTTGAAAGTCATGCTGCACTTAGATTATTTCACCCGCCAGCTATGTTAGAGTGGCATGGCATCATAGTCTCTTTAATAGTAAATTCCTCGGAAAAGAAAATTGGAACAATTAGGAGAAAAATATTTGAGGTGGAATGCATGTTCACATGGGAGAGCGTATGATGAATTGGTGTTCTGTCTATGTCAACTTAGTATCTAGAGTTAGTGATATTTAGTCTTGTCAGAGAAGAATTATAATATGGAGGGTTGTTTCAAGCTCTCCTTCTTCTAGGCTGAAATCTTTTTACACTTAAAATGTATTATTATCCTTCTGATACATGATCAAGTGCATTTTCATTTATGTCATATATCTCTAGTAGATTTTGTTGTTATCTTGTAGTGTCACCTTAGTTTTTACCTACAATGTAAATCTGACCAAAGTGTTAATTTATTTTTTGGTTCTGCAGGAATTTTATGCAGATTTTGTTGCTAATGAACCTTATCATTTTACTTTGAACATACCCTCAAATCATCTCTATATGCTCCCAGCAGTTGTAGATCCTTCAAGTTTGCAGCACTTCTCTGACAGAGTTGTTGATGGTATTGCTGCTGTGTTCTTGGCTTTAAAAAGAAGGCCTGTTATTCGATACCAAAGGACATCAGATATCGCAAAGAGGATAGCCCACGAAACAGCTGTAAGTAGAATGGCATGTGCTGAATAATAGTCTCCTAGTTTATTCCATGACTTTTAGAGTCAGAGAGAAAACTTAATTTTTCATATTTTGGGATGTGACAGAAACTGATGTACCAGAAGGAAAGTGGCCTTTTTGATTTCAGACGTACAGAAATTTCTCCATTATTGCTAATAATTGATAGAAGGGATGACCCTGTGACTCCATTGCTGAATCAGTGGACCTATCAGGTATATGTCATTATAAACATTATCTTAGCAGCTGGATTTTTTTCAAGCATAAGCTAGCCTCATGATTATGTTGGTGTATAAAGGAGAAAGCAGCTTATTGATTATGTTATTTTTTTGCAGGCAATGGTTCATGAACTGATTGGCATTCAGGACAATAAAGTTGACTTGAGAAACATTGGCAAAGTTCCAAAAGATCAGCAGGTTAATTGACTCTGTCCCTGTGCACATGTTTTTTGACTACCATGCAGTGGTGAACTGTTATTCATTTGCTATTCATATGCTTACAGGAGGTTGTGCTGTCATCAGAACAAGATGCTTTCTTCAAATCTAACATGTATGAGAATTTTGGAGATATTGGAATGAATATCAAGCGGATGGTTGATGATTTTCAACAAGTTGCTCAAAGCAACCAAAATATCCAGACTATAGGTTTGTAAATAGCAGCATTATGTAATTTACTTGCATCGTTTGAATGTTCAGTTAGCCAGTATTATTGTTATTAATGGCTGAAATATGCACTCAAATAACTCAAACACTGTGATATACTGCAGAAGATATGGCCAAATTTGTTGAAAATTATCCAGAGTACAAAAAGATGCATGGAAATGTTTCAAAACATGTGACATTAGTCACAGAAATGAGCAAGATAGTTGAAGAGCGAAAACTCATGTTGGTTTCTGAAACAGAACAAGAGTTGGCATGTAATGGTGGGCAAGGGGCTGCTTTTGAGGTACTGTTTGTCTTTATTTCTCTTGGATCCTATTAGTTAAGAGCCTATGAGTCTAGATTAATTTATCCTTCTCTGAACTACTTCTTAGTTACATTGAAGCGTAAATACTAAATTATTCAATTGCAATGGCATTACAAGTTTGCATCAGTATTGATGACATATTATACTTACAGCCTTTTTTTAATACTTATTGATCTTCTTACAAAAGGGACAAAGAAAATATACTATTTAAGCAAATAATATGAAGGGAATTCTAGAAAGATTAAGTTACAGTTGTAAAACAAAAATTACTCTGAGAACTAAAGTATGGCAGAAAGTAACAGGTCTAAATCATATTCTATATACAATTGGAGTCCGTTCCATATTAAATATGAGCTGAATTTGTGTAACAAAGGGATCACAATTATATTACTGAATACAGAGAGAGTGCTTGCTATATGCAAACAAACTTAATGCAATAAATATGTTTTATTCTTGACTACTAGTATGCTATGCTTTATTTTTTATTAAATAAGTGTTCTTTGCACTTATAGGATAATTTGGCTTTCACATCATTATGTCAACTGATTATTTGTGTCAGATACCCTTCAGTTTAGTAGTCTTGTAAATCGTCACAATTTTACCTTTCTGAACTACTTCCATCTGTAAATAGTGACATCATTTAGTTAGAGATGGTTAATGAGAATTTAATTTTCCATGTGAGAAACAAATATGGGTTTATAGTGATAAAGCTAGTTAACTTAACAATATATTACAATGGTAATTTGAAACTGATAGTTACCAAGTCTTTATAAACAATGAGAGTACAATTTTTTCATATTTACTTTGGTGAAAGAGTGGCACCATGACTTTCTTCCTTGCATAATTCTTTCCAGGCAGTCACAAATCTTCTAAACAATGAAAGCATATCTGATATTGACCGTCTGTGCGTAGTAATGTTGTATGCTTTACGCTATGAGAAGGAGAGCCCAGTTCAGTTGATGCAGCTTTTCAACAAATTGGCTTCTCGATCTGCCAAATACAAGCCTGGGGTAACAATACCAAACTATCACTGGCTTCCTGCATCTACTTATTAATATTCTTTGTTCTCATTACATTATTTTTGCATATATAGATGTTGTACGATTAATATACATTAGTGCTTATTGTGCTAGCATCCATTATTTGCTGCCATATTTGCACTTAGCACATATTCTATGAGTTTTGTTAGTAAAAACGTGAATCATTCGCTTTCGCCGTATTATTCTATTTTAAACATGTTATTTCATATTTTTAAACCCAAAATGTATACGTTTCATGTATTAAATATGTATTAAACAACCATTTTATACGGTTGCCTTTTTTTATGTTTTTTTTTTTTAAATTAAATCCAAAATGACGTCATTTTGATTAGGGGTAAATACGAACTGAACCAGGCCCAAACACTCCTTGGCTCAAGAAGGGCTTGAATAAGAAACTGCTCGGTTCGAATTTTGTTTGAGTTTGTCAAACCAAAACTAAGGATAACTTGAGTTATGTTCGATTAAGAAATGATCCAACTCAAATCTGTGGCTTGAATCTATAGCTTGGATTCATGTCACAAGTTCAGTTCGAGTTTGTAGCTTGAATTCATGTCTTGAGTTCATGAATTTTGTCTATGTTTTGTGTTTTTAATTTGAATATTGTCTACTAACGTGCATTTGAGACTATAATTGAATCTTGGATATTATGTTTGGTAGTTTTGAGAGTATAATTTAAATCTTGATTATGTATTGTATTATAATAGATTTAATAATCGATTAAGTACTTGATATATAAATTGTTTACCTAGGTGATATGCGAAAAATGCTAAAATTTTATGAGTAATATTGTCATATTTTTAAAAACATATTATTGATGATATATCATATTAAATCCAAATATAAACGTTAAGCATTTTTATCGTATCTGAATTTTATAACCTTTTTTGGCAAACGTATTTTTCACCATTTTCCATATCATACCTATATAATTCCCTTACATTTTTTTTCCATTCCCATATTTACTAACTAGGTCTATGAGAAATTTCTTATTATGAATAAAGAAATTTTCTTTATCCTGGGCCACTCTAGTGTGACTGCCTACATATTTCTTGGCTGAAGGAACTAGCTGTTTTAATTTTTCTTTTACATTCTTCTTAGAGATTTAGCCATCTTTAGAGTTTAGTTGGACACCAATTGTTACATCCCTTGTACTTGGCATGTAAGCAACTAACTATTTCTGTATGTTGTTGTGGAATGGCAGCTCGTTCAATTCCTCTTGAAGCAAGCAGGTATTGATAAGCGTACTGGGGATCTTTATGGAAATCGCGATTTTCTGAATATTGCTCGAAATATGGCTCGTGGCCTGAAGGTTTGTCCTCAAATTTTGTTTTTTCTGCATGGGTTTTATTTCAGTGTGCTTATAGATCATTCACACTGATTTTTGTAGGGGGTTGAGAATGTCTACACCCAACACCAGCCTCTTCTTTTTCACACTATGGAGAGCATAGTCAAGGGACGGTTGCGAGATGTGGACTACCCATTTGTTGGAAATCATTTTCAGCAGGGCAGGTTTGGTGCTATAAATATTCTCAACCAATGTTTTTAGACCCCAACCACGTATTGACCTGGTGAAAGGGCCGCTCTAGGTCAACCGGCAGTCGAACCGGTGTAATGTTTAAATAAATATTAAAAATAATATTCTATTATTTAATTATTAAATATTATACTTCCATTTCATCAAAATTAAATTTGGCAACATGTCCGTCTTTACCGTAAGAGCTGGGTTCAAGTCCCAGCAATTGGAAAATTTTGAAAAATTTTCCTTCACTTAAAATAGGTTAAATAAAAAATAATTCCAGTATATAATCAAATGTAAATGCTGTCTAAGTGGTAAATGGGATGCTGTCATGTGTTGAGACTCAGGTTTGAGTCCCAACCTTGACAAATTTCTATAAATATTTACATTGATATCAACCTATGGTTTTGACCGAGGTAAATTGATGATCAAACTGCAAACCATGATAGTTCCAGCAGTTTGACTGCAGTTCGTCCTGGTCTGATGACCTAAGCCGGTTTTGGAGCAAGCCCGGACTGGTTTTCAAAACATTGTTCTCAACATGAATGCTTAAGTTCATCCCTTTATTGTAATTTATTTTTAAATCTATAATGTCAGATGATTGCTTCACTGGTGCTCTGCAAAGTCACACTTGCTTTGATGTCCTTTGTTGTTAATTTATAGAAACACACTTGCTTTGGTGTCCTTTGTTGTTAGTTTATAGAAACTCAACATGGCAAATGCAATATCTGGCTGTAAAGAGGTTTTACTATCTATGGAAGTAGGTAGAGATTATAGAAACTTGACATGGAAAATGTAATATCCTGTTGGCCAAACATCTAGGGTTAAAAATTGTTGATTCAGGCATCAAATCCAATTAGGAAGTTAAAAGTTTCATACACACAAACATGATCGGTTTATCTCAGATTACTTCTTGCAGGCTTGCTCATGTCTTTGCCTTTTTGGTGATGGATGTACAATTATGATTAGTTGCTCTCATTTTTCCCACGGAGTCTTCTAGATGCTTTCATTTTCTAATATAACACCTATCTGTATTTACCAATTTAATTTTTCTTGATTTCATCATTTATTGGAAGATATTTGAACCAAGTCAAATCATTATTTGGTTGAAGTCTTTTTGGTATTTTAAGTTTCTTTCCAATGATATCTTCAAAGAATAAGTTATGCCTTTTTAATGAAGAAAAGTACTAAGTTAACAAGGATTAACATTTCTTGTTTTGCATTTTATCTAAGCAGGCCACAAGATGTGATAATTTTCATTGTTGGTGGCACAACCTATGAGGAGTCACGTTCTGTTTCTCTACAGAATGCCAGCAATTCTGGAATTCGTTTTTTACTTGGTGGCTCTGCTATTCTCAGTTCTAAGAGGTATGCTATGGTTATAGTAGTGGAGTGCTAAAGTTAAGACTTAGCAGAGTGGTTAGTCAACTCCAAATGGCTAGGATAATATATTTTCTTTAAATGAATTGCAAATATGAAATTTACTTTCTGAAGTCAGTTTGTCAATATTTTGGCTGCGTGTATGGATGCTCCCAAATATTCGGGTTACTGGTTTTTTTCTGAAGAACTAGCATCTTTTCAAAAATGATTTAATTATTAACATTTAACATTGTAGACAATAGGACCTGTGGCCCAATTTATAAGTCGTCACCCTCAATATTATCCATGTTTGGAATCGTACATGCATATATATATATATATATATATATAGGGAAAAGTATTCATGAAATTTCTATGCTGGTTTATTAATGTGTCCCAAATGTGCAGGTTTTTGAAGGACCTGGAAGAAGCTCAGAGGACAGTTAAATACAGCACCAGTGTTGTTTGAAGTTAAATCCGCATCTTGCATTTTGAGAGCCATGTAGATAATTCACGGCTTTACTTTAAGGCTCTGTGGTGAACTTTTAAAGAACATTGTGGCTGAAGCTTAGAGAGGGGAATCATGAAACTGAGCAAGTCTAGGAAAGAAATCACAGGAGTCTTATCATCTTTACCAACTTGGACAGGAATGGAAAACAAAATCGGAGGTTTTGAGTACGATGATATGCAATGATCGTGTTTTCCCTCAATGCACAACTTCATACCAAGTTTTTGATGGAGCGCAATATACATAGTCATTTTTAACCCTGGAAAAAGAAAGAATTGTGATTTCACACACGAAAATGAACTCAGCCTTCCTTCTTCATCAATTTTTTTTATCCATCTTGTAGTTGTACGATCATGATTTTGCGAAGAAGTAACGGCCATGATCTATAACCATGGTTTGTTGTTCTCTATCCTTGTAACCGTTGTTTAAACAATGACGGTGGCATATTTGGGGGGAGCTTGATGTTACACTTTTAGAAGTGGATTTTTCAATTTAAAAAGGAAAAAAGGCTTCACTTGATCCACCTTATAACTAATTAAAATGAGAGAATTGCGGTATTTCCCTCAGCCTCGTTTTGTACATTTTTGGAAAACTGAGCCCATATTGTGTTGTATTGCTGCGTCTGAGCTCTCCTTTTTCACATGGTCCAGGGGCGGTATGATACATGAAGTCGTGAGTTGTGAGAAAAGGTTGTGTTTGGGTTTTGAAGTTTAGCCTGTGAGTCAGGATGATATGATATAATGTAATAAAAAATTAAAGATTAAATTTATTAAATATAAAATTTAAGAAATTATGTTTTTTTTTTTTTTTTTTTTGTGTATAGTTAGTACTAACTTTTTAGTAAGCATATTAGTTTCAATTGATAAAGTAAAAGTATTCAAAGTTATCGTATTTACGAAATTATATAAGTAAGTATCGAAATAAATGCTACTCCTAACTTTATTTAAATGATCGAATAGAATAATAAAACTATCTAACATTAAATTGATAATGAGAAAAAATGCTAAAATGTTTGATTCACTGATGAAATTTTCTAAATTAATCAATACTATTTCTCAAGCAATATCATTTTTACTTTATTATTTAATAATATATTGTATCTATAATTATTGTTTTATGGAATCCACTAGTTTTCAATAAAAATTAATTATGCCTATAACTATTATATGTATCAATTCATATATTTCTATATTCAATCAATACATGACATATATTATTTGAGCAATTGTGGGATATCACCTCTCGATCTTAATAATTAATCAGGTTTTTAATGCGCATTAAACACATAATATACACTCATTATGAAATAATATAATCTTCACTCACAATAAAAAAAAATACTAAACATTTATGAATTAATTAGTCCTACTTTTAGCTTAAGAGATTTAGTTCATAATAAAGGGAGTATTAAAGCGATAATTCAAAGTAAGCATGATAAAGTTCAAACAAGAAAAACCTACTAAAGAACAAACTTGAATTATATTGATAGGTTTTTTGTAATCTCCCAAAGCAACAATTTGAATTTGATTTAATTGGAGGCAAAACAATGTAAAAAGAAGCTGAAAATTAAAGTAAAAGCGTCACAAAATTCTTCCAAACAACTCTCTTTAATGTGAGTTTAATCACTTATTTATATGTTCAAGTCCAAATAGGATTAGGACTCTAAATATAGAAGCCTCAGATTCGTAGTTATATTATAGTGGAATTTCAGAATATAAAATGACATTTTTTGAACTCAGGCTCTATATAAAAGTTGTAGCTCTGAATGTTTAGATCAATTTAGCTTTCAAATCGCCCAATTTTAATGTCTTAAACTCAAGTTATGCCCAATTTAATACTCAATGTTTGAATAAAAAATCTTTTTACAAATAGGATTTCATCAGTTTTTTAGACTTGAATTTGTAACAATAATTAGAGGTCCAAACATATTATACTTTTTGTTATAATACCTTCTTGAAAAACTTGAGATATACACTATAACTTTATTGAAGACTGCTTCTAAATTGTGAAACTCTAACTTAATGAAAAGCCTAAAACATGCAACAAAAGTCAAGAACATAAAACGCTAAAGTTTTCTTATTATTTAACAATTAATTCCTCCAGCTTTTCCTAAGTGTCCTTCGCTCTTGCTTCTTATCAATTTTAGCCTAAAAATCATTGAAATCTTGCAAAACTTGACATACAAACTTGTAATCTTGAATTTGTCTGAATAATAAGGAAAAATTATAGATTTCAACCCTAAATAATATGAAATGACCACAAATTTGTATGCAACACTCATCATTTTTGAAAAGTTATAGTATGATGAGAAAAAAAATGATTTATTTATGGTAGGCAAATTCGTTGTTTGAATCAATTTCATTTATGTAAAAGAATTGAAAACTTGAGATTTGGTGAAAACTTGAGTATTTATTTACTTACAGTAAAATAAAGAGAAGTTGTTGGATTGTATCTTTCAAATGTAAAACTATTATACTTTACATTAAAAAAAAGGCCAAAGGACATTTTCCCACCCATAGTTTGAGGCTGGGACAAATTCCCACCCGCTTAAATTTAAAAGCCCGAAATCCCACCCATCACCTATTTTTTTATTATTTTTTAATTAAAATTACTAAATTACCCTTTTAAAAATTAAAAATTTATAATAAAAATATAAAATAATTTTTAAATAATAAAAAATATTAAAAAAAATTTGGAAATTAAAAAACCCAGCAGCCATCGCTGCCGGTGGCCCATAATAGAACCAGGTGGCCATTTCCGACCACCTGGTTCCAGGGGAGGCCAGATCTGGCCTCCCCGTTCGGTGGAGGCGGCCAAATCGGCCGCCTCCAGTTTCGGAGGTGGAGGCCAGATCTGGCCTCCTCCGCCCGAAATAAAGGCCAGAAATGGCCGTAAAGGGCCCGACCTTGGCCCCACTGGCTGTTTCCGGCCTTTATTTCGGGCGGAGGCGGCCAGATCTGGCCGTCTCCTCCGAAACTAGAGGCGGCCGATTTGGCCGCCTCCACCGAACGGGGAGGCCAGATCTGGCCTCCCCTGGAACCAGGTGGTCGGAAATGGCCGCCTGTTGGTTTTTTAATTTCCAAATTTTTTTTAAATTTTTTATTATTTAAAAATTATTTTATATTTTTATTATAAATTTTTAATTTTTAAAAGGGTAATTTAGTAATTTTAATGAAAAAATAATAAAAAAATAGGTGAGGGGTGGGAGTTCGGGCTTTTAAACTTAAGCGGGTGGGAATTTGTCCCACCCTCAAACTATGGGTGGGAATATGTCCTTTGGCCTAAAAAAAATGTCATTTTTATGTGATAAAAGACTTAGGTTAAAATATTTAATTTGTCTTTACATGAGTTGATCATAATAAAGTAGAACAAAATTTGCTTTTTTTTTTTAATTTTAACCAGACACATGATCGTATATGTTTTAAAAACATGACCGTGCGTCTTATATAAAGAGACACACAAGTTGATTAGTCATATAGATGTTCGTGTAACAATATATGAAGACATATGTCTGTACAATTTTGGAGCGCACGATCGTATGTTATAAAAGTGAAAACACATTGCCAAGGTCCCCATGCATGTCCAATGTTGCAGTTGTCAAGGAGATATCACTGGATGCACACCCATACAGAGATCACACATGTCTGAGCAAGAGAAGATTTTTAATTGTATGATGATCGTGAGCGGTATCATGCATAAGACTAGATGATCTTCTAAAAATTTGAAAAATTAAGGATATGAAAGCACATGATAGTGTGTGTAGAGTATACACTCGTATTGGGTTGGTATGATATAGAGAAGTTAACTATTAGATTGTATTTATTGTTAGAAGCACAATCATGCACCAAAGCACATGACCATGCATCTGGCCATAATTTCTTCAATGGCTTTCAAATTTGTCCTAATGGTTCTTTTATCCTAAAACTTATAAATTGAGACAAATTTGAAAGAATGGGAGTGTGAACCATGCTTTTAAACTATATTCTTTTTATTATATTTTTTTCCACTTTTTCTCTTTGTAGATTTCAGTTACACACATTTGAGAGACATTATCTTATAAATAATTATTGTATTAGCCTCTGAGAGGCAATCAGTCTCTTGTATTTTTCGTTCTCATACGAAAGGGCACAATCTCGACAAAATTTGTTGAAGAGTGAAATTCATTGTATCAAAATTATTGTAAAGAACAAAATTTTCTTATATCAAAACTATTGTATCTTTGAAGATTGAAGATAGCGAAAAAAAATTCAAACGGAGTTGTTTGAAGCAGTGGATGTAAAGGGTTTGTGGATAAGCTCCTAAACACTCTAAAATTGTTGAGCAAAATTTTCTTTTTCCTTACTCTTTTATGTTTGCTTTATATTTACGTTGATATATTTGGTTGAATAAAATTATTTGATCTATTTATTATTTGTATATAACTTTGCTTTTCAGTTGAAAAATTTTTTCAAAGTTAAAAAAAGTTTTTATAATCCTATTCACCCTCTCTAGAATTATTTTAGATATTAGCTTGCTTTTTTAACAACTCATTTTATTTATTATAAATAATATTACTTTTTTGCTAATCATAATTTAATTTTCTAACATGTTTTCTTATATTTAAAACATGTATTTATTTTAAAAAATTAAATGAATGGACTAAATTGCGTTTGTCTTTTTAAATTAATTTTAAAAAAATTAAATTAGCGGGTCGGTTTGTTAGAACATTCAGGCTAACTCATTAAAAGTTTGGTAAACATGACTAATTAAGGGTTTGCAAAATCTTATCTGTAAAACCTATTAATTAATAGCCAAAGAACTTAATCCCGCTTAAGGTTTTCTTAAATGACAAAATTTCATTCATAAATTTTTTAAAACTTAAATACTTATTCTTTGACCAAATGTTAAGTTTTACGGTTATTTGTTAAATATTAATAATTAAAAGAGTATTTTTATCATTTTAAATAAAAAAATTAAAATACAAAATAATAAAATAAATTTTAAAAATCATTAAAATTTTAAAAAATAAAAAGTGATGGTTATCAAAAGTTGAACCAAATGGTCAAAAATAGTCATTTGGTTTACAAGGTTATCATATTTGACTATTTTAATTGTATAAAACAATCATATTTGATTAACTTATTTTAATATAAGTAACTGAATCTGATTGTCTCTACTAAAAATAAACAGGGTAAACTATTTTTCATCATTTTTTGCCACCAATGATAGTAAAAGTAGTTTGTTAAAACGAAACAATTAGATCTGGCTGTCTCACATATTTGAAACGAACTAATTTGGTCACCCCGTGAATTAGGTATGCATTTTTGATTATCTGGCTCAACTTTTGATGGCAATAACGATAGCTTTTCATTTTTTTTTAATTTTTAGAAGTTATTTTTTAGTAATTTTTTATTATTTTAATAATTTAATGTTATTTTTATATATTTAGTTGAAAGCATTTAATTTATTTTATAAAAAAATATTAATAGAATTGAATGAAAAATATGTTATAAACAAATAGATATTTGATATCTAAAAAGTTTATAAATAAAATTTTGGTATTTAAATAGATCTTAGTGCAACTAAATGTTTTGATGTTAATTAATCGATCTGAACATAATTTGACACAAAGATACGATGGATTGTAAAATATCGGCTTGTGCACGACGGGCCATGGGACGGCATGGCTGTGTGGACTGTAGTGTACGTATTAAACAGTTGTATAGATTGTATATACAGTAGATTTCCAAACAAAATAGAATTTGTCCATTTCTACGTATTTAGAAATGGCTGTTGTTAATATTTTCCTTATTATCAGTTGAAATAGGATTGTAAAATTGATAACGTGAGTAACACCAAAGATGGGTAAAAATGTAAATAAAATTATATTATCGTTTTTTTCAAATGATAGTGTTATATTTAAAATAAAATAATTATTCTCAAGAGGTCCATCTAAATATAAATAATATCTTCTATTCTATGCTAATAAAATTTTATCGAAACTTTCAACTCAAGCCAAATTCGACGTAGAGACTAAAAATGTATAAGGTGGAGTGTCTAAAAGTAGACAAGCAGGAGCTCAGTTTTAGGTTAAAACTTAGCGTAAATGATTCAGATGTGGCAGCAGAGAGACTGTAGACTTTGACAAGCCACCCATTAATGGAAACTTTCTTAGTCTCTCTCTGCCTCCAAAACAACACCAATCAAGATATTGGCTGTTGATAGAGATTTTGTTTCTTCACTTTGGGAGTGCCAACCAGTCAGTAATAACTTCTCTTTCTCTCTGTCTCTCATCTGTGATTCGCAGTGATGAACACAAGTACTTTGATAATCCAAGAGATCTTGCGGCAATGATTACCCTTGTCAAATCTCCATTCAACTATGGCTCTGCAGAAATTTCTTCACTGCCGCTAAGATTTTATAACTAAACTAAGACTCAGTGACTTGCAAGATTTGCTTCCTCCCCGCCTCCCTGCCTGCTGCATGCATGCTGCATGGATCACTTCCTCGCAGTGATCTTCTTTCTCACTGAACCCTGGCTTCAATTCAACATCTTGGTCACTCCTCCTTGGAGCCATCTGGAGTTTATTTTTAATTTCAATCCAAAAACCAAACGCCAAGTTTTAGAAATTGACATTAAATGACTTGTGCATTCGTCCCTTTCACGGTCTTTCTTCAAACTATAGTAAAATACTTTGAACAATGAAGGAAATTCTAAGTCTCGATGGGATTGAGAGGCATTTTGACATAATAACATGGATTTGTCTTTTGTGCTTCCCTGTGAATTGCTTTGTTGAGTTAAAGTAATATTTAAATTTCATTATATCAAAGACTTTCTGAATCTTCTTACTTGGAACCCAATTATCTTATCCTAATTTTGATTAAGACGCCAGCATTTAATATTATATCTTCATCTATATTTTCCATAAATATCAGCTTCGAAAGCCCATTGGATTTAACTTTTGGTAGAAAATAATTATCCCAATAATTCAACCACGTCAAGAAACAGAACAATGACATTTAATAAACAAATCTCGAAGGGAGGCCCATTTTATATTAATTTTACAGGTGCCTTAATCACACTTCAGGATTGTAATTCTTCGATCTTATCAGCATTAATCACTATATAATGAGAAAATATATACTTAATTATGTTACTTCTTTCATACTTCTAACAAATTAAACCCTATAGGACAAAATTCAAGACATAAAATATTGTTCTATAATGATAAGTTATAAAAGTGAGAAGTTACATTGAAGATTTAGAGCTTGAAAGGTTTGCCTCAACAAACAAAACTGACCCAGAACTAAAACATTTTGGGTCATTAAGGACAAAATATACATAACCCAGTTTAAAAACTGGCTTCTCAATCCAAAATCATCACAAAATTCTAAATTTTTTTTTTTCTCTCTAGGGATTTCCTTGATGATGATTCGCTTTTGCTAAATATTGCATCAAAGGACAACAGGCATTATTGCCTTTTTGGTCACTGTGATTTGATGAAAATGGGAGTTTCTTGCAGTCTCTGGAAAGCCATTTTGCCTTCATGTAATTGGCACTTCTCCATGGAGGAAAATAGAGACCTTTTTCCTTGAAGGATTTCTCACCAGCTGGGGAAATTAATGATATTATCTCCTTTAGCTTCTCCTCAGAGCCAACAAAAATCGTCGGAAGAATCTTGACCAGATTGCTGTAAGTTTTTGTAGGCCTTGCCACTTGAAACTGAGACCTGAAATCTATATCCACTAACAGCCTTGTTGGTATGCCGCCATTAATATTGCTCTTCTTCACCATCACTTCAATGTACTCATATCTCTCTGTGGATTGGAATACTTGCACACAAAAGTAGAAACTTAGATGAAATAATTCTGACATATTTTGTATGCTTATTTTCGGACTGAAAATTTATGTAAGCAAACCTTTGGAAAAACTACAACAAGAGTCCCAAGTCGTCTTGCATAGAGACGCTTCAAAACCATCAGCTTTCAATCTCATCGCTGCCCATTTTCTCTGATTTTTTGTCTCTACTAAACTTCCTAAGTTCTTGATATACATGGAAACTTTCTGCTGAATCTCAGCTTCAACATCTGAGATATTCCCAAGGACACCCTATATTACATATGTAAGCCAACAGGAAAACAGTTTAGAGAAAAATCAGACCTTGAAAACACTGAAAACACAAGTATGAAGCAGAAAGAAAGAAAGAGAGGGACCTGTAAAGCCAGAAATTTAGATGGATGAAAAGGTCTTGAAGAAGGGAGAGAAGGGGAAGAG
>JAJEJH010000723.1:0-102178 GCA_026122585.1 Anacardium occidentale | reverse complement strand
TAAATTTTATATAAATATAATTAAATATTAAATTTTTTTTTAAAAATATTAAATTTAAAAAAACCAACCACTGTCGCAAGTAACCTGGTTGCAAAGGAGGCCAGATCTGACCACCTCCACTAGAAAAAGAAGTCCAAAATGGCCGATTTTGGCCTCAAAAACTGTTTTCGACCAAGTTTTCTGACGAAGGTGGTCAGATCTGGTCGTCTTCGCTAAAATAAGAGGCGGCCAGACCTGACAGTCTCCTTCTAATCAGGAGGTCAGATATGACCTCTCTTGGAACCAAGTGGCTATTTCGGCCACTTGAGTTTATATGCGGTGGGCCACCATTGTAATGACCCAAGGGGTAGAATTGTCATTTTTGAGAGTTTTGGGGGGGTAGAAGAGCCTTTTAGAAGTCCTTTGGGGCTTAGTTTGAGTTTCTGCGCATGTGGGGGTGGAAATGGCCATTTTCCACCACACACGACCGTGTGCCTTAGACACACGACCGTGTGTCTGCCCCAGCTTGATTTATATGTTTTATTTTCAGTTTCAGTCGCGCAGTTCAGCTCCCAGCTTAGTTTCTCTTCTTCTTCCTCAGCTCCAGTGAACCCTAGTGTTCCAGAGATAGATCCCCCAGCAGCTCAGCTTCAGATTAGAGATCCAGAGCCTTCCAGAAGGAGAGATAAAGCTCCCATGTCGCGAGGTAAGTGTTTTCCTTACCTCCTTCGCTGAGTTCAGAACATGCTTTGATGTTTCCAGCTTATGTGAACTTGATGTGTGCTTGTTTGAGTTATTTCCAGCATGTTTGAGCTGTGATTTGATGGATGATGCCATGATTGAGTGGTTTCCATGATTTCCATGCGTATATACTATTTTCAGATAATATATGCTTCAGTTATGATGATTGGCGTGTTTGAGTTGATGAAATGATGTTTATGGGCATGTTAACAGCAGTTTAGAGCTTGTATGTGTGTTAGTTTTGAGTGTGGATGTGTTGGTGTGGGAATTTCTGGATTTCCAGACACCATCTGCAGTTTCTGGGTCGAGCACACGACCGTGCGTCCCTGAAGCACGCCCGTGCGTCTTCTTTTCTGCATGGGACACGACCGTGCATGCTGACCGTGTGCGTCTGAGAACCCAGACACACGCCCGTGTGCCCGAGTGCACACGCCCGTGTGCTTTCTCCCCAATTCCACACGCCCGTGTTGGCTGAAACACGGGAAGAAGAGGAAGGTAGCCACACGCCCGTGCTGGGTGGGAGACACGCCCGTGTGCCCCTGGTTACACGCCCGTGTGTTGTCCCACACGCCCGTGTGCCTTACCCAGTTTTGCTTGAAATATTCCAGAAGCACGCACGTCCAGGGACACGGCCAGCACACGGTCCCGTGTGTTGTGCCGCACGCCCGTGCACGCCAGAACACACGCCCGTGCACCTTCAGAAAATCAGAGAAAAGAGATTAAAAGCTAATTAAGCCACTCTAAGCCAGTTCTAAGCACACAGAACTCAGTAATCAGCTAATAAATCAGCATTTCATGCATGATTATCAGCATTAGCACGGCATGCCATATCAGATATTTTCAGACTGGATCCAAAGATCCAATAGCATGATTTTCAGATATATATATATATATGATTTCTCATATATCAGATAGGGGTGAATACGAGGGGGCACCTGTGAGTTCGCACACCCGCTAGAGAGGGAAACCAGCGTCCGCCAGAGAGGACGTGGTCACTGACCAAGCTCAATAGAGAGTGCTGGTTGTGCATCAGTAGATTCAGTAAGACTTGAACTCACACGGCCAGGGTGCCGAATCCCTGTATTCATCAGTCTGGCCAGCACAGCAGATTTTTAGATACAGTATTTTCTGATACAGATTTCAGTATATACTATACGTATATATTCAGGATCTTCGGATCATAGTTTTATTATCAGAAACAGTTTTCAGAAAAGACAGTTTTTCAGAAAAACAAGCCTGAGGGCGAGTTTTACAGTTTCCAGCATACACATGACATCAGCATATACATTCCATGTCATGTACAGTATCAGAACAGAAACAGAACAATAACAGAACAGATATCAGTAAAGAATAATTCGAAAGTTGATATACTTCGGTATATCCAGAGAATCAGGATAAGGATTGTTTTGACCTGCGAGTGTTGTGTTTGGAAACGCTTGCTGAGTGACTTTGTCACTCATTCCTTTCCCTGTTTCCTTTTTGCAGGTCAGTGAGTGGCTGAGCTGGAGCGAGACCGCTGCGAGATTTTGGGGATGTGGCTCAGCAGCAGCAGATGGCATGTTGGCTCGCATGCTTTAGTTTTCATGTATATATGTGTGTATTACATTACCGTATACACTGTATGACAGTATTTTTCTATACATGAGCAGTCTGGGATTTCCACGCTTGCATTTAATTTACTTTCCCAGTAAATTAGATTCTTTTTATAAAGAAAAAAAAAATTTATTTCAGCAGCAGATTTTCTGTAGTGGTCCCCGTCTCAGGAATATTTTATTAGTATATACAGTATATTTCCGCAGCGCACAGTAGCCTGGGGCGGGGGTCGCTGCAACCATCACCAATACAGCGACGGTGGTTGAGTTGTTTGTTAAATTTTAAAAAATAATTTTAGAATATTTTTTAAAATTTTTAATATATAGATATATTTAAATATTATTTTATAATTTTATTATAAATTTTTATTTTTTTAACAAGAGCATTTGAGTTATTTTACAAAATAACTTAATAAAATTGGATGAAAAATAGATGAAGGGTGGGTGTTTGGGTTTTCAAATGTTAGGGGGTGGGCATTGTCTTGGGAACAAACTATGGGTGGGAAAAAGGAGTTTGGCCTATATAAGTTGGGTCGAAATTGTAGCTAGATGGAACCCCCACCACCAAAATATGAATCATTATATAAGATTAAAATTTTTCGTAACCTAAACCATAGTGGTGGGCCCAGTCGAACCAATCACTCCATTAGCCATGGCCCATCCTTCCTTTTCAGTCTACCAACCCCCCTCACCCACCCCACCTTAAGCCTCCACATAAACCACCACCCTGACCCAAACCAGGTGGTTGGTGAAACGTCCTCCACATATATACTTTTTCCGATTAGTCTCTTCAACTTGATATTCTTTCTTTCAACATTAGAGCCAGCGAAACGCCGCTGAGAAACGATGCCAGAAACGCAGCCCGAAACGCCACCGAACTTCTGGGGCTACATGCCGGAGGAAGAGTACTATGCGTCTCAGGGAGTGCGAAACTCGCAGGAGTACTTTGAAATTCCCAATGGGAAGCTCTTTACGCAGAGTTTCTTACCGTTGGATCAGAAAGTCAAAGCCACGGTATACATGAGTCATGGCTATGGATCTGACACCGGATGGATGTTCCAGAAAATTTGCATCAACTTTGCGACGTGGGGTTACGCCGTTTTCGCAGCTGATCTCCTGGGTCACGGCCGATCGGACGGTATACGTTGTTACTTAGGTAGGTGATCAAGTTTACGCAGTTTGTTTGAATCTTTCATGAGACTGAATGTGATTAACTGTAGGAAATTTGTCGATTGGTGTGATTTTTTTTAATGGTTTAATTATTTAAAGGTTATATTTCCTTAATAATAACAATAATTACTTCATTAATTTGATAATATTTTAAAGGTTATGTTTTCTTTCTTACATTTATGTGTAATTATTAATATAATTTATTTTAGGCAAGGACTTATTTCCTCCCATGGTTTTATACTTTTTTTGAAAATCCTATATTCCAATTTTATAAAATTTAAAATCTTATTTGATCAAATTTTAACTAATTTTTTTAAATTTTATAATAAAATTATTAAAATAATATTTTAAAAATAAAAATTTATAATAAAATTATAAAATAATATTTTAAAAAAATTTAAAAATATATTAAAAATTTTGAAGGCGACAATGACTCTAGGAGAAGCCAAATTTGTTGTCTTTATTCAGTAGAGGCGGCCAAATTTAGTCACATCCAGTCTTAGTTGAGACGGTTAAATTTGGTCATCTCTGTTGGAAACAATTATTAGAAATGGTTGGTGGAGCCATGACCGATAATTTTCGACCATTTTCAACTAGTTTTTTTTAGTAAAAATAGTCATATCTTATTAATTCTCTTAAAACAAGATGCAGTTCTGTCGAATAAAGATGTCAGATCTAAAATTTTTTAGAATCAAGTGATCAAAAACGATTATTTGATTCTATTATCGATAGCCACTGTTGATAGTGGTTGTTATCATTTTTTTAATTAAACTTTTTTTAATATATTTTAATTTTTTTAAAAAATTTTTAATTTTTAATATTTATATAAAATTTATTTTATCATTTGATAATATTTTAATTTTAAAATGATAAAAATATCTTTAATCCACGTACCAGATTTTAAATTTTGTAAATACGAAAAGTAAGACTATGAGAAAACATCAAACTCTTTGGCCTTTATTTTATCGTAATCTTCGAACTTTATTTTGTTTACGCAATGCAGGTGACATGGAGAAGGTAGCTGCCTCGTCCTTATCATTCTTTAAGCATGTGCGCTACAGCGAGCAGTACAAAGACTTACCCGCCTTCTTATTCGGTGAGTCGATGGGCGGACTAGCAACAATGTTAATGTACTTTCAATCAGAACCCAACACTTGGACGGGCCTGATGTTCTCAGCCCCACTCTTTGTCATCCCAGAGAATATGAAACCCAGCAAACTCCATCTTTTCATGTACGGTCTCCTCTTCGGGTTTGCCGACACGTGGGCTGCCATGCCTGATAACAAAATGGTGGGCAAAGCCATCAAGGACCCAGAAAAGCTGAAGATAATAGCATCGAATCCGCGGAGGTATACGGGGAAGCCGAGAGTGGGGACCATGAGGGAGATTGCTAGGATGTGCCAGTACGTACAGGATAATTTCTCCAGAGTAACGGTGCCGTTTTTGACAGTGCATGGGACGGCGGATGGGGTCACGTGCCCTACGTCATCTCAGTTGTTGTATGAGAAGGCATCCAGTGCGGACAAGAGCATCAAAATGTATGATGGGATGTACCACTCTTTGATCCAAGGGGAGCCTGATGAAAATGCTGAGCTTGTATTGAAGGATATGAGGGAGTGGATTGATGAGAGGGTTGAGAGGTACGGGCCTAAAAGTGGATAATTTGTGCCATTAAAATGAAAATTGATTAATATATATGGAGAAAAGATTGTAATGCAATAAGAGCAAATGTTTTTTTTTTTTGTTTAATAATTATAATAATATTCTTTTATAAATTATTTATATTAATGGTAAATAATCAAATATTCAAATCAAGCCAAACCCTACAATCTTGACAAAAATTTTTTAATTATTAATAAAACTCAGAAGTTGGATTTTGCTCTTTTGGGGGAAAAAAAAAACAATTGCTTTAAATCACTAATAAAAAACATAATATATTTTAAGCAAGTTTTCAATTTAAAAAGTAATTATTTTTGTAGGAATTTCTTAACCATTTGTTAGATTCTTGGTTTGAATATATACGGTTCAATTTCAGTGAAAAAATCTTATATTAAAATAAATTAGTTCAATACTAATTTAATAGTTATATTCGTATAATCTCTAAATTATTGATAAAAATTATATAAACACTCTAAAAAAAAGGGTTGTTTTAATTAAAATTTGTATTCTAATTATAATAAAATTGGAATATGAAACCTAAACTTGACAAATTCTTACAATCTTTGAAAAACGGAAAATAATTTGATGTGGTAAAATATGATTATTTGATTTTGAAATAAGAAAAAAATAAATAATTATATTATGTAATCCTATATTACCGTCTCAAATTAGATAGATAAAATTATAAAATTTATTTATCTGCATAAATTAATTGTAATTTGTATTGTTAGTAAATTGGAAATTGGCCTTCGTTGGTTGAGCATCCTTTTGTGGTTGAAGAAATTAATGGGATTATTGTTGGGCTGGGGTCTGAAGTAAAATTTGTGGGTTCTACCTAGCCCTGGCCCATAAAATATTACGTTTCAGTCTGTGGGCTTTATAGTGGGCCTTAAGTAATCAAACAAACGTAGAAGCATTGTAAGAGCCAAGGCCTGTCCTGTAACAATGAAATTCACCCCCCCCCCCTTTTTTTTTTTTTTTTAATGATGTGAAATTTAATTCAAACCGTTAAAACTCTACATAAATATAATATTTTAATTATATTTTATTGATTAAATCAAAGTTTTAATTTTAAAATAATTTTTTTGATGGCTTAAATCTTGTCTCTATAACAAGGAAGTCTGACTAATCCATCACCCAGGCAAACTCCATAAGATAGAATTCAGTTTTGTCTGTTCCGTTTGCAAATATTACGTGTTAAATTCTTCCTATACACAATTCTCGAGGAAGGTTGGATGATATCTTTCCTTAACCTTTTACACAAGTGGCATCACACCCATCGTTTATTTGGCACCATAACTTGCCACCGCAATCAAATAATTTGGTTTTTGACAGATTATGGCAAGTTGTACGCCTACTATTTAGAATAATGATTAGAGAAGGGATTTTTATTTAAAAAAATACCATTTATTTTTAATTTAAAATTATATAATTACATATAATAATATGGATATTGGTATTTATTTAGCCAAGTATTTTTAAGGTAAAAAAATAACGCTTATCAACTAACTTATGCTAATATATCATAATTTAATTGGTAATATATCAACAGAATCAATCAAGCAAAGAAAGAAGATGCATTTCCATTCATAATTCTATTAAATTCGAATGACATTTTAACTTTAACTTTATTAATAGAAACAAAAAAATTAAATTTACTTTAATATTAGATATATATAATATATCATTCAGAATCGAGGTCTGAGTTTCTTATTTAAAAAGAACATTAACTATTTGAGAATCATCAAAATTTCTCTATCTTTTACTGGAGTGTAAGAAGTTCAGGCATTTTGTTTGCATAAATCCTTCCAAGTAACACCTCACTCACGTTGCCCATAAGATTAACTTGAGAAATATCCACAACAATAATATTATCTTCTTCAACCAAGTTAGTTTTTGGTTTGGGACTGCATTTCTTGTTCTTTTCCTACTTTGAGCCACATGATGACCCAACTTTCCACAAACAAAACTTGAGTCTTTTTTCTTAAAAGTGGAGTTAGATCCTTTAGACATGTAACCAAGTTCTTAAATTAGCATACCTTTTATTATTATTATTATTATTCTAATATTTCCCTTGCACCAGGGTAGCCTTTAAAGACATCTCCTTTATTTTGGTGTTTTTAAGCTCCATTCAGGTGGTGTCTTCAATTATAATGTCAGTGATCAAATCTGAAAGAGAAAGTTGTTTGAAATCCTTCTATGAATCTGGTAATTTCTCAATTAACAGTTCACCCTCAAACTTTTCTTGTAAAGTCATCTTTATAGATTTAAGATCTTCCAAGAGGCTGTGGTATTCATTAACTTAAGAGATTCATTGAATCCCAAATTTTCTTAGCTTCCTTATAATAGCTGTAGGCATGAAGCAATTCGTCGGACAGAGAGCTAAGAATTATGTGTTTGCAAACCTTATTAGCTTGAACCCCAAATTTCCTCAGTTTTAAAAGGCTTGAAATTTATAACAACAGTAGTCACACCATGCATATCCATGCCAAGAATATTCGTTCCTGCCCTATTTATAATTCCGACTTGTAAGCAACTCAAATTTTGAAATCTAAAGAAATGACTTCTTGGATGGTAGTGAAGGGATGTTCACGTTAAAAACTCTCTTCATGACAGCAAGTTGATATTTGGCATTATTAATTAAGTCACAAGTTACATGCCTCTATCTGTCATCGGTCTCAGTCTCCATTATGCAGGACATGGGCTTTCTAGTAAACAAGTTTTGGCTCCATCCCTGTATACAAAAATCAAATTTCGCTTCTTAGCTTTGATTATTATTCCTGTTGACATTCGAAATAGACACTTAAGGTTGGATTTTCCTTATCAGTGTGACAAAATAAATGTATCATAGTCTCATATAAGCATGTTTGGCATGCCCATATTGTACCTCGTCACTGTATAATTTAGTATCGTGAAGATTGCACCCACCGACCCGCATTCTCACATCAACAGGGGGACCGAAAGAAACTTGCAATGCGATGCCGTAGGGGAAGTTCGTTATGGTGGTGATGGACAGATGGGTGGATGTATTTTGGGAATTTTGCTTTTTCCTTCCCTAATTTCAGTTTGACCAAAATTATCTAATTCATAATTAAACCCTAACTGAGACCAAACCAAAACTTTATAATGAATTGCAATTTGCTTATATATATAATTAATGTTACGGCTCCCACAGACTCTCTTCCCAATTTATTTACACTAAGTTATGGCCTTCTTATACACTATCCTTTTTTTAATTATTAAAATAATTAAGATATTAACATAATCGAATACGATTCACTGATGATCCATCGAGCATATATGCTCCTCCGCCTTCTCTGAATCTTCTTAAAAAATAAATAAATATTTTTATCTAAAGGATCATGCAAAAAAATACAACAATATTAGGTTTTTTGTATTAATAAATTTACTTTAAAATATTTCATCAATTTTTATTTGATTTTTTTAAATGATAAAATTTTATTTTTTAAAATTCAAATAATTATTGTTCATTGGCTAAAATTAATAATTAAGCCTAACCGTTAAAATTTTACAAATAATAAAATGATAAATAATTAAAATTAAGAAAAAGCAGCACTTGCAGCCGGCGACGGGGAGATGAACGGTGGGCAGCGAGGGCAGAGATCGGGCTCAGCAGGGTTGCAGGTGCACCACCAGAGGCAGTGGTCATCCGATAACCTCTTGGAGAGTTCGTCGAACGGGAGATTGCTTCACTCTGGTGGACTTCAGCACTTGCAACAGCCCTGACAATTCAATGCATCCTCTTCAGGTTCCGATCTTCGCTTTTTAATTATTTATTTTGAATGTTTTAGTTACTGTTTTGTTGCCGAGAATATGAAAGAAAGTTTGCTAGTTTCGATGATGCATTTTTTTCCCTGAGAAGTTCGGAGAGCGGTTATTTTGTGATCGGAAAGTAAGTTTTGGATTTTACACATCTGGTTCGTTGCTTCTAGTTTTTTACTCTCTGTTTGGTTGCTGATAAAATGCAGAACCGAATAGCAGTAAATTTTTGAGTCTTGGTACTGTAATTTTGTGACTGAATTTTTTATTTTAATATTATTTTATATTTTTATTATAGGATTTTATCATTTAAAAAATTTTTAAGTGGGATTAATTCTTTTGGTCTAATAAAAAATAAAGACGTAAACTTATTGAAATTGGCTGGCTGGCTGGCCACCAACCTTTGAATCTTTGACTTGGAAAATTATTAATGAAAACAATGGGTCATTTTTGGGCATGTGAAATACAGAAGCTCACAAGAAATCAACGAGCTTTCAGATCCCATTTACAAATCGACTGCAATCAGCTGTTTGATTACGACTCAACTGAAACAAATGTGTTTATTTTTAACTTTACTCTGGAAAATAAAATGACCCATTTGGCCATTCTACCACTAAATATCGTATAACAAAAACTATTATTAAATATTAACAATTATGACATTTCATATTATAAATTGTATCTGTGACAATGTAACTTTGAGCAATTATATGAGAAGACAATTTTGTAGGCTAAGTTAATTAGTTTTATGATTATTTTAATTATTTTTGTTTGAGTAATAGAAATAATGCTATAATTTTGAAATGGATTCCATTTAGCTCTCAATTTACTGAAAACAGGTTGGGGAGTAAATTAAGTGTCAATATAAAAAAGGGAAATCAAAAACAAAAATCCTATTTTCTTAAAGTATTTAAAATAATTGTAAAAATAATATTTTTTTTCCAAGGATATAGAAACAAAATACGCACAAGTGAATGAAGTGGGCACACGCTTTAACAAGTATGATCTCTGATGTTACTTTCATAGCCTTGGCAAAACCCCACGCAGCGTTAAAAAAGTGGGAAATATCTCAAGTCCATATTGGTAATTGGACAAGATCCTTTTGGGGTACTTTTCTTTTTTTTTTTAATTTTTTTGGCCTTTTGACTCTATCTCACTCTTCAACTTTTCACTGCTTCACGTTCACTTGTTCTCAATTATGTTAATTCAGTCAAATCAAATTTCTCTTTTTGTAAACAGATTTAACACCAAATCACAAACAAACTACCCCATTTCTGCAAAATTATTTTTTTCAATAAAAATGAAGACTTTATATCTCAAAAAAAGTTTTTAAAATTTTTGGTTTTGGGTCCTGGGTGTGAGGGTTTTGCTCTGTATGTTACGTTATATATAAATATATTGTTTTTATATTTTACATATATTAACAGAGAGGCAACCCTATTGTTTCTGTGAGAGAAAAAAGTTTTTTTCTTTTTTCTCTTTTCCTCGGTTTCATCAAGCCACCACCTTATCTCAAGTACTCTGGAATTCTTTCTTTGTTAATAGCTAAGAGTTGGAAAGGGAGAAGAGAGACAGATGGAAGCTGTTTTGCAAACAAGAGGGCTTCTTTCTTTACCATTGAACCCCAAAATCCGAACTTTACAACCGTCTAATGGCTTAAAGCAGAGACTTTTGGCTGTTAAACCGAAACCCTTTAGTGGCATTTCATTATCATCAAATGGGGTTTCAAAAGTTTGTGGCTTTGTGTCAAAACCCCAAGGGCTTATTTCAGAGGAGAGGCGTTTGCATATTTGCAAAGCTGAGGCGGCTGCTTCAGCTGATGGGCAGCCTTTGCTGGGTGAGGAGGAGTCACCAAAGTTCTTGGGGATCGACCTTGTGACTCTGAAGAAGATTATTCCCCTTGGGTTAATGTTCTTTTGTATTTTGTTTAATTACACAATCCTTAGAGATACAAAGGATGTGTTGGTTGTGACGGCGAAAGGCAGTAGTGCTGAGATTATTCCATTCCTGAAGACATGGGTGAACTTGCCTATGGCTATTGGGTTTATGTTGTTATACACAAAATTGGCTAATGTCTTGTCCAAGAAAGCCTTGTTTTACACTGTTATTGTTCCCTTTATTGCCTTCTTCGGAGCCTTTGGATTTGTTTTGTATCCTCTTAGCAATTATATCCACCCTCAGGCTCTGGCCGATAAGCTTCTTCACACACTTGGCCCGAGGTTTCTTGGTCCTCTAGCAATTATGAGAATTTGGTGTTTCTGTTTGTTCTATGTCATGGCTGAACTTTGGGGCAGTGTGGTGATTTCTGTTCTGTTTTGGGGCTTTGCAAATCAGGTGATTAAATAATCATGTGAACGCTTATTATTTATCAATTATTTTCCTTTTTATTTTATGGATATTCCTTTTTGTGCTGATTTTAATACTGGTGTCAGAAAGATGTTTTCTTACATATGATTTGTTCATCTGATATCCGCTGATCAAATAGTTGTAGTAGAGAGTGCTGGCTGCTCTAACTCTGAAGAATGTTTGCTAATATTGTTTTTGTTGGCTGATTATCTTTGTTAATGAATGACTTGATTAGGTTGAATCAAATTTATGATTGTCTTAGTACCTTTTTTGGTGCTGGCTGGTGATGTTTTCTAAGTTAGTTTTGTACTTGGTTGTCTCTTCATTGGATCAATATATGGTAATTATGGTACAAGATTGTAGCTCTCAAATAACAGCTGTGAAAATAGGTATGGGAAATTTCTCAATTATGCTGTGAATTTAGATACTAGTTAGCATAATCAGTGAGATGCTTTGATTGTTTCCCATTGATTTATATATTTCTCATCTTATTTTTTACATGCATTAGATGTTTTTGTGCACTTGGTACTTTACATGATGGATTATGAAATGTTGCAAGAAATTATTATTTTAACTATGTGATACATTTATGAAATATATTTGCTCTTTGAATGGTTGGCGAATGTTAGTGTCATTTTTTTTGCTTTTCATGGATTCATTTACTAATTATTATAATGAGATTACTACTATAGGTTCTCTAAGGGTTTGCTTTCTCATCATAACATCTCTTATGGCCCTCTTCATCTCTGATAACAGGGTTACATTTTGGTAAGGACGAGTAAGAACATACTCTGCTTTATGATGTTAGTTTTAAATAATTGGTTCAGCTTTTCACTGAATTTGCTGCGACATTGCTGTTTTCTTTTAAGATGTAGGCAATTTGTTGTTATGAAATACTTCTTATTCTTGTTTTGTTGGCATTTTTAAAATCTTGATCCTGATTGTTGGTTATGTCTCTAAAAACATCATTAGCTTCATCTATAATTTTCTGGAGTTTTAACTGTGATTTTTTGGAACTCCCATAATTCTTGATTTTTTTGGTTGTTGGGGATATAAAATTTTAAGTAAATACTGTTTCCATTTGTCACAGATTACTACTATTGAGGAAGCCAAAAGATTTTACCCTCTATTTGGACTTGGAGCCAATGTTGCCCTTATTTTCTCAGGCCGAACAGTGAAATATTTTTCTAATATGAGGAAAAATTTGGGTCCCGGAGTTGATGGTTGGGCCATCTCCTTGAAAGGAATGATGAGTATTGTGGTTTTGATGGGGCTTATGATCTGTGCTTGTTACTGGTGGGTGAACACTTATGTTCCTCTTCCTACACGTAGTAAGAAGAAGAAGGTATTATTCTGCCTTTGCAAGGTCTTGTTAATGTTATTTGGTTGCATCAATTAGGTACTGAGTCTGTTCATATATTGATTAAATATAAAAAAAAACAATTTTTCTTTTTAATTTTCCAGTGCAGGAAAATCTATATTTGTTTTATGTTGTATAAACTGCACTTCTAATATTTGTTTGGTGTCCAAAGTGAGCAAGTATTGCCCTTATATTTATTGAAAGCATCCATGGACAAACTGTTTGTGAATTAACTTAATATCATTAACATGCTGTGCATGTGCATAATTAAGACAGATTCACCTACTCACACACCTCTGTAAAAATAGGTGTGCACAAACATGTTTTTATAAACAGTTACTTCTGATTAGTAAAATCAGCTTTTTCCAATTTTTATTCTATATGCAGGAGAAGCCAAAGATGGGAACAATGGAGAGTCTGAAATTCTTGGTGTCTTCAAGATACATTAGGGATCTTGCTACTTTGGTTGTTGCATATGGTATAAGTATCAATCTTGTCGAGGTTACCTGGAAATCGAAGCTCAAGGCTCAGGTAATTGCATTTGTTTATTTTTTTTATTGTCTTTCTTCATCATGGGCTTACAAATATTGATATTTTGTTTTCTCATTCTCTTACCTGCAATTTTGTAGTTTCCAAGCCCAAATGAGTACTCATCCTTTATGGGCGATTTCTCAACTGCAACTGGAATAGCAACATTTACGATGATGCTTCTCAGCCAATTTATATTTGATAAGTATGGATGGGGAGTTGCAGCGAAGATCACACCCACAGTACTCCTGCTTACAGGAGTTGGTTTCTTCTCTCTAATACTATTTGGTGATCCCTTTGCACCTGCTCTTGCAAAGTTTGGGTTGACTCCTCTTCTTGCAGCCGTATATGTTGGTGCCATGCAAAATATTTTCAGCAAGAGTGCCAAGTACAGTTTGTTTGATCCTTGCAAAGAAATGGCCTACATTCCTTTAGATGAGGACACCAAGGTTAGAAATTCTGGATTCAGGTGTTGGAGTTCTTTGTGGTGTTTAAGACCAAATAATATCTAAAAATGTTAATTAACTTTTGTAGTTAACATAAAAAAAGTAAAAAGAGTAAAATCATTTGAGATTTTAATGTGGCCTCATGAAGCGGGGTAAATTATCCTTGGTTTTAAAGTTGATTGGCACTGTGTGATACTGTGTACTGAAGTGTGTCCTGCACCTCAGCTTTTGTTAACTTCGCTAATTAAGTACTTTTTTGTCAGGTTAAAGGAAAGGCAGCCATTGATGTTGTATGTAACCCATTGGGGAAATCTGGAGGAGCTCTCATTCAGCAGTTTATGATCTTGACCTTTGGGTCGCTGGCAAACTCAACTCCTTATCTTGCAGGGATACTTATGGTGATTGTTCTTGCATGGTTAGGAGCAGCCAGGTCTTTGGATACCCAGTTTACTGCACTGCGACAGGAAGAAGAGCTTGAGAAGGAGATGGAAAGAGCTGCTGTTAAAATCCCAATAGTGTCTGGAAATGAAAGCGAAAACGGTTCCCTTTCAAGTGGTTCAACATTCAATCCTGCAGCAGGTGACTCAACAAGCGAAACTTCTACTCCCCGCAATATTTGAAGTAATTTTTCCATTTCTTATCACAAAAAGAACATGGAGCACCTTTACATGAATCGTTGGTTGTAGGACTTTTTCTGCAAATTACAGAAATAATAGCTAAAATCATTTCTGCTCCCGACTGTTTTTAATTCCTTTTTGTAGAACATGATGAGCTTAGTTTTATTTGTTACATTCCTGTATTTTGTAGGATTGCATTTCGATATTGTATTAATAAGAACCATTTAATTTATGTATTAACTTTTCGAACATTTCTTTATTCTCGTCAGAGTGCTTGATTGATTATTCGGAAACTTACTTCTCCTCCAATTTTCTGACAGCAACTCCGCTGTTTTGCTTTGTTATTTAACTGATTAGCATAATCACCCCTTAAAGACACGACTTTGGCTCATTTGGGTCTTTCATATTTGGATTCATATTCCCTCCCGAGTGAAGAAAATCAAGCACCCATCTTCCTTCAGTTTCAGTACCAACAGCTAGAAACACGAGATGTAATGAGCAGAAGAAAAAGTAAGAAGAGACCCAGACCGGCCTCTTGTGTGGGTCAAGGCCCGGAACCATTCTGGGGATGTCTTCATTACGATTACACTATGGGGTGTAGTCCATTTGGTTAGAGGTTCGACCAAGCCACAAATGGATACAGTAGTAGTGGTGGCCAGTGATGCAGATGCTGGAATCCAATCAGGGAAATCAAGAGTTCACGTGTTGCTTGTACCATTCAAAAACATACAAAATTGCGATCATAAATTTAATGTTCTCTCTTTGTACATTTCTTCGCATAACAGTTGGTACATTGCTTTCCTCCAATTTCCTTTTTAATCATTTGATTAAGAAATTTCATTTAACCATCGATGAACTTTGCTCCCACACCCACCAAAAGGCATTCTTTCCCCACACCATTTACAGTATCACTAAAAGTTTCAGAGTCTTATGATTCCTGCGAACTCCTACCATGGCTCTCTGCAATTCAATTGCAACAAGACGCAGCCTGCAAAAATAGATGTTCACTTGTGCTTACATATTTGTCATTGTAGCACGTTCGCATGAGACACATGCAGCTAGCTCTAGCTGTGCCATTTTACCACATTGTTAGCGTTGGTACGTACAGAAAACACCATCCTTTCTTTTTCTCAATTTTTACTTGAATAAATATAAGACCGTGAGCCGTGAACGTGTAAACACTTCACACTTGAGGTGCAAATATGTGATAGAGAGAGCGAGTCTATCAGTTTCAAGTCTCTTTCAGAGTTTGGGTGGAAATAGACATATATTTCTCGTTGTTTCTGTACACAAGGAATTGAATATAACGATGCGCTTTTAAAGAAACTTGCTTTCACTCTCCGTCTTGTTATCCCTTCTTTCCCTTCATTCACATCTTGTCAAACCAAAATCCTGGTGCCCAAATGGTAATATTAATTTACTACTTCTATAGTCTCTTTTATCTCAGTTTTAATTATTTTATATAAACCACATACGTTCCACACTAATTTCTTGCAGGATTACAACTCGATCAACAATAAACACCCTATAATGAAGGAAATTCCCCTCCCGGATTCTGTTACTTTCCCGGGAAGACCATCCCAATTTGCTGAATACTGGTTTGACGATGCCTGCATTCTTGACATGGACTACTTTGTTAAGACCATAGCGTGCATAAGGGCAAAGGGCGTCCGGCCTGACCTCATTGGCTCAATCATAGCTCACTATGCATCAAAATGGCTACCGGACCTCTCCAATGACGACAAGAAAAAGGGTCTAACCAAATTCGAAGAATCACCAGAAAGTGTCACTGCTTCATGGATGAAGAAGAGGTTTTTTGTTGAAACTTTGGTGGGAATTTTACCACCAGAGAAGGACTCCCTTCCATGCAATTTTCTTCTTCGTCTTCTCCGGACTGCCAATATGGTCAACGTTGAGCCGACCTTCAAGGACGAGTTAGAGAAGAAGATTTCGTGGCAACTGGACCAAGCTTCATTGAAAGAGATTCTGATACCCTCGTTTAGTCACACTTGCGGGACACTGCTCGATGTTGAGCTTGTTTCGAGGCTGGTGAAGAGGTTTACTAACCTGGATAGTGAAGGAGCTATAAGTGGAGCTTCTTTGGTTAAAGTTGCGAAGCTTATTGATTGTTACCTGGCTGAAGCCGCCTTGGATTCGAGTTTAAGCTTATCGGAGTTCGTTGAACTTGCCAGTGCTCTGCCTAGTCATGCCCGTGCCACCGACGATGGGCTGTACCGCGCCATTGATACTTACCTTAAAGTAAGTTTTTTAACACCAAATTTTGTTTTCTGTGTTCTGCTATTCATAGGATTCTTCACCGTTTTGTTTATTCTAATTTAATATCCCCTAAGTACAGTAGTAATACTATATATACCATTGAATCGACGGATAAGGGGATAAAAGAAATTAATGGGCAGAAGGAAATAAGGGAAGAAATTAGAGGTAACCATCAATTTTGGGACCACGCAGCCGTGGTTGTTGAGGTGTTGTCACCAACGAAAGATTCTTCAAGTTGATCAATTCAATTGGGTCGTTAGGGTCCTTGCAGTTTGTATACATTATTTGACAGAATGCCCTGTCCTGTATATTTCTTGTAGTAACCTAGACCTGAAAATAATTGGATTTGCTGTTGTCCATTTATAGACCGTCTTAAAGATCATGTAAGCTTTCCCCTCCATCTGGAAAATGCCTTCCTAATGTACGTAAAGATCAAAGTCAATTGGCAGCTCACTCTCTAGCTAAAAACCAAAATAGCCATCAACTAATTATATCCATTGTCAGTGCAAACAAAGGTCCCTTTTAGTGTGACACTTCCCTTAGAAGCTTTCTGAGCCCTTAAGGCTTTGGATAATTAACATCTTGCTACTAATGATTTTAGAAACATGAGACATAGGGTGGGAGAAGTAGCCGCTTCTTTCTCGGTAAGAAATGCGTCAGATTTCATTCATTGCATCCTGGCGAAACAAGTGTCAGTGCATAATATCTGTGCACCGAAGCTTATCCAATATCCCCAACACACATATTTTGCGCTAGAACACGCTAGTCAAGACGTAAGAAACCTCGCACTCGATGCAGGTTCTGAGTCGGATGAGACCTTCATTTTTGTGGCGCATGTAAGCTCTACTTTAAGTAGGGTATACCATACATAATGCAACTATAAAATAATTAACTTTCCTTGTAGGCACATCCTGGGATCTCAAAGCAAGAAAGGAAGCTTCTCTGTAGATTGATTGACAGCCAAAAGCTCTCACCAGAAGCATCGTTCCATGCTGCACAGAATGAACGTTTGCCGGTTCGAGCTGTGATTCAAGTGCTTTTCTCTGAGCAATCTAAACTCAATAAACAGCTCGATTGGAGCAGATCATTTAACAGAACCAGGAATCCATATCTAAAACACGATACACCAGCAGCTCATTGCCTATCAAAACGAGAAGTGAACGTTCAGCAAATGGAGATAGAGAAGCTGAGAGAAGAGGTACTGAGGCTTCAAAGCGAATGCAAGTTCATGCAGGCGCAACTGGAGATGTTGGTGGGTAAAAAGAAGAGGTTCTTCAGGTGGAAGAAAATAGGAATAATGCCATCATTGAAGACTAGTCCCAGCGTTATAGAGAGGATTGAAGAAGGTGAAAGAGCAGGAAATGCCATGAATGGAAGACAAACACCGGCGGTGGACATGAAAACAAGACAGGTTCAATCAGGCAGGACGGCTCCTAAGTGGAGAAAATCTATGTCGTCAATTCTCTTCTGATTCCATCTTCTATTTGAGTTTAAATAAAAAATAATATAATATTGTGTGATTTAAGTTAGTTGTGTATGTGTACATACTGTTTTGTGAATGTAAAGGGTGAATAAGATTACCTTAATTAGAAGAAGAATATACATATACACTTATTATCAAAAACTCAATTTTATTGTAGTGAATTTAACATTCTACAGTTTATTTTTCAAGGAATATTGAACAGAAAAAACTATCTAATAGGGTGTTTATTGAATGATAAAGAGATAAAGAGAAGGGCAAACCCTTCAACTTTCAGAAATCCAAACACTTGCCTGTTTAATTATTTTTTATCCAATTTTACTAACATATTTTATAAAATAACTAAAATATATTTATTAAAAAATAATTTTATAATAAAATTATAAAATAATATTTAAATATAAATATATAAAAAAATAAAAAATATTTTAAAAAATATTATAAAATTTTAAAAAATAAAAAGACAATTACTACCATTACTGATGATGGCTGCTAATAATTAAATTAAGTAATAAAAAATGATCATTTGGTTATAAGGGTAGCCAAAGATGGAGGTGGCTAGATTAACAATTATGGTTGGAAACAACCAGTGGGGTTAAGAACAACTATCTTTAACTGTTTTTTATCGCTTTTGCTAGCAAGCTACCTCCACCAAAACTAGAAGACCAAATTTAACCACTCTTAGAATCAAATGACCATTTTTGACCACCTGGTCACATTATCAGTAGACATCGGCAATGGTGGCTATTTTTAATTTTTTGATTTTTTTAAAAATTTTTTATATTTTTTAATATTTAAATAATATTTTATATTTTTATAAAATTTATTTTATTATTTTATATATTATAATAAGAAAGTGACTAAAATAACTTTTTGACTATCAAAATTTAACTATTAATCATCAAATTTTATCATTAACTTTGGTTAATAGAGGATATTTGGATTTTTAAAAGTTAAAAGGTGGGCATGTCTTTGAGTGAAACTTTGGATGGGATTGTCATTGGCCTAAAGTGAATCACAAACCTTTCAGAACCCATAAATCTAGGCCTCAATCCTTGTCTTTCTTTCATAGCCTAAAACCCACCGGTTCTCCTTAAAACAGGCTCAAAATGTCCCAGTCCTTGAGACCCAAAACATCAATTCGCTATCCACTCAAAGCCCTGTCTCACGTTTCAATGAACTTTTCCTAAATGGGTCCCAGAACAAGCTTTAAAATACCTGGATTCAATGCAAGAGCTGAATTTTTGTGTTGAGGAAGATGCTTTTGTTGATTTAGTTAGGTTATGTAAGTGGAGAGAAAGAGGCTATGATGAAGGAATTCATCTGCATTCTATTGTGTCAAAAACGATAGCTAGCATGAGTGTTAGGCTTGGTAATGGGCTCGTGAGAATGTTTGTGAGGTTTGGCGATTTGGTTCATGCTTAGTGCGTGTTTGGGAAAATGTGAGAGATACATTTGTTTTCTCGGAATGTTATTGATTGCTGAGTATGCAAAAGCTGTTCTTTTTTTTTTTCTAAATGAAGCGTTGAGCTTGTAACAAAGAATGTTGTGGGTTGGTGGCGTTAAGCCTGATGTGCATGCGTTCCCACGTGTTTTGAGGACTTGTGGCGTTGTACCAAATTTAAAGAAAGGAAAAGAGGTTCATGCTCAAGTGCGTAGTTTGAGGCGTTGTCAATGCTTCGATAACAATGTATGTAAGTGTGGTGACCTGCGGAGAGCGAGCTTGGTTTTGATGGAATGTTCTGTAAGGATAGGATATTGTTAAAATGCAATGATTTCGGGGTACATTGAGAATGAAATGTGTTGAAGGATTGAGGTTGTGTGTTATGATGAGGGAGGTTGGTTGATCCAGATTGCATGACAATGAGTAGCATAGCATTGTTTCAGGCTGTGAGATTGTTGGCGATGAGAGTTTGCGAAGAGATATATATGGGTTTGCATTGAGAATGGCGTTTCATGATGATGTTTCAGTGTCTAATTCATTAATTAAAATGTATTCTAGTTTTGGTAACTGAAAGGAAGCAGAACAATTTTCAGTAGAATGTAATTTAATTATAGTGTCATGGACAATGATGATTTCAGTTTATGAGAATAATATGCTACCTGATAAAGCTGTGGAAACTTATGAAATGATGGATGTAGAGGGTATCAAGCCAGATGAAATCACTATAGCTATTGTTCTATCTGATTGCATTTGTTTAGGAAATCTGGATCTGGGTGTTAAGCTTCATGAGCTTGCTAAGAAGACAAGATGTATATCATACCTTCTTGTTGCAAACTCACTTAATGACATGTATTCCTAGTGTGAATGCATCGATAAAGCTCTAGAAGTGTTCCATAGGATCACTCACAAAAATGTGATTTCTTGGATGGGCAGATGCAGTGTTTCAAAACCAATCTCTGTTACTTTAGTTTCTGTCCTATCTGCATGTAATAGAATAGGAGCTTTAATGTGTGTGAAAGAGATTCATGCCCATGCTTTAAGGACTGGGGTAGGATTTGATGGCTTTCTTCCGAACCGTGTGGAAGGATGGAACCTGCATGGAATCAGTTTAATTTAAACAACTGAGATGTCTCAGCTTGGAATATTTTGCTAACAGGGTATGCTGTAGGGGAGAAAGGGCATTTTCTGTTCAGTTCTTCCGTAAAATGATATAATCTAAAGTGAATCCAGATGAGGTTCCATTTATTTCACTTTCATATGCTTGTAGTAGATCCCGGAGTTTTGGAGTATATTAATAGCATGAAACGGAAGTACTCGGTCACTCAAAATCTGAAACCATATGTGGGCATAGTTGATTTGCTTGGTCGTGCAAGGCAATTGGAGGAAGCTCTTGAATTTGTACAGAAAATACGTAGGCAGATGCAGCCATATGGAGAGCCTTATTAAATGCATGCTGGATCTGTCAACATGTTGAGCTCGGGGAATTTACTGCTGAGCGTATTTTTGAAACTGATGCCAACCATGTTGGCTTTTACATTCTCTTGTAATCTCTATGCTGATAGTGGGAAATGAGGATGAAGTTGCAGAAGTAAGAAAGATGATGAGAGAGGAAAGGTTGGCTGTTGATCCTGGATGCAGTTGGGTGGAAGTAAAGTTGAGAAGTTCATGCTTTCCTCAGTGGTGATAATTTCCACCCTTGCATAAAGGAAATAAATGCTGTTTTGAAGGAATTTTATGAGAAAATGAAAGCAATTTGTTTTGGTGGTTCAGAATCTGTTTCTATTGATAAAGTCGAGTCCTCCAAAGCTGAGATCTCCTGTGGGCACAGTGAAAGCCTGGCTGTTGCATTTGGCCCCTGATACGCCTATTTGAGTCAATGTAGAATCTTCATATATGCCGAAGTTATCACTATATTGTCAAATTCATCTACACGGTTGTACGCAGAGACATTTTTGTCAGGGATTCTGAGCATTTCCACTATTTTAAGGATGGAATCTGCTTTTGTGGTGATGAAGGCTATTATACATGAATGAATAACGATACTCTCTAGGTCATTGGTGCATGTTCTATATTTGACCGCTTGATTCATGGGTCAGATTACTTATAGACACTTGATTTAATTTGCAGCAATAGCCATTGCTTGAAAGCTTTGGGTCGGCTTAAGTCTTTTGTGCTTTTTATTTTTTCATTTTATGCGGTACTTATCTCAATCCATCAATGGATTGCGTGTTTGAATTAGTATTCCAACAGAAAACTAAATTAAAAATAGGTTAATAAAAAAATTAATTTTGATATTTTTTAAAAAATATAATAAAATTAAAATTTTTGATATGATTATTGTTTTATCTATTTTAAAAATCGACTAATTAAAAAAAATAAAATATTAAATTTGGTTCTAAAATTAGATTTTTGGTTTGGGTGATAAAAATTTTTAGTTTTGGTTTATAATTTTTTTTTCTAACTAAAAAATCTGATTCAATTAAAAATAGTGTCAAATCAGTTGAATTTATCGTTTTAAACAAACCTAATGACACGTTAAGGTAATTTGTCATTACATTAAAAGACTGTTTTGTGGAAAAATCGCATTAACACCGCCGAAAAGTCAAAATAAAGCAGCCGGTGCCTGATTGGCCCCATAATCTTATTTTTCAGAAGCACTACAGTTGAAAGACAGGTGTTCCACCATAGGAAATCTTGTCCAGAAGACATGTCTGAAGGCCTTTGTTGTCATCAAACACCGCAGAGAGCTTCAATGGAGTATTCCATTTTCTTCTTAGCATGTTCTTTGAATAATCTGTGATACTCCTGGTGACTAAATGGTTTGTATTTCAAGGGATGGTCCTCATCAACTAGCTCATCCGGTATGTTTGTCAGTCCCCTGAGAAACGTGAACAATCCCAGAGAGAATCTCGTCTTGTTTACACTCATGGTAACTCGATGGCAGCAGGGACGAACTCTTCCATTGCTCCATGCCTAAACCAAAAAAAAGGAAAGTACATTAACATACATCACTTGAGCCTATGATAATCTAACAAATTTCCAGTACCTTTTATGAAATGTATAAATGGGCTCACCTTGAATGCATCAGCTGCAAGGAACAGGAATGATGAATGTGAAGAGGGTTCATATAGAATCCACTGGCCATCCTTTGTTTGAATCTCTAATCCATTTACATCGTTCTGATGAATTATGGTTGAAAATGTCTTATCTGTGTGAATTACAAGGCCCAAATAATTTTCGTTCTTTTCAGATTCTTTGTACTTGGAGGATCCGGTAACATAATCTGTTGAATTAATTTGAGAATCATAGTACTTATCTACACCATAGTTTTGGAACACCATTTTCAATACTGTCTGATCCAAATTCATCATAATCTTTGAAATCTCATCAACACTTTGACTGCCAAAACATAAAAAACAACAAAGTGATAATACATGAAATTAAGGCGCACACATAATGTTAAAAAAGTTAGAAGGAAAGGTACCAGAAACGATCATTTCCAGCAGGCCAAGCGAGATTGGAGAACTGGTGAATGGCGTCTGTACTGATAATATCACCCATAGCAATACCTTCATGATTCGGATTATTGGAGAAAACAGCACGGTAAGGTTGTTCGGAAGAAGATTCGATCAGCTGTTTGATTTCTTTAGGAATATTGAACAAATCCGGAAGAGCTTCAGTGTAGATTGCGTTGTAAAGATTTAAAGAGACTTGATTGCAGTTGATCACGAAGCAGCCATATTCTTCAAGAGCATGGCATACTTTTTTGGATGTTGAGATCCAAGTTTCTGTACCAGGCTTCAAGTCTGCACCTGATAAACCCACAACTGGAAGTTTTGGGGAATCCATCGTCTTTCTTTTTTCCTTCCCAAAAGTTAATTATAGAAAGGCTAAAGAACTTATTCCCACCCATAGTTTGAGGCTGGGAAAAGTCCCACCCTCTAACTTTTAAAAACGGAGGTTGCCAGATCTGGTTGCCTCTGCCAAAACAGGAGGCAGTCAGATTTGACTACCTCCATCTAGTCAAAAAGTTAGATTTGGTTTCTCTTGAAACCAGATGACCAGAACGGCCACCTAGTGTTATTTACGGTGGCCACCGCTATCGGTACGATTGCGGTGACTAATTTTTATTTTTTAAAATTTAAATATATTTTTAGAATTTTATAAAATTTTTAAAATTTTTTAATATATTTAAATATTATTTTATAATTTTATAAATTTTAATTTTGAAATAATAAAATTGCTCCTTAATTTGTTATTGACGGTTAAGATTTTAGGTTTTTTAAACTTAATATGTGAGAATTTGACTTCGGACCAAACTCTGGGTGGGAACATGTCCTTTGGCCTTATAGAAATTGATGAGACAGTTTTTAACTTTTTTCAGTGTTTAGTACGTCAAGGATATCAGTATATCCATATGCGTTTGTCCATAGTTTTGAAAATATTATAAGTTCACAATATAAACCAAAAATGATTTTTTTATTTTCAAGTACTACCTCCAAGTAGAAATTATTACCCCGTGAAGGCGATGTTTGATTCAATGCGTCACGTAATGGGCTTCATTTTGGGTTTTTTCTATTTTTCATGGGTTTATGTGTTGAATGGTAGTTTTTTGGCCAAAGGACATTTTCCCACCCATAGTTTCAGGCGGCAGCAAATTCCCACCCGCTTAAATTTAAAAGCCCGAAGTCCCACCCTTCATCCAATTTTCCGTCCAATTTCATTAATCCATTAGATGAAATGACAAAAATACCCTTATTAATAAAAATATATTAAAAATTATAAAAAAATTTAAAAAATTTTATAAAATAATAAAAAAATTTTAATTTTTAAAAAGTAAAAGCCAACCACCGCCGCCATCCGCGCGGCAGTGGCCGTAGCGAATGGCACCAGGTGGCCGGAAAAGCCACCTGGTTCCAAGGGAGGCCAGATCTGGCCTCCGGAATCGACGGAGGAGGCCAGATCTGGCAGCCTCCTCTTTTGGAGGAAGCGGCCAGATCTGGCCTCCTCCGCCCGAAACCTTGGCCGGAAACGACCGTTGGGGCCAAAGCTGGCCATCTCCAGCCGTTTCCGGCCTTTTTTTTTGCCGGAGGAGGCCAGATATGGCCGCCTCCGCCAAAAGACGAGGCGGCCAGATCTGGCCGATCGGGCCGCCTTCGTCGATTCCGGAGGCCAGATCTGGCCTCCCTCGGAGCCAGGTGGCCGGAACGGCCACCTGGTTCTATTAACTGCGGCCACCGCCGCTGACACGGCAACAGTGGCTGGTTTTTATTTTTTCAAAAATAAATATTTTTTAAATTTTTTTATAAATTTTAATATATATTTAAATATTATTTTATATTTTTATAAATTTTAATTCTAAAATGACTAATTTACCCCTTGACTTACTGTTGACTGTTAAAGTTAACAATCAATGGGTGGAACTTCAGGCTTTTAAATTTAAGCGGGTGGGAATTTGTCCCCGTCTCAAACTATGGGTGGGAAAATGTCCTTTGGCTTTTTTTATTCCAACCAAAACACATTGACCCACATTCCCTATTCGATTTTCCGCCACTTTCAGTCCAACAAAGAAATTCATCAACTGAAGCAATTTCCTCACCTCATATTTGTGCAAAATGCAAGTTTTGAAACAAACACAATACCACAATCTCTATGGATCTTTGCATAGGCTTCAGACTGCAATGTAATTTCCAGTAAACATAAAAAATTAATGTAAATAAGTTGCACCACCATCTCTATATTTCTTGATGTTACATCGATATATATAATATGTAGTTGTCATTAGATTTGTCGTCCATCGATAAAATCACACCCCAAGAGCCTTCACACCTACTAATTTAGTCTTGGACCTTTAGAGAGACTGAAAAGTACATATCACCTAAGCTTTGCTATATAGTTATATACACGTTTCTTCATTAATTTCTGACGTGATTCTGATTTTTTGAAAGAGAGAAAATAAGAGAAATTACTAAAAAATGTGAAGAACTTAGTTGATAATATTTGCAGATTATGACACTAAAATTAGCGAATGGGATGCAAGGCTTTATTCTTCCTCAAGGTGGGGATTATTAAAATACAAGTTAGCTTAATCTCAAAAAGGGTATCAAAAAATCTGAGACACTTGGCAAATAAAAGGGAAGGAAAATAATCCTCCTCCTACGGCATTTATTAGAAGGACATGGCAGATAGGGAAGATGAGATGTGTATTGAGGACGAAAAGTGATCTATTATACACCACAGTGAGCTTCAATGGAATACTCCATTTTCTTCATCCCATATTCTATGTGCATTCTTCGAAAATCACAGTGATTGAACGGCTTGTATCGTAAAGGGTGTTCGTCATCAACTGGCTCATCAGGAACACTTTATACTGGCCCTTTGTGAAACATTGCAAATAATAATGAATGTCTCTTCTTGTTTCCACCCATAATGACTCGATGGTAACATGAACGTATTCTGCCATTGCTCCATGCCTGATCCAAATTCACGATAAAATCACAATGTTTACCCCACCAAGTATATATAATCAATCAATATAAATAAAGTAATTAAAACTTGTATAACCAACTCCACCTTGAATGCATCAGAAGCAAGGTATATGAATGACGAATGCGAGGGACGATCATAAAGAATCCACTGCCCTTCTTTTGTTTGAATCTCCAATCCATTAACACCGTTCTGATGAATCATGGCTGAAACGACTTACCAGTGTGGCCGAAAAGACCCTAATAATTCTCATTCGTCTCAGATTCTTTATACTTGGCGCATCCAGTAGCACATTCTGTTGATTGAATTTGAGAGTCTTAGTATTTTTCTGCCCCATAGTTTGGAAATACCATTCTCACTATCGTTTGGTCTAAATTCATCATTATTTTCGACATCTCATGGGCACTTTTACTGCAAAAAATAAGAGCGTTAATTCTGAGCTCCTTCTAAAGTGGTTAAATTTTCGGTGTCTATACGCTCATGTTTAGGGCCATAGGAATATGCCCTTCCGATAGGCCAGTCATCGCGATAAGCAGGTTTTTGCTGTTTGATTGCTACCGGCAAATGGAACAAATCCTCGACTGCGCCGTAGATTTCACTGTGAAGATTTAAAGATACTTGAGTGCATTTGATTTCAAAGCAGCCACACTCTTCTAGAGCATTGCATACTTGTTTGCAAATTGATTCCCAAGTTTCTGTACCAGGCCTCAACTCTTCCCTCAATGTTAAGTCTACAACAGGGAGTTTTGGTACTCCTGGGGAAGCCATCTTTTAGGAATATACACCAATAAATGAATGTGCTGATGCAGAAAGTGTAAGTTCTGAACGCCTTCTATAGGATGGGCAAAATGTTCCTTCAAAGAAGAACTACCAATTAATTGTAATTATACTTGTTTATATGGATAATTAATTTTTGTTAAATCTTTAGTACAATTTAGACTACTTTGACCAATAATTCAAAAGGCTGATTATATGTGGTAAGAACGATGCTATGGACACTCAATTGTCAATTTTGGTGTGTACATTAAATCCAAATTATCATATTTTGCTCATATTTGTCGCCGGCAACTCTTAATTAATTCAATCTAACTCCTAGTCTTCAACTTACAATTACTCTAATTGGAATTCGTGTTTAAATTAGCATTACAGGAAATAAATTAAATTATCAAATAAAAACAACTTTGGAAAATGGTGTTGGTGTATTGTGGTTTTCCGGTGGTGAATGTCACTTACTCATCAGTTTTACACATTTCGGTTTAAATATTTTAGTTGATGAAATAAAAAGTATATTTGCTCACAAAAGCACTCCTGTTTTATTCATAAGTGGTTCCTACAAATGCACTTTTGAACAAATTTTATTTAAGGCGGAATGATATATTACCACTCAAGGCTTCGTTTAATGACAAAATTACTTTCTGTAAAAGTTTTAAAAGTTAAATATCCACCCTTCAGAAGTGTATTTTTGTCTTTTTGAATTAAAATTAAAAATAAATTTTATAAAAATATTAAAATATAAATTTAAAATAAAATAACATTAAAATAATAATATAAAATAAATAATAAAAAAACAACTACCTTCGTCGATGGCAGTGGTCGCCTTTAATCTCACCAAGTGATTGAAAACGGTCACCTGATTCTATTAATGGTCAGATTTAATAATCAATGATTTGTGGAGACAGTTAAATCTGATTGTCTTTACCATCATGACGATCATATCTAGTTATCAATAGAATTAGGTAGTCATTTTCGATCACTTAGTAAAGTTAAAAGTGGTCACAATCGCCAGTAATACTATCAATGATGATGACTTTTATTTTTTTATTTATTTATTTATTTTAATATTTTTATTAATTTTAAAATTTATTATTATTATTTTATGTTAAATTTATATTTTAATATTATTTATATTAAATTTTATTTTAATATTAATATTATTAAATTTTATAAAAAATATTTTAGTCTTTTTATAACAAAAGGATAAATACTTGATTTTTTAAATTTTTAAATGAAACTTTGGAGGATAATATTTTGTTTGACTTTTCTTTAATGAAAGTCAATAAAAAAAATTGGCCGGCCTCTTTTTTAAAGCATTGATCCAAATTGAGACCATTCAAACTTACGGATAAGGCGATGAACAAGAGATCCAAGGCAGAATATTAGCTGAGGAGAAGCTTATTATTTTTTAAAGGCTGAACGACATATTGCCACCCAAGGTTTCGTTTCATAACAAGTTACCACCCACAAAAATTTTAAAAATCAAATACCCACCTGCAGAGGGTGTTTTTATCTTTTTAAATTAAAATTTATTAAAAATATTAAAATATTAATTTAAAATAAAATAATATTAAAATAATAATACACATTTAATAAACAAAAAATTATTAAATATTTAAAAAATATAAATTTAAAAAGAAACTACCGTCGTCAATAATATTGTTAATAACGATGACTGTTTTTAATTTTATCAGATGATAAAAACGATTATCTGAATTTTATTAACAGTCGAATCTGATCATAAAAAATCTAAAAAAAAAAGGACGGAATCAAACCATTTATTAAAACTTGTTTATGAGAGTGTTACTGTCTAACCTTGGTCCTATAACGTAGATTGATGCAAGTGCAGACTAATAGTAGAGAGCATATGAAACTGATTTTAACCGTGTGGCAAGTGGTTCTACCATGGTAGGTTATTGTTGGTAGTTTCTTGGCAGAAGGGTGGAAGGATTCTCAGTCCATCATGTGGCTGGATCATCAAGACTTGGAAGCCCATCATCAGGTGGAAAGCCTAATAAATCACCCGGTGGGGGTGGAAACCCACCTAACTAGAGGACTGGAGGTTCCTGTAAGAGTAATCCAGGTAGAACGCCAAATATGCCCTTAAAAAGAGATAAGACTACAAGGTTGTCGTGATTTCGAACTTGGTTTAGGCCCAAACATCTGTTTGACAATGAAATCCATATGGCTTGCTTGAAGCCTAAGCCCAAAAAAATCTAGGCTTAAGTTGTTCGATTCGTCAAGTCCAATTGACAAGTCTATTCATATCATCTTGCCACTTAAGCATATATCAAAACATGTATTTTGATGCACGGGACATAGATAGAATATGAAGTCAGATACATTTTAGTTTCTAAATTCTTACTTGACAAATCATGAACAATTCATAGGGAAATGTATTATTTTGTGTACACATATTGTACACTTCATGGCCACAATGTTTATCTAAATATTTGCTTAACACTCGGCAAATGGGTCATGTACAACGCATAGTATACTTTGTGTACTTTTTATATTCCTGGAACTACTGGACTATAATCATATTTTACAAGACAGTTGGTTCACCATATATACAACTATTCTTCTCCATTTTAAAGCAACCTAAATATTATTTGTTTCTTAAGCGTCTCTTGATATTTCAGATTTTATATTTCAGCCTATTGTTAGTAATAATGTTTTAAAGTTCCTCTGATAGAAGCTGTTCCTCCATACATTATGAAGTCGGATAAATATCTGAGATTGAAATAATATCAACCTCACTAAATCGAAAGGAGTTTAGTTTGTTGTTCAAAAGAATATTGAACATCTTCATCTACGTTAGAGATTTATAAAGAATAAGTTAGATATTCACATTTACATTTAAATATGTATAATTTTCCGTTAATTAAATTTTAGTTTTTCAATTTTGCTTATCTGTTTGTGTGATGAAAAATTTAAAGTATTAATTGATTGTGGTTACGGTGGATTTGAGATTAGCAAATTTTTTCAATTTTCTTTTTATCTTGTTATTCCTTAAAACAAATATGGTCTATAAAAGTGGATCAAGTATTATATCACTTATATTAAATGAAACTAACTATTCATATTGAAAGGCAAAAATAAAAGTTTTTTTAAATTTAATTAATGAGAACGTTTAAATTTCATCTGTTAATACATGATTATCTCTTAAAATAGAAGAGGATGGTACAATTAGATTAAAACTTGTGGAACATTGGACTAATGTCAAACTTTAAAATGTCTAATTGAAACTCAAAAGCAAATTCATGCAATATTCAATGTTGTTTTGATAAATTAAATGAAAAGTATCAAAAAATGTGAGATTGCTAAAGGTGCTTGGGAGAAGCTTAGATTCAAGATTGAAGGCACTGAGGATGTAAACAAAATTACATTTAGAAGACTCATAACCAATTTTAAAAATTTGAAAATGTCTAACTCAAAAACTATATCTAATTTTCATGCAAAGTTGTGTGATATTTTGAATGAGCTCTATGGCTTAGGAGAGGCATATTATAATGTTAAATGAATTTGAAAAGCTTGAGGATTTTTGTCTGAAAGGTTTCAATCTCAAATAAAAAATATGAACATATTGAATAAATGAATTTTGATGAGTTGATCTGTTATCTTCAAACATGTGAACTCACCTTAAAAATATAGAAGAAAAAAATTATATTCATGTTTTACACTGTTAACACTCAATATTAATAAGATATAACTAAAAATATTGGTTTAAAAAATTTAGATGACAATAAAATTTTCATGCTGACTTGAAATTATGCCAAATTTCTTGGAAAGATCATAAAAAAAAAAAAAAAATCAAATGCTTGTAAAAAGGGCATAAAATTTTAGAAAAAGTGATCCAAATGATTCTCTTAAAGGATTTCAATGTAGACAACATGACAAGTATGGGTTCATATAAGTTGAGTATGCCAACATACTCAAAAAGAAAGAAAAATAAATGGTCGTAATAGTTAGTGATAATCAGTTTAGCAAAGATGGAAATGAATCTAAGGAGTCTAAGTTTCTTAAGAAGTTTGTGGCATTTGCTGCAAATTTATTTGAATGAATCTAATGATCTTAGTGTCTAATAATGAAATCTATAATGAACAATAAAAAGCCTATGACAAAATGTATTATCAATGGTTTAAAAGGGCATTGAAAGTTAAAATTGTCAAGGCTTTAAATGATAAACTAGAAAAAGAAAAAGGTGAATTGAATGAAAAATTTTCCTTATTAACTAAATATTTAACTAGCAAACAATTGTTATTTGATGCAACCATAAGAGAGTTCAGCTTTTCCAAAGCTATGGCAAAATGTTGAATATAGGAAGGATCTAGTCAAGTGAGATGTTAAAGTCAATGGAAAAATTATAGACAAAATAGAAATTAATTACACATTAAATGTAAACACATGAAACTCATTTGTGTACACATGTTTCAAAGCCAAAGATACAAATAGAGGTAACATTACACCGAGTGTGGACACATCAAATCTAGTTGTGTGCACATTTATTAAAGACACACATGGTAATTCTTATTCTAGTCTTGGTATTGTTAATACCAAATTTGCTCCAATTCATCATTTCTATGGGAAAAGTGTTCATATTCGACCAAACTGTTTCAAGTTAAAGATTTTCTAAAATATTATGTTCAAAACATAAGTTTTGTCAAATTCTTTTTCAAATAAGTTTCATGGTTTGATACTTTTATTATGAGAACTGAAAGCTAGTGTTAATGCCCTTGTTGCACATGTTTCTTTGTTTGTATTTCAAGACAATATTCAGTACCTTCATAGTAGTTGCTCGAGGCATATTACTGGAAATAAAGTACTACTTTCCAATGTTGATCGTGTAACAGTGATAATGTAATATATGGAGATGGTAAACATGAAAAAATTTACGTAAGGAATCAATTAATATTCTCGATTTCTTCTTGCCTTTACATGATACGTTGTTTGTGAATGAACTGAAAGCCAATCTTATTAGCATAAGTCAAATTTGTGACAAAGACCATTTGGCTTAGTTTTTAAAATCCCTGTGTGGAGTCCTTGATCAAAATGGAAAGCATCGTCTTCGAAGGTGTGAGACCCAATGATAATTGATAGTTGCTAACAAATCAAATTTTGTCGTAATACTAAAATTGATCTTGTTGAACTTTGGCACTACACGTTGGGCCGTATAAATAATTATGGTAAGAGGTTTAACAATGTCAGAATTAAGGAAAAGATTGTGGACCATGTCAACAAGGAAAACAAATTGTATCCCAACAAAACAAATATCCCCTTCTTCAAGTACTTTAAGACTTCTACACATAGATTTAATGGGAAAAATGCAGATAGAAAGTAACGGAGTTAAAAGTTATGCTTTTGTGTGTTGATGATTTTTCTAGGTAAACTTTCTTAAAGAAAAATCTAAAACGTTTAGTACCTTTACTAATCTTCTTGTTAAATTATAGGTTGAGAAAAACAGTGAGATTGGGAGTATTATCAGAATTTGGAGTGGTTATGGGAAAAAGTTTGAGAATTCAAAATTTTCTAGCTTGGGTGAAGCATGGGAAATCAAACATGAATTTTCAGTCTTAACAACAACATCTCAGCAAAATGGGGTTGTTGTTAAAGGAAATAATAAGATTCTTTAATAAATGATTTGAGTCATGCTTGACATAAAAGGATTACCAAAAGCAAAAGGTTGGTGGGCCGAGGCAATTAACACAGTTGGCCGAAGAAGTGTGCATGAGACCACATATTAAACATACTGTGTATCAACTTTGGAGAGATGAGAAACCTAATTTTTTTTTACTTTCATGTTTTTGGATGTAAATGTTTTGGTCTTAATGATAGAGAACAATTTGTAAATTTTGATTTTAAAAGTGACAAAAGAATGTAACACCTCTCTCCAAATGAATACCTTCCAAAAAGATATCATATATTCATACAACAAAAATTAAAACATTCATAATAATAAGTAAACATGAAATAAATTTAATTGAAAAATGTTTAAAAACAATATTTAAAATCCTACACTTAGTAAATGTGCATACATAAAAAAAAAAATCTATATATATATAAGTAAATGTTTTTATTTTTAATATTTTTATAAATTATTTTAATAGTTTTATTATTTTTATAAAATTTATGTTATTATTTTATAAATTCTTTTTATCAAAATATAAAAATTCTCTTTTAATCTATTAATGAGTATTTAAATTTTTAAAAATCAAAAAATTGAATATTATCTTTTTAGCAAATGTTGGTTGGGAATATGTCCTTTAATAAATTCATCAAATTAAGTGACGTAACTGGTACCTAAGTTGCAGGTGCATCTCCAACTGTATCACATTGAGACCATTAATTAGCTTTCCGACTGCATACTATCACATGGTTCACCTCACCTTCTTCTTCTTGTTGTCAACAGCCATCTTTAGGTTTAGGTCGCCTTCTATCATTTATTATATAATACCCGTTCTGAACCCCCTGTCTTACTTCTATCATTTCTTTATTTCTTATAAACGGATCAAGTGATCCCTTCTTCTGCTCTCTTTTTCAAATAATCTTGTTATAAATATGATTATACATGTAGATTATGATAATCTACTTCTAACAAAGTATGCTACTTCCTTTAAACATAAATAATACTGAAGAATTAATTAATCAATGTTTGTAGTATAAATTATATATCGTGTAAAGGTCTCAAGCTAGTAACATAAATATACTTACTTTCTAACAAAGTTTGCCTAGGAAAAAGAGAAATCCATTCCATAGATATACATGCTAGACTTTAGGATATAGTTTTAACATGAACCCTATCATAGTTGTGACTGTCACTCGCTAAATGTTCAAAATAAGTACTGAATAATTTGTCACCATATATGACGCAGAAATTGACTTGAACCAACGTTTCATGTATCATGTTCTACCTTCTATTTCCTGGATTTAATGTTCAACAATAGGTGACATAAGACTGGTAGGATTTCTTACCAGATGAAATTAATGCGACGAAAATTGTATCCCAACAACCATCTTATTATAAAGAGTCAAGGAATTGCGTGCCTACCCAAGGTTTGGCCTTAAAACCCTTTTATACTCTTAATTAATATAAATAACATTTTTTACCCCGTGTTAATGAAAAAACTGTTGTGGAAAATGAAATTATTTTTTCTCTATATCATTTTATTTTAAAATTATCAAATAACTTTAAATTAACAAAAATTAAAAAGTAATTTTATGAACATTAGAAGAAGTATTAAAATATTAGGGGTTTTTTTGAAAATTTTTAGAGGTTATTGGAATTTTGAAAAAAGTTTGGGATCTTTGAAAAAATTTTGAAACATACCTGTGATAATTTTTAAAAATAACAATTATACCTGTGATAATTATACTTTAAAAATTTTGAAACAAATCTGTGAATTTGATCAGTGGGTGGGATTTTGAGTTTTACAACTTTTGAAGGTGGGATTTTGAACAAGCATCAAACTATGGGTGGGAATAAAACTTAGCCTTTTTTAAATAATTGAGTGGGAAAAGTCCCTTTGGCCTATTGAAATATTTGAACTCCGTATAAAAAGGGGGTTGAATAGAGATTTAAAAGACGGTGAAAAGTCCTTAAATTTCAGGGGCACTGTGTCAAACTTGGAGCTACTTTTTTAAAAGGAAAAAGGGGAGGCATATTATTATTAGGCCGGTAATAAAATTAATTAAACCGTTAGTAGATGGGTTGGAAGGTTCGGGGCGGCCCGGCCGACCCACTTTGACCAACTGTGCCCCCACCACTGGAAGACAAATCCAAACCCGTTCAATTATCCAATCCCCGGGCATTGAATGTTCAAAAACGTTTTGCATGCTTGTTACTTGTTATTGACACTTTCATTATTATTATTACAAGAAATTTTGTTGGATCTTCCATAGATACCATAAGTTAGGAAGGCTTCACCAGTTCTTCCACTGGAGTTCAAAATTGGAATTAAAATTGTGAATTAATTGGTTTAAGACTTGCTTAATATTTGCATGTAAGAGATTCTCTATGGTTCCTTTATCAATAATAGAAAAATTTATGATTTTTAACCACTTATATAGTATATGTTTTAAGTCTAGTAATCTACTACTTTATTCGATTCTTTTTTGAATTATTTTCTTAAGCTTTTCCGGCTTATTTTTAAAGTCATAATCTCTCATATTGTTTTTTCCATTAAAAAAAAAAAAAAGTCAATTGTATAAAAAAGAAATGGAAAACCGAATTTGGCTTCCCCTGTTTCCTCGGGTTTTCCGTGAGTAATCCTCGCCCTTCCAACTTCCTCCCCCTTCTAGAGGCAATTAATTGACCAATCAAATCCTGATTAGAGTTGGACATTCCTTCATTATGACCTTGAATCTTGACCCAATAAGATTCTTAGCGTTGAGATGTAAAATCACTTGCGGATTTTCTCGCATTTCTAGAAGATTTATAAAGAGTTTATTGGTTTCTCCGGGAATATGTATCATTAAACGTTTTTTAAATTGAATATAGGGCAATTTGGATTTGTCAATTCAGTATTTCCAAAGACGTATTCTCATTTTGGAGCAATTAAAAAATCAAAACCATTTATGTAATTTAAATAAATTTATAGCTAAGTTTAATAATAAGATATAATGGCATTAATCACTCTAAATTTTGATACAATGGCAGTAGGTTCGGTATGTGAATTTATGATCACGTGTCCTTCAAACCAACTTTTTATTTTTTTATATATTTATATATACACACATAAATATAGATAGTTGTTCTTGAGGGAATTTATTATTATTATTATATATTTATATTAAAATCCAGTTAGACGTCAATATATTAATATTAAAATAAAATTTAATATAAATAATATTAAAAAAATTTAAAATAAAATAATATTAAAATATTAATAATAATAAATTAATAAATATTTAAAAAATAAATTAATACTTAAAAAAAGCAACCATTATCTTTAATAGTGTTACTGGTAATGATCACCTATTTTGATTTGATTAGGTAGTCGAAAACAACTATTTAGGTTCATTTGGTTTCATTAGTAACCAAATCTAGTCGTTTTCACTATCGTGACAATTAAATTTAACCGTTAATAGAATTAGGTGGTTGTTTTAGACCACGTGGTGAGGTTAATGTCAACTACTATTATCGATGGTAGTGACTGTTATTTTAAATATTTATTTTATTTTTAAAAATTTTATTTTAAATATTTATTTTATTTTTAAAAAATTTATTTTAAATATATATTTTAATATTTTTATAAAATTTATTTTTATTTAAAAATAAAAATATATTTTTTAATTTTAATTAATAAATAAATATTTAACTTTTTTAGTTTTTATAGGTGAAAGTTGATGGTTTAAGAGAATTTTGGGTGGAATTATGTCGTTTGGCCAAGAAATAATTGTAAAATTTATGATATCATCAGTGAAGTAATTTAAAGGTGGCGGAAATCTAGAAAATTGGCAGCTGGGAGCCCACATTTTCTCATTTACAATCAACCTGTCAACTCAATACTAATTTCTCGCTTTGGCAATCAATCATACGAGCCACCTAAATTTAAAATAATATCTTCGCAATAAAATATTAAATTTATGGGTGCATGTGACCAACCTTTATTTAATCAAGAAGATGAAAAAGTAAATTAAAGAATAATCCGCACTTGACCAAACAAAAAAAATCCAACACCAACCCATAATTTTGTTCTTCCAATGTGACCCCTAAGATTTTGATTTTATATTTTCTTAAATTGAAAAGATTAAACTTTAAAATTTTTTATTAAAATAATTAAACATTCATAATTCTTAATGGAAGACATAAAAGTGGTCATTTTTAGTTCTTTCAAATGACACCACTAAGATTTTGATTTTTTTTATATTAAAGTTAGAATAATTGAGTCCATTTTGTTGCACTCGAGTATGCCTCAATCATATAAAATATTCAAATTGCTTACATATGGGTTCAATAATGTCAGAGGTCATTACCATAAAATTTAAATAAAATTTTGGATTTTGTCTATTCTATTCAAGAGAAATTCTTTGTTTATTCTTTTTAACTAACTTTTCGTTGAATTATTGATTAAAATACAACCATAGGATATGGATTGTACTGTACAGGCCAAAACACTTAATCCCACCAAGGTTTTCTTTAATAATAATGTCCCACTTTGAATATTTATTTATCAAATATTTTTATCTAATTTTGATAATACATTTTATTAAATAACTAAATTATCTCAATTAAAAAATAAACAGTTATAATAGAAAGAAAATAATAATATTTTTCAAATATTTTAATATATTTTATTAAATGTTAACATTTGTTTTATTATTATTTTAACTTATTATATTAATTAACGTACTTTATTATGATTGAGCCAGACAAGGCGGAATAAGCCAGCCTCCCGTGAATAATGGCTTACAGATAAGCAATAGATATTTAATTCAAATGCAGGCGCGAGGAAGCGCCAAAGAATCAATTCCATTCCTCAGGATTTTGCGTGGATCTGGTTCACATGCCCAAACCGACGTTGCACATGTGAACACGTGTAAAGGCGTGCCAAAGTTGTCCGACGGTACCATACAGTTGCCTTCCCTAAAACAATTGAACAAAAAGTTTCCCCTTCTACAGATAAATGAGTATAAACAATTCCTCCGTTTTAGACGTGCGTGTAATACTGTATAAAACAAATACTGGATTTTTTTTTTAAAATTTTTGACAGGTACCTGCACAGAAAGCCCAACTAGTAGAGGTTGTTGACCCTTCGCATCGAGCTCATATATATATATATAGATAGCGTGTATGGAGTTTTGAATACCTCGGTGATTGAGTTTAGAAAGAACAACCCAGTTGAGTTCTTGAGCTCGTTTCATAAAAAAAAGGGATAGAAGAGTTGAAGTTGAACTTAGTTTTGTGGAGGAAACGATTAGTCTTTTGGAATGGATAGTGGGGATGTGTATAGATTGAGGGGAAGTTTACGGATAGGGAGCATTTCTTCGAAGGGTTCATCGAGGAGACCGGTTCCCATTGATGTGTTTTCAAGGTCTGCAAGAGAGGAAGACGACGAAGAGGCGTTAAAATGGGCGGCATTAGAGAAATTGCCAACGTTTGATCGTTTGAGGAAAGGCATACTCAACACTTCACGCGGTGGTTATGATGAAATTGAAGTGGAGAATCTTGGGCCGCAGGAAAAGCGGAAGTTGATGGAAAAGTTGGTTAATATTGCAGAAGTTGACAATGAAAGGTTTCTCTACAAGCTTAGGGAACGTATTGATAGGTGAAAATCTGATCTTGTTCATGCATAATGATGTTTTGATCTTGTTCTTGCTTTAATATTTGTTTTTCATTTTTTTTGTTCTTGGATTTTTATATTTTCAGAGTTGGAATCGAGCTTCCTAAAATTGAGGTTCGGTTCGAGCATTTGAATATTGAAGGAGAAGCATATGTGGGAAGTAGAGCTTTGCCTTCTTTCGTTAACTTCTCTATCAACATGATAGAGGTAAAAACTTATAAAAATATGAATCTTCTAAATTCTTTTCATGTTTATTTGTTTGTTTTGATTAAGTTTTGATTTTGTTCTCTGATTTGGTTTGAAGAGTGTCTTGACTTCTCTGCATATTCTTTCGAATCGAAAGAAACGCTTTACAATCCTTAACGATGTCAGTGGAATCATCAAGCCAAAGAGGTGAGTATCGAATTCCTAAGAAGTTGTTTTAATTGCCGACTTAGAATATCTGGGCAGTTTTTTTTTTTTTTATTACTATTATTTCATTCAATACTTTTATTCCAGAATGACGTTGCTTTTGGGTCCTCCGGGGTCTGGAAAGACTACACTGCTGTTGGCTTTGGCTGGAAAGCTTGATTCTTCTCTAAAGGTATGATTTTATATCTGAATTTTGCCTTAAATTGTTGACTGTTTGGTTAATATATCTAATTTGAGAAGTGAATTATGTCCTGTAGACATCTGGTGAGGTGACATACAATGGGCATCGGCTGAATGAGTTTGTGCCGCAGAGAACTGCTGCTTATATCAGTCAACATGATGTTCATATAGGAGAAATGACTGTTAGGGAAACTTTGGCCTTCTCTGCAAGATGCCAGGGGGTGGGAACCCGTTATGGTTAGTTTGATGGATTCTTTTTTCCCCCCTTGTACCATAAAATTCAGAGACTTATGCAGCTGTTCTTTCATGTAGTTTAAGCAAATACTGATTACTGCTTCAATATATTGCAGAAATGTTGGCGGAATTGTCAAGAAGAGAGAAAGCAGCAAATATAAAGCCTGATCCTGATATTGATGTCTTCATGAAGGTGAGAGAAGTTGAAATATTTGTAAAAGATGTTTTCATTCTTATCAAACAGGATTAAAACAATATTTTTTCTTTGATGTGTTCCTATGACTTGATGTCATGTTAAATAAAGTTCATAACGTTCAATTCTTGCCATGTTATCAAATAGGAATCTGCCTGGAGTCATATTTGTTAGCAATTAGTTGCTCTTATCGTGATTAAGCTTCTCATATTTCTCTGTCAATTCCCATGTCACAGGCAGCAGCAACAGAAGGCCAAGAAGCCAGTGTTGTTACTGATTATGTTCTAAAGGTAGCATCATTGTTAATCGGTCTAACAATAATGAAGTATTATAAAAACTAGTAGCATAATATTACTAGTATGATTAATTTACCTCTCAAATTTACAGATTTTAGGACTGGAAGTCTGTGCTGATACCATGGTAGGTGATGAAATGTTTAGAGGTATCTCAGGAGGACAAAAGAAGCGTGTTACAACAGGTAATTACTTCATTGACTCTGATATGTAGCATAGATGGTTAAAATTTTGCTATCAAAATTCAAGCTTGTACACTTTTTCAATGATAAAATTGCAGGGGAAATGCTGGTTGGTCCAGCAAATGCACTGTTCATGGATGAGATATCGACTGGTTTGGACAGCTCAACAACATTCCAAATTGTGAATTGTCTAAGGCAATCAATTCACATCTTGGATGGAACTGCTGTGATCTCCCTCCTACAGCCAGCACCGGAGACTTATAATCTCTTTGATGATATTATCCTTCTATCTGATGGTCAAATTGTGTACCAGGGTCCTCGTGAACAAGTGCTTGATTTTTTTGAATCCATGGGCTTCAAATGTCCTGAAAGAAAAGGCATTGCTGATTTCTTGCAGGAAGTATGTGTCGATAGAGCTTTTTTTTAGTTCGTTTTTATCAGTATGACAATGAAAGATGAGTCTCACATGTAAAGTGTAATATTCAATGACATGTTGCAGGTGACATCAAAAAAAGATCAGCAGCAGTATTGGGCACGTGGAGATGAGCCTTATAGGTTTATCACAGTCAGGGAATTTGCTGATGCATTTCAATCATTCCATGTGGGTCGGAAAATTGGTGATGAACTTGGAGTTCCATTTGATAAGACGAAGAGCCACCCAGCTGCTTTGACTACTGAAACATATGGTGTTAGCAAGAAGGATTTGTGGAAAGCTAATGTATCAAGAGAATTTTTACTGATGAAGAGAAATTCCTTTGTCTACCAATTCAAGCTCATGCAAGTGTGTACAATCTTCATTAATTGCTTTATAATATCTTACTTATGTTATCATAATAACTTAATGTTTTTTTCTGCATCTAGCTTACAACAATGGCTCTGGTTACTTGTACAATCTTCTTTCGAACCAAGATGCCTCGAGATGATCAAAATGATGGAACAATTTTCACGGGCGCCTTGTTCTTCACTGTTATTATGGTCATGTTCAATGGAATGTCAGAGATTTCAATGACCATAGCTAAGCTCTCTGTTTTTTACAAGCAGAGGGACCTCCATTTCTATCCTTCTTGGGCATATGCTCTTCCATCATGGATTCTCAAGATCCCCGTCTCATTTATTGAGGTTGCTGTTTGGGTTGCCATAACTTATTATGTAGTTGGTTTTGATCCCAATGCTGCCAGGTAAGAAGACAAAGAAAATGACGAATCTGCTATAAATGGTTGTTCTATTATTTCAATAGACAAATAATTAAGGTCATCTGTTTGTTGCAGGTTTTTTAAGCACTACTTAGTGCTCTTGCTAGTTAACCAGATGTCTTCTGGAATGTTCCGATCAATTGCTGCAATGGGCAGGAACATGATAATTGCTAATACATTTGGTTCATTTGCGTTGCTCCTGCTTTTTGCTTTAAGTGGATTTATCCTTTCACGATGTAAGAATATACCTCAATTTAATAAAAAAATTAGTATATTACACAAATTAAAAGTTTAAATATAACATATCGTTTTGTTTAATAATGCAGCTGACATCAAGAGCTGGTGGATATGGGCTTACTGGTGTTCACCTTTGATGTATGCGCAAAATGCAATTGTGATTAATGAGTTCCTTGGACATAGTTGGAAAAAAGTAATGCATTTAATGAGTTTTTTTGTTTGGTATTTATGCATGTCTGTCAATACTATTCTAATGTCTTCACTTCTTTCATGCAAAGGTTGATCCAGCTACAAATGGAATACTGGGAGTTGAAGTTCTGAAGTCTCGCTCATTCTTCACAAAAGCAAATTGGTATTGGTTAGGAATTGGGGCACTAGTGGGTTTTATACTACTGTTGAATGCCATTTTCACTTTGGCTCTCGCTTATTTCAACCGTGCGTATTTTTACCTTCTTTGCTTTAATTCATTCTGAAATCAATAAAATATGCCCTAATTTAATCCAATATGTGCAGCATTCAATAAGCCTCAGAATATAATACCAGAGGAATCTGAAAGTGGTGAGCCTAATAACAGCACTGGAGGAGATATTCAGTTACAAGCCTATGGAAGTATCTCGAATCATGGAGCTCACTCAGGTGATTATTCTCATTAACATTTTTGTGTATGTCTCTGATGTTTATACTATATCTGGCTTTTTATTAACAAATTCTAATTGACATGCAGAGAGAGAAGATGCCATTAGGAGGAGATCAAGCTCCTCTGCTATTTCTGCATCGATGACAGAGGCTATTCATCAAAAGAAAAGAGGAATGGTTCTTCCATTTGAACCACATTCCATCACCTTTGATGAAATTACGTACTCAGTTGATATGCCACCGGTAAATTAAGTTTTTCAAGCAATGTATACCTGCAAAAGTTTGGATGATTGTCTCAAGCAATTTAGCCCAGATATGCTGACCACTTGGTTTAATAAAACTTTGTAGGAAATGAAACTTCAAGGTGTTTCTGAAGACAAATTGGTACTCCTGAAGGGTGTGAGCGGTACTTTCAGGCCTGGTGTTCTAACTGCTTTGATGGGTGTAAGCGGTGCTGGTAAAACCACTCTGATGGATGTATTAGCTGGTAGAAAAACCGGTGGATACATTGATGGGACCATCACAATTTCTGGGTACCCAAAGAACCAAGAAACTTTTGCTCGGATTTCTGGGTACTGTGAGCAAAATGACATCCACTCTCCTCATGTAACCGTATATGAGTCTTTGCTCTATTCTGCTTGGCTCCGTTTACCCTCTGAAGTCGATTCCAACACTAGAAAGGTAGGTAACATGAAATTGCTATTTTGATTCCAGCTCATTATTTCACTGTCTCTCTGTATAGAACTTTAACAAATTAGTCACTAGCAGCATCTTCAAGTAGAATAAATTGTTGATAATACTAATTATAATTTCATTGGTGGTTTGTAGATGTTCATTGACGAAGTCATGGAGCTTGTGGAATTAACTCCATTGAGACATGCACTAGTTGGTTTGCCAGGTGAAAATGGTCTGTCAACTGAGCAGCGCAAGAGGCTTACCATAGCAGTTGAGCTTGTTGCAAACCCGTCAATCATATTTATGGATGAGCCAACTTCAGGTCTAGATGCAAGAGCTGCTGCAATTGTTATGAGAACAGTTAGAAACACTGTGGACACTGGAAGAACTGTGGTTTGCACCATCCATCAGCCAAGCATTGACATATTTGAAGCCTTTGATGAGGTGAGTAATTTTAACTCATATATACATAAAGGTCTCAGTTTCTTCTGGATTCTTTTATATCCACAAGCATAATACATTAAATATGGCATTGCAGTTATTCCTATTGAAGAGAGGAGGACAAGAAATTTATGCTGGGCCTTTGGGTCGCCATTCTAGACATCTTATACAGTATTTTGAGGTATGAAGTGATGGATATTCACAAATAACAAGGAAAGAAAGTTTTAACTCGAATTATATTATGAAATTAACTAATGCTTTTATTTTTGTGCAGGACATTCAAGGAGTCAGTAAAATTACAGATGGTTACAATCCAGCTACTTGGATGTTGGAAGTTACTGCTTTGTCTCAAGAAGTAGTTTTGGAGGTTGATTTTGCTGAAATCTACAAAAATTCAGAGCTGTACAGGTTAGTTTATGTTAAACTGCTAGAGTACATCACTAGACCAATGTATATACCTAAAGATAACTAATCTAGCTTTTCTGTCTTCTCTTTTTTGTTAACCAATTATGTATGTTGTGTTTCAGGAGAAACAAGGCTCTCATTAAAGATTTAAGCAAGCCTGTTCCAGGATCAAAAGACCTCTATTTCCCTACACAATACTCACAATCATTCTTCATCCAATGTCTGGCTTGTTTATGGAAGCAGCGTTTGTCATATTGGCGTAATCCATCATACACAGCAGTGAGATTTCTGTTCACAACCTTTATAGCTTTGATATTTGGGACAATGTTCTGGAACCTGGGTGGCAAAACGTGAGTTATAACAGTATGCATATACAAAATTCAGTCTTGTAGTTTCTTCGACCCTTTTAATCTTGATTTTGAAATTTCAATCACAGGAAAAAAAGACAAGATCTGTTTAATGCAATGGGTTCCATGTATGCTGCTGTTATCTTCCTTGGTGTCCAAAACGCAGCAGCTGTGCAGCCAGTTGTTTCTGTTGAAAGGACAGTGTTCTACCGAGAAAGGGCTGCTGGAATGTATTCGGCCATGCCATATGCCTTTGGGCAGGTACTGGTTTTTCACGTGTTATATCTTTCGAATGTAAAATTCTTTGTGAACTTCATTACGGAATTTAACCTTGTATCATGTTTTTCAGATAGCGATTGAGCTTCCCTATATATTTGCTCAAGCTGCAGTCTATGGTGTCATAGTGTATGCAATGATCGGATTTCAATGGGATGCTGCTAAGTTCTTTTGGTACTTATTCTTCATGTACTTCTCATTACTGTACTTCACCTTCTATGGCATGATGGCTGTCGCTATGACACCAAACCACCACATTGCTGGCATTGTTTCCTCTGCATTTTATGGACTGTGGAATGTCTTCTCTGGTTTCATCATCCCAAGACCTGTAAGTATTACGTGTCCAGCATTCATTCAAGTGTTACCTATCCTTATCTCACACACATCTGTGGATAACTAACTCTTTCATTTCATTTCATTTCTTATCTTGTGCGCTAACAGAGAATCCCAATATGGTGGAGATGGTACTACTGGGCATGCCCTGTAGCTTGGACGTTATACGGGTTGGTTGCATCACAGTTCGGAGATATTCAGGATACACTCGAAGATGTTGGTGGCCAAACTGTGGAGCAATTTGTGAGAGACTTTTTTGGTTTCAGGCATGATTTTCTTGGAGTAGTTGCAGCAGTAGTTGTTGCATTCGCGGTTCTGTTTGCAATGATCTTTGCTGCAGGAATTAAGGCTTTAAATTTCCAGAGAAGATAAAAAGTTACTCACATGTCAGTATTTTCTTCATTGTCACCTCTTGTACAGTGTCTGTCATTTGGTCACTTTTAGTGCCAATGCACTTGTATCAGTTTCAATTCAGTTTGAATATTTGTAATACACTGTGAGCTGCTGAACCAAATTAAAAGAAATTATAACATATGACGAGTCAATAGACAATTTACTATATTTACTGTTTTTCATACAACAATAACTGAACGGTGAGAATTTCTCCACGACGTCACACAACTTCTATAACAATTGCCCCATTTGGAGTTCTGACTGTAGCTGCAACTCAGCTCATCTGGGGGAGAACCCTAATATCATGGCGTAGAAAAGAATGAAAGGCCATGAGGAGACATTGTGACCTTTTCGTTCATCTATTGCAAAACCGAGACAAAGCAGCTCTTTTCAGAGGATCTAACTTCGTCACTCTCTGGTGGAGCAATATGTTGTCTGATCAAACCATTCAAAATCTTGTGTGTAAGATATAATTTACAAGAACTAAGCAAAATTATTTCCATCCTTAATCTACATTATTTATGCGGATGTTATAAAATATTGAAAATACCCAGAGCACCATGCGTTTGAAATATTTCAATTTCAATACGTAAACAAACATGAAATATACATGCAATATTCAGGTAAAGAAAATGACAACATAAGATAAATAAAAAAAAAAGTAGTTTAAACTTCTAATTATTGCATCATGTTTTGTTTTCTGGAATCTAACTGTTTTTCAAAGCATCGAGGTGTTTATAAATTTTAAAATTTAAAAAAGTACTCTCAAACTTTTTTGAATTTCTAAATTCCCCTAAAAAATATATGATCACCCCTAAAGTTTTTACAAATTATTTTACTCTAAAAAAATATAATTATACATCATTGAGATTTATATTTATAATTCTATTATTAAATTTATTTCAATTCTTAATTATAATTAATATAAATTAAGAATTAAAAAAAATTTCATAAAATCTTTATAACAATATGTTATTTATCTTGAGGATTTTTTTTGGGTCATTTCAAAAAATTTATGATAAATTTAGCCTCTAGGTGAAAAATAGGCTTTTTTTGTTAACTTAAAGAATGAGAATAGTCATTTCAATAAATCTTGGGTGGAATATAGTAATTTGGCCTATATAGATTTTTGAAAAAATACAACTTGGTTTGATTGGAATTGAAAATTGCCTAAAGCACAAACCAAACCATAAACTATTTTTTCAAAATTTGTTAATCTAAACCAAACCATTTTATCAATTAAACCAATTTAAATTATAATTTTTAAACAATTTTATTCAATTTTATAGTTTAAACCAAATTATATATACCCTTAAATACCATCAAGGTGGTTAATGAAACCTATAAATACCCCCCCTCTCTTAGGTCCAGGGTGTGAAAAACAAACTAGGAAAACTTAAGACTACAAGCAAAATTTTCTTAGATTTTTTCTCGCCCTTTTAGTCCTCCAGTTTTACTCATAACATTACACCACCAATCTCAGTATAAACGCCATATCTTTTGGTTTTCCACTTCTTTTGTATAGACCCTATGTCGTTTTTACTGTAGAGAACTTATGATTTTTAAGTTCAGAGACTTATTTTTTTAGTCGACAACTTTTTATCAAATAACTTTAAACCCCTTATGTAGTTATTATTGCATTATAAGCCCCTTATTTTGTAAATCTGAGTGGAGTTATGTAATATTTGTCGAACGACAGCCGGTCCTTGTAAGAAAAATATGACATTCCCTGTGGATGAAAAAATATCTGATAAATCATGGGAAATCTTTGTGGAGTAGAGAAATATTTTCCAATAATAACTCTTTACTTCACTGGAACCAGCGCATCAGACTATTCTCTCCCACATTCAGATTTAGAATATGTGTAACCCTAAATATTTCATTAATAAAAGTATTGTTAAAAATAAAAATCTTTAATACCGTATAAGTTAATTTCCAGCCAATGCAAGAAGCCAGAGCACGTCCAGCTACTTAAAGAAAATCGTTAAATCAAATAATTTTCTCATATTTTTAACTATGCATGGTATGATCAAATATTAATAGGATACATATAAAATAATAGTTTTTGCTTTATAAGTTTGAAGTTTATTTTTTTATCATACTCCAAAATCTTAACACCATTGATGGAAGCTAACACAGTACAACTAATAAACCAATCTTTACATGAACTTTAGAGAAAATGGGATAAACGAACTGCGATTTTTAATTTTTTTCTGGCGTTTTAGTTTCCCTTGAGCTTTTTTTTTTTTTGTAAGGTAAGAGAGAATCAAATCTTTGCAATATTACCTGGTGCTTGACCGTGTTGATAAAGTCATTGACTTCCGTATCAACACTTTGATCACTATGACCAATCGTCGTCGATCTATATAGCCTCACCGTTTGCAATCTTCTTGTTCCACTGTCTTTGTCTCATCATTCTCCGTTTCCACCTTCATTGACTTCTTGTTCACTGGTTTCTTCATGTTTTCTTGTACCGTCTACTTGGACTTTTTCGTTTCCTGTTTACCCGTCTTGGTCTTATGAACTAGATCTGATGGCATCTCAAATTCAGAATTGTGAATAACCTTGGTTTCTGGTTTTTGGGTAGAGTTGTTGGGTTTGTAATGAACGGGGAACTTGTAGGGAAAAAAAGACTGGACTAGGGGTGGATAAAAAATTTATAATTTTCACCAACTTTAAAAAAATAACAAATCTAGTGAATAAGTAAAATTTCCAAACTTAAGATAGCAAAATCTCCTTTCGTCAAAGTTTGAGTGGGAAATAGGCCTACTATGTATTATAAAAAATAAAAATACATATTCTAATCATACATCATCATAAAATAAAGAGGTTTTGACTTAAAAAAATCTGATACTTATCACATAATGATACTTCATTTTTTAAATTTAAATCAATATTTAGTTTTATCATAGATTGGATTTGACACTTAGTTTATAATTTATTTGGATGTGATATTATTAGATAGAAACAATAACAGCTAAAACATTTTAATTTACTTAGACGTGAGTAAACTTAATTAAAAAGATAATTGATTATTTAACCTAATGTACCAGCTTTATTCAATTATGGTGGCTGCCAAAGGGAAGAAATGTTGTGGGTTTGGTAAGTTCTTATCTAGCTAGTTAGGTTAGGCATAATAGGTGGCAATATTGCGAGCCCATGGTTCATAAATAATATTGAAAATTTTAAGTCTCAATATCCTAATCTAAATTCCATTCCATTCCGTTGTATCTTAAATTAATTTATTCCTAAAAACAAAGCAATTTGCTTTACAATTCAATGCTCATTAAATATAATTTATTAGTGTTAAACACCAATTAATTACATTCATTATAAAGATAATAACGAAAACAAGTTTGTTATGTGATATGTGAGACTAACTAAGACAAAATATCGTACAAACTTTTTTGTTTATGTATATATGAATTTCTTTTACTTAAACGTAATGTAATTTATATTAATGCATATAGAATAAATATTTTTCTTCACTTGTTAAATTTCTGTTTTTTTCAAAAGTAAATAATAATAATAATAATAATAATAGGAGTAATAAAAATTAACGTAATTACATATGGTATTTTCAGATTTCTACAAAAAAAAAATTTAGACAAAATTGTTACCTATAAGAACCTCAGGACCAATATGTATTTAACTCATTGGCGTTTACCATAATCAACGATATAAATTAGAAGGAGATGAAACACAGAAAGCTATAAAAAATTTTGAAGCCATTAGCCATCTTAATTTGCATGAATTAGAAGAGAAGCTGCACGTAAATTTTTACCAAACTTCCTCTTAAATTCGTGATTTCTTCTTGTTTCTCCATATTCGGAAATCGAAGGTGGCAATCTTTATCAAGTTGGTCACAGTGGGAGCATGGCGCTTAGAGAAATTGAAAGTGACGATGAAGAAGAAGCGCTTAAATGGGCTGCACTTGAGAGACTGCCTACTTACAGTCGTTTAAAGAAAGGTTTATTGACGGCCACGGCTGACGGCGGCGGCTGTCGTGAGGTTGATGTGAGTAAACTTGAAGCTCGAGAAAGGAAGAATCTGGTCGACAGATTGGTGACACACACTGAAGAAGACAGTGAGAAGTTCATGCTGAAGCTCAGGAACCGCTTGGATAGGCGAGCCTGAATTATCTGTTTTCGTCTTTGGAATTCAGAGTCAACAACCTTATTAGTTCCGAGTTCTTGGAATATGAAAAGCTTGTTTTAGTTTTTTAAGTTCTTACAAACCACAAAAATATAAATCATCCTTAAAATATATCCTTAAAATATTTTTTAAAAACCCAACAATTACATTATTATTATTTTACAGTGAAATTATTAGGTATAGTTCTCACATGATTTAATTTGTAAATATTAAATCATAGTATAGTTAAATAAGTGTTTTTGTTTTAACACTATGTAAGGCTAAGTTCCCTTATAGATTCTCATAATACATTAATATTTGAAGAAAATAAATTATCAAGAGAATAATAATTTTAATTGAAGGGACATGATGAAATTTCAGCCTAGAAGGCTTCATTTGTTGATAGTTAATAGGAAGGAGAGGGGAGGTGATTGATATTGTATAAAACATTAGGGGCAAAAATGTTTTCATCTGTAGAAGATTAAATGGTGATATTTGTCTAATACTTGACAGGGTTGGAATTGAAATTTCCACAGTTGAAGTCAGGTTTGAAAATGTACATGTTGATGCAGAAGCTCATGTAGGAAGAAGAGCTTTGCCTACTTATTTCAACTTCTTCATAAACAATGCAGAGGTAATCAAAAACCCAACTTCGATTTATTGTGTTCAATGTTTGCCTAAGTTTTCCTCTTTCACAATCAACTAACTTTAGTCCTTGCATGTGATCACAGAGTTTCTTGAACTATCTCCAATTACTTCCCAGTAGAAGGAAGCATTTGCGCATTCTTCATGATGTCGCTGGAATCATCAAACCTGGCAGGTGAAGAGCAGACTTATATATGAATTAACTTTATGGGAGTTTGGATTTTGTTCAAATTCATGGTGGCTTGAGATTATATTGAATTTTCAGTCTTAATGTAACAACCACCTTGGCTTGTCTAAGATTTGCAGAATGACACTGCTTTTAGGTCCTCCAACTTCAGGAAAGACTACACTCTTGTTGGCATTGGCTGGAAAGCTTGACCAAGATTTGAAGGTGAAAATCTTTTTTTTTTTTTTTAATAGCTTTGGCTGTCTTATCGATTTTAGCTCGATGTTTAATATACAAATTAAAGATTGGAATCTCTGGTTCAGCTCTCGGGGAAGATCACTTACAATGGCCATGAAATGAATGAGTTTGTGCCTCAAAAAACTGCAGCATATATTAGTCAACATGATCTTCATATCCCAGAAATGACAGTTAGAGAAACATTGTCCTTCTCTGCTAGATGCCAAGGGGTCGGCTCTCGATATGGTTTGTTAAATGAATTATTCTCAAAATTTATCCAACATTCAAGTTCTAAATTTTAATTTCCAGAATTTAGTTCGGCGGTTTGTGCATTATTGAAGTATTGATTACTTATCACATTGACAATTTGCAGAAATGTTAGCAGAATTGGCTAGAAGGGAAAAAGCAGCTAACATAAAGCCCGATCCTGATCTTGATGTCTTCATGAAGGTATATGGCAATTTATATTTTCTACAATAATGATTCTGAATAACGTACAAATATGGCATTAGAATTTTCCAGGCTGCATCAACAGAGGGAATGGAGACAAATGTGGTCACTGACTACATTATAAAGGTATCATCACAAGAGAGCACCTAAAGCGTAAGAAGATTTTCATCAAACACTTTATAAAATACTAAATTTTGCCTGCCACTTGAAGGTGTTAGGACTGGAAATTTGTGCAGATACGCTGGTCGGAAATGACATGTTAAGAGGTATCTCTGGTGGACAAAGAAAGCGACTCACCACTGGTAAACAACATAATGAACTTCAATGTATGAATAAAATTCATGTGTAAAACACCACTTTAATTGAATTTCAGGTGAGATGCTTGTTGGACCAGCAAAGGTACTGCTCATGGACGAGATTTCTACTGGTTTAGATAGCTCAACAACTTTCCAAATTGTGAATTCACTCAAGCAATGTGTTCACATTCTCGAAGGAACTGTTCTTATCTCTCTCCTGCAACCAGCACCAGAGACATATAATCTTTTTGATGACATTATTCTACTCTCAGACGGCCAGATTGTTTACCAAGGTCCCTGTGAACAAGTGCTAGAATTTTTTGAATCCGTGGGCTTCAAGTGCCCTGAGAGAAAGGGTGTGCCTGACTTCTTGCTGGAAGTAAGTATGCAAGTAGCTTTTACTTCTTGTGTTACATTATTATTATTATTAAAAAGAAATGTGTTTTTCTTAAAAGTGAGCGAAAAACGTGCCTTTTGATCTTATTGAATAATTAATTTGTCGTAGGTAACGTCCAGGAAAGATCAGAAACAGTATTGGGCACGTAATGATAAGCCTTATAGTTTTGTCACTGTCAAGGAGTTTGCTGAGGCATTTCAATCATCCCATTTAGGAAAGAAACTGAAAACTGAGCTGACAACTCCATTTGACAAGAGAAAAAGCCACCCATCAGTTTTAACAACGAAGAAATATGGTGTTAAAAGGACGGAGCTATTGAAAGCTTGCTTCGCAAAAGAAATCTTGCTGATGAAAAGAAATTCATTTGTCTACATCTTCAAACTCACTCAGGTGGTTTTTGTATCTGAGTTTATACATTTCCTCATGGCATTGTGAAAGTGAATATAACATCGTACATTTTGTTTCTGCTCACAGCTCATAGTGATGGCACTAATTGGATCAACAATCTTCCTGCGAACAGAGATGACGCGCAGCAATTTAGTTGATGGAGGAATTTATATGGGGGCTTTATTCTTCACTGTAGTTATGACTATGTTTAATGGATTGGCAGAACTTGCTATGACAATTTTTAAGCTTCCTGCCTTCTACAAGCAAAGGGACCTCCTATTTTTTCCAGCATGGGCATATGCTCTTCCGGCATGGATTCTCCAGATTCCAGTCACAATCATGGAAGTTGGAGTTTGGGTATTTATCACTTATTATGTCATGGGATTTGATCCTCATATTCATAGGTAAACAAGTCAAAAGAACATGTAAAAGATAGTTTCATCTTTTTATTCTGTCCATATCATAAGACACTTCTTGCCACAGATTTTTCAAGCAGTACCTTGCACTCTTTTTCACTAGCCAAATGGCCTCTTCATTATTTCGATTGACTGCTGCATTGGGTAGAGACTTGATTGTTGCTACTACCTTTGGATCATTCATACTGCTCATCCTTTTTATAAATTCAGGGTTTGTTCTATCAAGAGGTATGATAAAACAAAGAAACTTAAAAAACATGTTTTGACATGACCAAACCTTAATATATGTTTCTTTCTTTGCTTTGTTGGATGCTGCAGATCAGGTAAAGAAATGGTGGATTTGGGGGTACTGGATATCACCTATGATGTATGGACAGAATGCAGTCGCAGTAAATGAATTTCTTGGGGAGAGTTGGAGTCGTGTAAGTTTTTGAATTAGATAAGTAAGCATACATGCATCTATACTGAAATCAAATTTACTGAAGTCTGAATCTCATAACAGAAGGTTTTTCCGAGTTCGACTGAAACACTTGGGGTTGTAGTATTAAAGTCCAGGGGCTTCTTTACAGATGCCTACTGGTACTGGATAGGAGTAGGTGCATTGATTGGATTTACATTACTGTTCAACTTGGGCAATATAGTGGCTCTCACTTATTTGAACGGTCAGAGCATTTAACTTCTCCAAAATTTTGGTATTTAATAATCAAAATGTATGCACTAACTTTGGCTAAAAAAATTGCAGCACTTCATAAACCTCAGGTTGTTAAATCAAATCACCGAAGCGTTGAAGATGATGACAGAAACAAAGAATCCATTCGAACAAACACAGGTATTAGTGCTAAAACGATAATTTCTTGTACCTTTTTTAGCAAATAGGCTCTTTATTATTTTTAATACTGATAGATTTTGATTGGAAATCAGAGAAAGGAAATGATATCGGTACACGAATGTCCCTGGCAGAGTTATTATTCAGGAGACCGGAAACTGCTGCCATGATCACTGATCAAAGGGGAAGAGGGGTGATCATTCCATTTGAACAACATTGCATCACCTTTGAAGATATTACATATGAAGTACGCATACCAAAGGTAACTTGAGAAATAGTGAATAATATAGGTTGAAAATCGAAAAGTGTTGTTGTCCATAAATAAATAGCAGTAGGGATTAATGAAATTTAACAATGGAATAACAGGAAATGAAAGATCAAGGCCTCTCTGATGAAAAATTAGTACTACTGAAAGGTGTGAGTGGTGCTTTCAGACCTGGCGTTCTCACAGCTTTAATGGGGGTCAGTGGTGCTGGTAAAACCACTTTGATGGATGTGCTAGCTGGAAGGAAGACAGGTGGACATATAGAAGGAAGCATCACGATTTCAGGGTATCCGAAGAAGCAGGAAACATTTTCTCGAATATCAGGATATTGCGAGCAAAATGACATTCACTCCCCTCATGTTACTGTCTATGAATCCTTGCTCTACTCAGCATGGTTGCGATTACCCCCAGAAGTGAACTCTGAAGTAAGGAAGGTGAGTAATTGAGATCGAGTCAAGAGAGAAATCCTTTTAGTTGGCTTGTCATATTATTTATTTATTGGAAAAATTGTTGCAGATGTTCATTGATGAAATCATGGAGCTCATTGAATTAACTCCATTGAAGGGAGCTCTAGTGGGTTTGCCTGCTGTGAATGGTCTATCGACTGACCAGCGTAAGAGGTTGACCATAGCGGTTGAGTTGGTTGCGAACCCCTCCATTATATTCATGGATGAACCAACTTCAGGGCTAGATGCAAGAGCTGCTGCAATTGTCATGAGAACTGTTAGGAACACAGTTGACACAGGAAGAACAGTTGTATGCACCATACATCAGCCTAGTATTAACATATTTGAATGTTTTGATGAGGTGGGATTTTAATAAAATAAAAGAGTTATCCACTTATATTTTATTCTTTCCTATATGTTGTTGATAGATTTAGCATGCCATTGCAGCTATTCCTGTTGAAACAAGGAGGGCAAGAGATATATGTAGGGCCATTGGGTCACCATTCATGCGATCTAATTAAGTATTTTCAGGTATGTCCAGCTGGATAACACAAGTTCACTATAATTAATAGAATGTCATACTTTTCAGTTCATGGTTGCTTATTGCTGAATCATACAACTGAATATTAATGAAGGGAATTGAAGGAGTTAGTAAAATTAAACCTGGCTACAATCCAGCAACCTGGATGCTGGATATTACCTCTCCAGGACATGAAGTGGCTTTGGGGATTGATTTTGCTAATCTATACAAGAAAACGGACTTATACAAGTAAGCATTGAGTAACCTTGAGATATATTTTGACACGTATTGCTCAAGCATTAAGATCTGCATTTGTAACTCAGCACTGTTTCTACAATTACTACAATTATTTGGGATATGTTTCAGGAGAAATAAAGAACTTATCAAACAACTAAGTACACCTGCTCTTGGTTCAAAGGATCTTACCTTTCCTACTCGCTATTCTAAGTCATTTTTTTCTCAATTGAAAGTTTGCTTGTGGAAACAACATTTGTCATACTGGCGTAACCCACAGTACACTGCTGTACGATATTTTCTGACAATAGTCATTTCCTTGATGTTCGGGACAATGTTTTGGGATCTTGGCTCCAAGAGGTGAGTATAAGCTGCAAAATAATATAAAATTAAGTTTAAACTCTTCATACTTTGACTTTGGATTTTCATTTAATTTCCATGTTGTGCAACACAGAGCAAAGCAGCAAGATTTGTTTAATTCAATGGGATCTATGTATTCTGCTGTCCTTTTCCTTGGTGTCCAAAATGCTGGTTCTGTGCAACAAGTAGTGTCCACCGAAAGAACAGTTTTTTACAGGGAAAGAGCCGCTGGCATGTATTCAGCCTTACCCTATGCCTTAGCTCAGGTTGAATATTATTTTATGATTCATAACATCATTTATTAATAACTATTCACATATGTTTCTCTTCTCTAACAGATCTAGCTTTTCCTGCAGGTCCTTATTGAGCTCCCATATACTTTTCAACAAGCAGTAACCTTTAGCATTGTCGTTTATACAATGATGGGACTTGAGCTTACTTTCATTAAATTCTTCTGGTATTTGTTCTTCATGTACTTCACATTATTGTACTTCACATTCTATGGCATGATGGCGGCGGCTATGACACCAAACTACCACATTGCTGGAATTAGCTCGTCAGCATTCTATGGAGTTTGGAACCTCTTCGCAGGATTCATAATCCCTTTAAAGGTGAGTTGCAACAGCACAATTACACTTTCAAGAACTTAAAAATGAGATTGACATCTCATTTCTATTCCATTTTCTTGTATACAGAAAATTCCTTCTTGGTGGAGATGGTACTTTTGGGCATGCCCCTTTTCCTGGACTCTCTATGGTATAGTTGCATCACAGTATGGAGATGTAAAGGACAGACTTGACATAGGCATGACAGTGGAAAACTTTTTGAGTGAATATTTTGGATTCAGGCATGATTTTCTGGGCGTGGTCGCTAGTGCAGTTATTGGTTTTACCTTGCTTTTTGCCTCAGTCTTTGCCATTTCAATTAAGTTGTTTAACTTCCAAAGAAGATAGATAGAAGACTGTTTTAATTGCTGGTGAAGTCTTGATTCCAGCAGGGTTGGTCAATTGATTTGTAGTTTTTCCTTGTACTGGTATCAATAACATGATTGATGCATTTTATATTAATAATTTAATAAAAAAATTTTAAATAATTAATTACGGAAACATATAATTTAACTTCTTTTTTTTTTTAATTTCCCTCGTCTGTGTCTCATTGCCAACAACAATTTCCTCATTTTTTATTTTCTTTCAAATCCTTGATTTACTATGAAGTAGCCTATATATTATATTTTAAGTTTCTAAGTTACGGTTTTATTAAAATTTTTAAAATCATTGTTATACTATTATATATGTATTGAAAAGTTTTTTAGGAAATTTTGTGTGTTTCTGTATTTGGACTTTTGGGTGTTCTAAATTTCTAATCACTTATTGAATGGGTGATAGGGTAGATTTATTCTGAGTTATATAAATTCAAATTATTTTTTGGTTTAATTTGAGCACTCTACATTATCACATTAGAACTCGTCTTGTCTACGATTTTTCTTCTCCTTTGATGATTCTTCCGTTTCTCTAACAATTTTTGTTAGTAATTCTAATGAGCTAAGTTTGATTTTAAATTAACCATTTTAGGTTTAAGTTGCACTCAAATTAGTTTTTATTTGAATTCGATTTGATTTGAATTCACCCTTAGTGATATTAAACGAAATTGGCACATGCAAATTAAGAAATCTTGACCTAAAAATTGCTACTGTATAAGGAATAAAATGAAATTTGCAAACTCTGAATACAAAGACAAATAATTAGATATTTTGATACAATTTCTTGTTACTAATTAACATATGCACTTCAAAGCTAGTGAAATAGAAGTTATGATAGGACTGATTAAAATCTATTGAACTATAAGCCTATCTATAGGAAATTGTTTATCTCTATGATTTTGATAAAGGGTTAAGGCCAAGCTCCTGAGAGTGGCTCCAAAATGAAGGAAGAGCTCAGGAACAAGGGATTTGCTACCTTTCATTTATTCTTTTAGCTTTAACATATTAGCTTTCCTTTGGAAAATGAAACTCTCGCCTTGATGAAGAAGAGTGCTTCTTAGTTTCGATAGACAAGTAGTTATTTTTGTTGTTATACTTGTAAGACTTTGTTTATACACTTTTTGTAAAAATGAATGAGCAAATACATGAGATAAACAAATTTGAATGAGAAAAAACTAGGTTGGGTAAAAATTATAAAAAATAATGAAGTTCTGGGACACCCCTTACTTGGAATAGAATCTCAATGCATTGTGAGCTTTGTTGAATAAAACTCAACCATGTGAAATACGTTATTCCCTTTATATTTCAACTTTGTTGGTTAATTCATTTGGTTGGTGTTGTGTGTTGTTCGACACGTTATAATCAAACCCATGCCATTCACGAATTTGAAATTTCAAAAAAGAATTTAATGGCCACTGCATGGATAAGATACTTAACGACCCATATGACATGAAAAACGATTGAGAGCCCACAAAAGCAACACCGAATTATAACGGCCATTATTTTTTGGAAGGCTTCTTGATGTTCCTTCATTGTCAGGTTCGTAACACGGTTTCGTTGACTCAATTTAGTCCACCAATAGCAAAGCAAGGCCGAGATGGTCGCCTACCGTGGCGGACAAGCTACACGCAGCGAGGCCCAGATGGCGGCCTGTTGAGCGGGCCGCAATTGGTGGTATATTTTTCCATTTTTGAAGGTTTTTCTTTTTCATCTAACGTTATGTTAGTTGTTTTATGGAAGTCGGGATATTCACACGTGTATATGTATGTTGTTCATACCATTTTTTATTACTAATTCATATATACAATTTAAAGTTTTACATAAAACATATTAGGATAATAAAAATTAGAATCTAAGAATACCCAAGTAAGTATGCTATAAATGTGTGCAGTGAAAATCACAGAAATTTTTGTTAGAAGGCCTAATTAAACTGTATAAATTTTCAACTAAATTTAAATATTTTGATTGCAAATAAATTTCATGTTTGGTAAATAAATTTCAGTTGGAAATAATAAACATCATTTAATTAGTTAAAATTTATATTCATAAAATAATGATATTTATAGTAAATAATTAATTTTAATAAATACAATATTAATATTCAATTGTTTATCACTATACTTTCAACATATTATAGTAAAAGTAAATAAATAAATATTAAACATTATCATGCAGGGATTAGAAAAAATTAGCTTTATTAATATAATATAAATTAAAACCCTAAATATTGAGTAAGAATTTTAATTAAAAATAAAAATTCATTTAAAAATTGACATAGATTTTAATGTTGAAATATGGTAAATGAAATTTAAGTCATTCTCCATTCTATAAAACTAAAAACTTCTGTTAAAATTGAAAATTCATCATTCTATTGTAAAAAGAGTCAGTGTTTTTCTATTAAAAAAAATCTGTTTTGTCTTATTTTATTGCTAAAGTTGATATTTATTTTTTGATAGGGATACGAGATTGAGATTTGGAGTTAAATTTTATAAAAACAATATTAAAAATTAAAAAAATGTAATCACAATTTAAAATTTTAAAATTAAAATTAAAAATTTTAAAAATTAATAAAATAAAAATTGTAGGAGGTTCCATACGTAGGGTCGTAGTGTGTGTGAAAATAGATTGAAATAAGTGAAACATTAGATGAGTCATTAAGTTTTTTACTTGAGTCAATTTGATAATTAGACTATTTACATTCACGATGTTGACATTAGTTTGAGTATAGTATAAGAAAAAACAAGATACTAGTGTTTTATTGGATGATTATTACAAAGATGTTGTGTCTAGATATATTCCTCATTTGGTAGAATTGTAATTGCAATATTATTTTAAAAGAATATTCTGTTTTGCAAGTTGGGGGGTTGAAGTCCCTAAGTCGATAATCACTTTCTAGTGATCAAGATGTCTAAGTTGTGAATTGGGTTTGATTGAGTTGCAAACTTTAGGTTAGAGAATTAAGACATTTTTGTCACTGTTGATTGCATCTGGTTGCACTTTGAAATATGGTTGAATTTGAATCAAACTAAACGCAAATAGATATATGTTTATGTTTTATTTATTCATTGTGGGTTTGATTCATGTTCAAGTCTGTATTTACTAAATTTTTTTATATAAAGTTTGGATTCAAATTTAGATTCATACTTGGTTTATATTTGCGTTCAATTCGTATGGTTCATATTTATATTTTATTAAAAAATTATAATTAATTAAATATAACTAAAAATTTTTTAATTTAAGTTCGGATTTATATTTGTATTTGTATAATTCGTGTTCGGATTTTAGTAATTCATTTTAGAGTCATCTAAATCGAATTTAAAATGAATATAAATATATTTAGTTTGAACATAATCCTACTTTAAAGGTTGATTTTGGGGTGGTTAGATCAAATGTACAATATTTATTACACTAAAATTATATATTGTAATTCTGGTACTACAAAATATAAAACTAATCTGCAAAAAAAAAAATTTTTTTTTGGTAAGTAGCTAATCTGTAAATTTTCTATCACTTGAAAGAATATTTTTCCTTAATTTTCGGTTTATTGAATGATCTTAATTATATTTATTTTTTTTATATAATCAATTTTTATAACATTTACAAGCAAGTTTGCAAGTTAAAATTGTATAAGAGACTAGAAGATCATCAAAGATCACATTCTTTCATGCAAACAAAGACTGTTTTACACTTTATTATCAATCTCCCACTGTTTTTCCCCGCATCTTTAAATACATAATCCACAAGCCTTCATGTCTCCTCATATCATTTTTCCTTACCCGAAAATTTTAATTCCACTTTACCATCCGAGATTTTAATCATGCCTTCAAAACTCTCTGATGCTTTTCGAAGCCACCCTTTCCATCTCCAACATGAATATCCTGACATGACCTCACTCAAAGAATTACCCGACTCCTATGATTGGACTGATCAGCCAAACGTGATTCCCGCTGCCACCGGCCTTGGGGACTCGGTCGTGTGCGAAACCTTGCCGGTTATTGATTTCAATGACCCTGATGCCCTTCAACTTATTGGCCGTGCATGCAAAACTTGGGGGGCTTTTCAACTCATAAATCATGGCATCCCCGCTTCCATTCTTGACCAAACCGAGTGTACAACTAGAAAGCTTTTTTCTTTACCCATTGAGCAAAAGCTGAAAGCTTGTCGTTCAGCTGATGCAATATCGGGCTACGGATTGATAAGAAGTCAATCATTTTTCCCCAAGATCATGTGGTCTGAAGGGTTCACTGTCCATGGATCACCGCTCGATCATTTTTGTCAACTTTGGCCCCAAGATTATTCTAAACACTGGTATATTAATGAATCAGATACATTCGTGACCATGCATGCTTGTGTTATCTTATTCTCCTATGTTCTTTTGCATTAATCAACAAATAACGAAATTCAGTTTAACATATTATCACTAGTTGGCTTTTTACTTTGTTTTAAAATCATGTCGTATAATAGCATTTTTCTTCGTGTTTTATCAGTGACGTGATAGAAGAATACGAGAAGGAGATGAAAATTTTAGCCGGAAAGCTAATGTGGCTAATGCTAGGTTCTTTGGGCATAACCGAGGAAGATATTGATTTGGCTGACAAGAATGGTTACATGCCAGATGCTTCCTCAGTAATACAAATGAATCACTACCCTGCTTGTCCGGATCCCGACCGGGCCATGGGTATGGTTGCTCATACCGACTCCGACTTCCTGACTATTCTTTATCAGGATGGCACCAGTGGACTGCAGGTCCTAAAAGAGGGGACCGGGTGGGTCACTGTCCCAGTAATTCCAGGTGGGCTTGTGGTGAATGTAGGTGATTTGCTTCACATATTATCGAACGGGTCATACCCGAGTGTGCTCCACCGGGCTTTGGTGAACCGATCCAAGGCTAGAATTTCCGTTGCATACTTCTATGGACCACCAGCCACAGTCCAAGTCTCACCCTTGCCCAAGCTAATTGGGCCGGGTCATCCTTCACTGTATCAGACCATTACTTGGAGTGAATTCCTCGGCGTCAAAGCCAAGTATTTCAACGCAGCACTATCATCACTAAGAGCTAAAGAGACTCCTTAATAATAAGAAAATGGGAAAATGCACAATAAATTAGGTATACAAGCAATATCATATCACTTTGTATAATATACTTTGTGTACACAGCTTCATATGTGCGATATTCACCTCTTTGATTATAGTTTATATTTGTTTAAACAAATAATTTTAAGAATCAAATGATACTTTATGTGGTGGGTAAGTGAACCAATTAACCAAATTAATTTAAAATCTGTTGCAAAAGTTGGAATCACTATTTTAAGAAATAATATCAAATATATATACTATTTACATTATTTTTATTTTATAAATGTTACTTTCAAACAAACTTATTATAAGAAGGTGCTCATGCTGATTAGGGATAGCAAATTAAAATTAGTAAGAATTTTATTTGTATTATTAGCAAGTAATCCGCAACATGTTGTCTAAATCTTGCAATAAGCAATTGATTTGCCTTGGTTATTGTAATTTGAGCTTGAAATGGCAATTGATGCTAATCCACACAATTGCCATTAAACCTCAGCAATATACTTACGGTCTGCTTCCAGACCTTCAATAATTTCCAATAAGAAAAAGGAAAGTAAAAGCCAAGTAAAAACAGTATAATCTTTGAGCTATTGTTCTGTCATATATTAGTCAAACTTCTTTCAATTTTCTCCCTAATCCTTCACAAATTTATAAAATTAAAAAAAAAAATTACCAAACGACCCTGGCACTTCTATGCTTACTCCTTCAAGACAAAATTGCAAATGAACTTGTCTCATCATCTTATAACTTATGAATAATTGATATATTATTTAACAAATCACCTGATATACTAATTACTTTGAATTAGTTTGCACTTCATTCTCTTATTATCTCTACTTGTGTTCTCAAACATCAATATATGAAACATCTATAACTTCTTAAGTATGCTTAAAACACAAACCAAATTGTTTTACTAAATGTGAATAGCAAATATTACAATGCAAATGATAGATATCAATCTAGCATCAGAGAAAAGAAGTTCCAAATTTCAAGTGGTAGTTTTCTTGTTTGGTATGATGGTCGACACTTCATCACATCGATCGAATGTAAATAAATATCGAACACAAAATATCTTGAAGTGAATAGAGTAGAGCTAGAAAACAACAACTATTAGGTGATATTATTTTTGTTTGATATGATTGTGAATCTGTATAAAAATTACATTAAATGTATACTCAATCATTCACCAATTCTTAGAAAACATAGATTTATCAATCGACAAACATGCATAAGACCTGTACACATGTGTGTGACATAATATTGAATAGTATGTGATGTACATCTATACAAAAAGGTGCACAATCGTACATACAAACCTATAAAAAGATGATAATACCCTTAAAATTAACACGATCGTCAAGGAATAAAATTTTCAATCATGATGATGAGGTGCATGGTCATGAATGTTAATGTATGATCATTCACATATGAATAAATGAACAATCGTAAGGGTTAGCTTGTGAACATTTCATGCAAAGAACAGAAGCAAGCCCATACTGGGTCACATGCATAGTCATGTATGAGATGAATGATGAACACCCGTCCAATATCATTAGACAACCATATGTAAATTTGTCCCAAATGACTTTATAAGGACATTTATAGTACGTTGAAATATTGAAACATGCTAGAGAGAAAATTAGAGACATGTACACTCAGTGAAAGAACGTGAAGATTAGAGGCATATATACTTAGTGAAAGCTAGATATAACCTCAAGATGAGATGATATATGGGCTTAAGAAAATGAATTTAGGAAGCATATCCTTGAGATAAGATAGATTATGAGATCATTTTTAAGCAATTTAAGTGACAAGTAAGGATATAAAGATCTCATAGATCACAAGTAAGGCTTAGATACCTTAAAAAAACATGTGAGGGAGAGAGACTTTCCATAGAATATGAGATGAGACACCAACCATAGAAACAAGTGTTTTAGAATATGTTTTCAAGAAGACTATTATAAGAGGATATCTATGACATAGACTTACACTTTTAGATATAATAATGAGATAGTTTGTTGATATGCCAAGACTGAGAGTTTGTGTTACTCTTTTAAAACATAGACATAGCCTATTAATTGACCTATGTATTATGATAAGCCAGGATTGAGAATCTATTGATTGGCTACCATAATAAAATGAATCAGGACATAGATTACCTTTGAGATAAGTCACATGGCTAGGGTGTTAAATTTTTGTCTCGTCCTAATCCAATCAGCACAGAGTAACGATAAAGAAAAAAACTCTAGATAAGCTCGCTTTCACCATATATGAGATTGGAACCGTGTGTATGCTAGGAATAATTAGGAATGCAAGATTGATTCTGAGAGAGGGATAAATATATGATGTGTTTGATGCAAGATAGATACTCTTACTTACTAGGTGTTTTGTCACTCATCTCTCTCTCTTTAGTTTTGTAGGTGAGAGATGATGTGGTAGTGATAAGATGATTGATCAATTATGGAGCGATGTGATAATGGATTCTAGATATAATTTGATGTTTTGATATGATGCATCTTATTTTATGAGTGGTCATTGTTGATTTGGTATTTGATTTGTACACACGCTTCTACTATAATTATTTGGATATGGAACCACATAGTAATTTGGTTCTTGCATGATAACCAAACACATATATTGCATTATGTTATCATATTTTTGAAATGTGAATTTTATCTTTTAAATATGACAATATATTGATTGTTATCTTTTGATATGATAATATTCCGATTATTATGTTATGATATAAAATTCAATTGATAATTATCTTTTGGTATGACATTATCTTGATAAGATATTAATTTGATTTATATAATATTAACCATTTTAATGAGAATTTGAATATTATGTATTTCATATATAAGATTTATCCTATATTTTTCATGCATGGTCTTCTTTGTTTTTGTAACTTAGTATTGTGATTATTTGCTCTAATTTTCTCTTAAGTTTCTTCTTATATAAGTTTATATCTACTTGGATCCCTTTCTTCCTTCCTGCAGGTTTGTCTCCTATCTCTTCCCTTACCCTTCATCAAGCTACTCACCATTTTATACAATCCATCAAGTTGTTGTTATACCATCCTCAATGAAGGCTCTTCTCATGCCTCAATTGTTAGTGTATGTCTTAAAAACCAATCATGTTATCGATTTTAGGACATTTGATTTTGTATAATAAAATTAATAAAAGAAAGTGTTCTTTTGATCATATGTGTAAAATGCTTCATTTATTAAATTTATGAATTATAAAATACATATATGAACTGTTCAAATGATACACATCCCTTTTTAAAAAAATCCTATCATCGAAAAATCCTTTACATATGTGATGTTAAATGGACAATGATCTTATGTAGTAGACATGTCGAATGTCTCCATGGAATGTTATAGAGATGATATTAATATAAGTGATTATGATAGTCATATTATTAAGACATTAACATGGATTGACAGTTAGGGATCTGTCTTTTAGACATGATAATATATGATGTATAACATGATTCATTTATGAAAATTAATGAAGGAATTTCAATCTTACTGGTTGAAAGAATTTTAGCATAAAAGTTCACTGGGGTCTTGAAGTATATTTTGAGTGGGATGTTTAAAAGACAAGTGAGATTTTTGTAACAGTTTCAAATCTATGTAAAACAATTGTCAAGGGAGTTTAGCAGTTAGTTGAGTGAGTGTGTAAGGTTGGTTATTTGAGCTAATTTCCTATTTTTACTTAGTAGATTTGAAATGTCTTAACTAGATATCATGGATATATATTGTATTTGTAGTTGAAGTATGTAAAAATTACATATCTATTATAGTTTATTTGTTTCTATTGTGCATACTTAATATGTTGTCTCAAACGATAACATATCATCTAAGCATACAAAATACATAAAAAAATTGTATGTACATAATATCATTTATTATTTAATTCAAATTTGATTTAATTGCATGTAAATTATGTTTATAAACCAATCTGTACCAAGTAGGATCTTACTATAACAACATCTTTCTTCTTTAGGTTTTCTCATGTCATGGTGAGAAAAAAGAGATGAAAAAGTTAGCCGTAAAACTAATGTGGCTAAGTGCTGGGTTACCTGGGCATTACAAAGGAAGAAATTGAATGGGTTGACCCGGAAGGCAAAATCCCATACGGGGCTTATATATATATATATATATATATATATATATATATATATATATATATATATACACACACACACACACAAGGGTGTATTTGCCCCAGTAGATCTATGTGTCCATGCTCGACACAGTGAGGATTATGTATTGCATTGAACTTGAATTTGTGATTCCGCTAAATTTTTTAGCACAACTGGGCAATAACATAATTAACCTACCATTTTCATGTCTGCTTCTGGAATGCTCACTAGACGGGTACCTTTCTTTGTTATTGTTAGAAATTTACGATTTTTATGCACATCAATATAATTAAATTTAGCCTATCTGTTGATTTGCACGTACTGGCCATTTCACTGATTGAACAAATTGATTCTATAATTGTTTACTTGTTTCTGCGTGCCTCTTTTAATTGGCATGCATGCAGATGCCACATGTTGAAAAGTGTGTCAACTGTATACAGATAACAATCATAGAAGAGTACTGCATGTGCAGATCAATAATTAACATATAAGTTCTGAAAGCTAATAAACCAGGAAATATTGAGTCATCCTGACATGAGATGGACGTTGGACAGACGGTATTACATTCATAGAAGGGTATTGCAAGTGCAGATTAAAGAGATTTGATACAACAAGATTGATTTTTAAATATATATGTATTATAAGAGCCCTGCACTTCTTCATTTGAATTTGGAACATGATTCTGACTTTGCTTCGTCTCAGAGATTTATCAAGTGTCGAATAACAGATATACCAAATACACACGATACGATGCTGTTCCAGACTTTTCAGATAAGTGTCTTTCACTACTTGTTTTGTCTGTCAGATATACCAGAAGCTTGCAAAGAAAACAGACCCTGCAATAACAATATTAAATGTTCTAAAATGCTATCCGAATTGAAAGCCAAAATTTTTATATTCAAGGTTGACACATCTCTGTATTATATGTGATTTCTAAAATGTGTTGTATTTTTGTATCCATGAATCTTTTACAATTGGAAATGCAACAAATATTAATTTATTTTTATCAATATATCCAACCTGCACAGTTTTTGACAGATTTTGTATTATCTAATATGAGGATAAGTGGTAGAACATATGGCTGCACTTCTTTTGCTGGATTTGGAGTATCTTCCTCACTTGTTTTGTCTGACAAATACATCAAATTTCTGTAAAAATATAGAATATTATATACTACTCAAATTGAATCTCAGAGTTTTTGTTTCCAAGGTTGACACGTGACGCTGGTAGTATTATACATTATCTTTTCAAGAAACATCTCTAGTTATCATTTGTTGATTCCATTCAACTTAGTTTTTTTTTTTTTCTTTTTCTATGCAGTCATATATATTCAGTTACATGTTCTTTTTTATTATGGTTTCAAACACGGTTTTTGAAAACAAAGATGTGTATCAAAACAATCTCATAAAAAAAACCAGCTACTAGTTATTTTCAGAGCTTAATTTGGATCCTATATTATTAAATTTTGCATTTTTAAAATTTTATCAAAATTAAACATAAAATCTTGTTATAACAATCGAGCCTTCAAGTAAGTTTTACTATGCCTTTGGTCACATCATTCCTGTAGATTGCAGGCATTATTGTAAACTAAATCATTGCAGAATATATGAGCGTATTTGATTTGACGTCTGAAACGATTATGTTTTTGATGTAAGGCCAGTTCAGGACAAACAACGAAATCCTTGATAATCATATAACAACTAGCATAATTTGGAAGATTTGAGTTGGAATATTAATGTCCAGATTACTTACACTTCTTCCTTTTATCTGAATAAGAGTGATTAGGGCCGGGAATTATGACAGATTAATTTCATCCATGGCGAGTGATTGAAAGACATTCATAAATGTATATATATGTATGTATGTATTGATTGATAAGAGATTGAGAGAAATCGAAGTGACTGATTTCCTTCTCCTATCGTTTGCTTGTAGTTATTATCAAATGGAGTTGGAGCGGTTTTTGGCATTTTGTCTCTTAATTTTCAACGAAATTGTAGTCTAAGTCTTCGATTTTCTCCTCGATCTCTCAATTGTAGTTTCAAAGTATCACTCATAGATTTTCAGGGTCCCCAGTTAGATTCTAAATTTAATTATTATTGAGTCAGTTGATGTGTTGTACATCTAAATCCCACTTGTCAATCCTTTAAATAAAATAGGAAATTCTAGTTTCAATGGGGTTTGTCTTAATTAATACTAAGTTCAAATCATACGACTGTGATGGAGTAATATAGTTGTTATATAAAAGAAACATATAGATATATCGTGGCCACATAATCTGAGTGAAATTACACTCTGTAAATGAAAAAGAGGCCAACCTGTCATCTTTTTTCCACTGTTCTGCACAATCAACGACTTCATGAATTTGATAATAAAGAAGTCCACATCGGTCTCATATATTTTTCCCTCTTTGTCGGCGTCCTTCAATTTTGAACCAAAGGCGGCAAAACGAGATTTGCAGCTAGACTTTTTGCTACCTTATCTCCAACTCTTTCTACTTTCAATTCTTTCCTATTTCTAACTGATAATCCATTTCAACATCCTTATTGCTTGACAGCTTAGTATCATTATTATTGTATTAGCGGACTGTAATGAAAAATTCATTCTGGTTCTTTCTTATATATGATAGAGATACACTTGATTTAATAATTTAGCTGCATACAGTTGGCGCCTAACCATGTATGATAGATAATCAAATGAATTAACGAAGCATATGATTTTTCATGAATACGATAGGGATTCCCCTTCATAGGTTGATTGATGCCTGAAATTACTAAAAATTAATATAAATGTGTTCATGAGGTTTGTCGGCAAAAGAAATTATAGTCTATGAAGAATAAGCAGGAGGCGCGGCAGAACTCAAATCAAGTTCTAGATCTCTATGTTCATAATTAATTAACTTGCTGAATCATTCTGCTGCTAAATATTAATATTGATTCATGAAGGTCGATATGAACATGAATTACCACAATAAAGTCTTACACTAAGAACATAATTTAATTATGAGCATTTGATTCACAAAGATACAGACAAATTTCAAGTATGATGAAATATTATGAAGAAATATTAGTCTTAGAAATAAGATTTTGCCTTCCTAAGTAACGATACTGCAAGTAACCTTTCAAAGCCAGGATCTGTTCTTTTATCAGTACTGAAAGATTCTCGTCACACTATTATACTGAGAATATGGAACTATATAAGATTGGAAATCATGAACAAAAAAATAAAAATAAAATTCATAACTACAGGACAGTTTTTGATTTTGGATCCAAGTCTCCCAGGTGGTAGCTAAGTATTGTTTCTGAAGGGGTATGGGGAGCACAATTAATAAAACCAATCTAAATCAATATTATATATAACTAGGGTTGAATTATTGATATGCATATTTTCGTCAAGCTGGTGATGATGAGATGGCGAATCTAGAGTAAAATTAGGTTCATAAAAGTAATTAATTATTTGCGAAGACATTGACCTTTGCAAGAAATTCAGTATTATGAGACAAATATGCGAGAAATTACTATGTAAAACTGTGAAATGTATCTGATTAAATTCTCTGAAAATGAAAGAGCAACAGCATGATTTGATCATCTGAATAGACTTAGTAATTATTTAAATTAAAAGTAGGATCAGACACCAAGAAAGATTCCCATTTTCTAAAATTTAATTACTTTCGCTTTTTATTCAAGTTGGGATTTTGGTGTCAAAGTGATTGCGATTTGCGAAAATGAATGAAGCTTGCTGTGAGCTGAACTCATTATCGTATACCAATATTGATGGTATGCAATTCATGTAAAACATCTTATTCAGTAAATCATCTTCAAACAAGTTGTTATTTGATTTAACTCCAAAGGCTGATTGCGATATTTCCCATGAACAAACCACCTTGATTAATTAAAAATTAGCCACAATTACAAGATTTTAATATAAACTCTAAATAATAACTAAATACTAAAAAATGTACCTTTTCCTTATTACATCAATTAATTAATCAAGTAAAATCCATACCTTTTTAAAAAGTCAATGTCAATTATATACGCCACAAAATATATGAATGTACCTCGACGTAGTCATACACATTGTCAATCAAAATGGATAACCGTGTTAAGGCAACTTGACACTTGCACAAAGATATGTTCTGATCACCTGTAAGCGCATCATTGCCGAGAACAATTTCTTTTAGCCTTTACCAGTGGTGATATATGTGGTACCGGTTGAGCCATGGACTACGAAATCAAGAAAGAAAAGGAAGAATTTAGCAATGGATTCCTTCCATGAGACTTATAACCAGTACAACATTGAAAACGTAGGAAGAAACAAATGAAAAATGGCAAAAATGCTGCCTTGTCCCCTTGATAAGGTAGGGCACTGAGAATGGCAAAGCAATGTCGAGGTTCACAGGGTTACAGAGGCAATATCATCTTCACTTTTCAGAACAATGTCTCCAAAATAATAATAACATAAAAAACCCCTTGAAAGACAATTTTCGGAGACTAATAAAAGGGTGACTAATCTTTATAGCCTCATATTATTTGTCCAAGTCGTTATCGATATTGTAGCGGTTAGAGAGAAACAATTGGCAACAATAAAACTTTTATCATATTCAATGCCTCGTCTAATGATTTTAACAAGGGTTTTATCTTGATTACTGTCTTTGTTTGCTCTTCTTCCTTCATATCCGGGGCAATAAAGTTGTTGTTTCTTGTGTCCTTATTGTTAACATTCAAATTGGTGTTTTTTTCTCTATCTCTTTCAAAAAAAAGACAAAAGACACAATACTTTGTCTGCATTGTATGTTCTCATCAGGATTGATCATAATTCATTGATATCCACTCGGCCCTTTTCATGGGATCTAAATAAGATTTTTTTTATCTGAGTCCCCATAACACGGCAAACCAATCAGATATTTGAAAAGACAATCAAAGAATTTCACTATCTAGCTAGCCCACTTTTACGCTATTATTATGATCATTTACATCAGCCAACCCGTGTAGAGGACTGCAAGTCCTTACTGAAGATAATGCTTTGTTGAAATATTTTGCTTTTCTGCCAAGGTACTCACTCCACGTAATTGCCTTATAGAGAGGAGGTTGACTTGGGCTTACTAACTTTTGCAATGGTGAGATTTGGACATGGGCGGGCGGCCCATATAAATATGCAATGGATATCCTATTCTTGGATCGGTTCACCATAGCCCGGTGGACAACACTCCGATATAACCCATTTGATAATATGTGAAGTAAGTCTCCAACATTAACCACGAGCCCGTCCGAGAGGGGTGGGACGGTGACCCACCCGATACCCTCTTTCATTACTTGCAACCCACTGATGCTATTTTGGTAGAGGATAGTGAGAATGGTGGAATCAGTATGGGCGGCAAGACCCATGGCCTTGTCCGGATCCGGACAAGCCGGGTAATAATTCAGTTGGGAAGCCGAAGAAGCATCTGCAAAATCACCATTGGGGCCAGCCCATTGAACGTCCTCTTTGCCCACGCCCAATGAACCCAGCACTAACCACATCAATTTTGCCGCTAGCTTTTTCGTCTCTTTCTCGTATTCCTCCATGACATCACTGATAAAGAAAACAGAAAGAGAGGAAGAACTCAGAAAAATCAACGCGCTGTATGCAATAGTGAAGATGCTATTATTATGGATATAAAACAAAGTAAACAGTATGACACTGGATTTTTTTTACTTAAGACTATCTCTCCTAATCCCCATAGTGGGTCCATTCCTTTCACTGTAATCTTTGCTGATTGCATTAAGGAAAGCAAATGGATTTGTGTTTTAAGTATTGTGATATACAGTTAAACTGGCAGTAACAATTCATTGCCCAATTAAATGCAAAGGAAAAAATTTTGAAATTTAGTTTACGCGTGCATGAAACACAAGTGTGGATTAATGTTATTACCAGTGTTTGGTATAATCTTGGGGCCAAAGTTGGCGAAAATGATTGAGAGGTGATCCAAAGACAGTGAAGCCTTCATACCACATGAGCTTAGAGAAGAATGAGGAAATTCTCGCTAAGCCGTAGCCGGAAACGGCGTCGGTTGATCGAGAAGCTTTGAGTTTTTGTTCAAGAGGTAAAGAGAAAAGAGTTTTACCAGTAGACTCAGTTTGTTGAAGAATTGAAGTGGGGATTCCGTGATTAATCACTTGGAAAACACCCCAAGTTTTGCATGCATGGCCAATGAGTTGAAGAGCATCAGGTTCGTTGAGATCAATTACAGGGACGGATTCCGAGACTAAAGAGGAATCAACAACAGGAGTAGATGGGAAGTCGTCGAACTGATGATTCCATTTGAACGAGTCAGGCAATTCCTGAAGAGAGGTAAAGTCAGGGAGATAGGGATGAAGGTCAACCGGGTGAGCTCGGAAAGCGTCAGAGATTCTTGAAGGCATAATGAAAGTAGTTTTCGGGAGAAAAGAAGGAATCTGTCGAAGAGATCTAACAGAAAAGAGGGAGAGAGAGAGAGAGAGAGAGAGAGAGTAGAGGAAAGAAAGGAATTGAGTTTTTGTGTTGGATTTTAGAGGTTTAAGGTCTAAATTGAAAGGAAATTAAAGTGGCGACGAGCGGTTATAGTTGTAGATACATTACTAACATAGGATCGATGACAAAGTAGAAAGGCAAAATAAGAGACAGTTTACAGACTATATATAGAGAGGTGTGGGAAGAGAGAGAATATGATAAGTAATAAATTTCTACCAACTTTTAACCAATATAATCTTCAGCCTTTTATCTTGCTTATAATCGTATGTGTCATCAATAATAATAAAGGCAGAAATTATTCTTATGTTAAGGGAATGTTTCACAGATCACTTCTAATGTTTTCTCATATTCCAAATCACCTCTTACATTCATCAAATTATATATATTTTCTTAAGATTCAATTAATGTTAATACCTAACTTTTTATTACTATATCAAGTCCTTTTTTGTGAACATATTGGATAAGAAAAAAAAACCTCCTATGTAACCTCTCCATAAAAATTATTTATGAATTTTCTAAGGAAGGCAAATAGCCATATCCAGAGATTTTAATTGTCACTTACCATTTTAATGTTTTTCACTTGTGTCTTCATGCTGAAAATGGTAAATTTATATACTACATAAAAGTTTCAAAATCAGTCTTCTTGTATGTGTATATATACATGTATATATTTTTATAAAAAGAAATAATGTTAGTAACTTTCTATTTTATAATTCTCTAAGATGCATCCGTAAGAAAGACAACTCAAATAAAATAAGAGAAAATTTAGAGGTAGGAGAGCGTTGGACAGAACTACACTTCCTTATATATGAGAAATCTGAGAATAATGTCAAAAGATGGAACAATTGAGATTATATTCAATGAAGAACTATATAATATGGGGTGTGTGTGTTTATTACTATTTCAATCTTAAGAAATTATTGTTGTTGTTGGTATTACTGAAGTTTGGGTATGATTTGGGCATTGAATGGCATACAAAGAAAGTTTGAATAATAAAAAAAAAGTTGAAATTAATTAGAAAAGTAATTAAAAATTGAGTGACACAGAAATGAGTACAAGGAAATAGAGGGTCCGGGGGGTCTGAAGAGGAGAGGATGATGGAAAAGATGGTGACAGAGTGGGTGAGACCAAGGAGAGAGTGGAGGGCTTTATTTGTGTTGAGTGGTGTTGGGAGAAGTGTGGATGGAAGGAGACAAGAAAGAAAGGAGAGTGACTGCTAGTATTGGACAAGAGAAAGAACAAAGAAAAGGAAAGGACAATCTTGTCCTCTTCAATTCAATTGAAGAGCTAAAATCTAATCCGCCCTCAGCTTTTGGTTGATCTCTCAAGATCCAAGCCTTTTTCAAAAACCAGGAAAACACGCCCTTAAACTAACCAACGTTGATTAAATTTTTATAAAAATAATATCCGTTCTACCTTTCATTATATACGAAAATCTATCTCAGTGTGTCGAAAAACTATGGGATATAGACAATAAACCTAAATCTAGAGGGGTTAAGTGGAATTATTTCGAAAAGAAAAGCATCTCAAGTCTCAAGCCAAAGAAGAGTTGGAGTTGGTTGGATTTTGGGTTCCATAAGTGGGTAGGGGCCCTCCTCTTCCATGTGCTTTTGTCTTGTCCTCAAGTAGAAAACATCCATTATCAACTATCCTCATAGTCTTCAGCCTAATTGCCCTTCGCTACAAGACAATGCCCACCTTCACTGCCCTTACCCTTTCTAACATTTTAACTGTATTCGCCCCTTCCACTTGCTCTTTCGATATTTGTGAAAATTCTCCTTAATATGTCTATGGTGCCGCTCTCAATCCCCTCTTACTATAATCACCCAAATTATAATTCCTTTACTTAAAGTCTGGGCTCATTTGTGATACCAAAAGTTACAGCATCATTAGATATCATTTCTTTTAGTTATAAGCAACGATGCATGCATGCATGATGATAAAAGATGTTGAACATATGGTTTCTTCAAGAAAGATATAATTTGATGCTTTCAACAATACGTGATCAATTTTAATAAAAAATAATAATTTTCAACATCAACTCATGTCATTGGAATATGATCATCTTTCGACGAGAATTATATTGCTGAAAGGGTAAATTTCAGCTGTAATACAAAGGGTATTCTTGTCCTTGAAGAAAAAAAAAAAAAAAGTAGTGTTTCTGGTCATTCCTACGAAAGGTAATATTGTTTCCTTTGGTATTTTGGGGTAAGATTAGAGTGTTATTTTAATTGGATTTATTTGTCCACACGACCCGAGTGGCCCTCTCCCAAAAAACATCCATACGTCTTTGAACACACAACATAATTTCATTGGCGTCCCCAATGCCATTTTTAATGCTGCTCTTTTCATTCTATGATTCTAAATTCCGTCAATGCCCTTTATGCTATCTTCATTATTTTTAGACCATAAATCAACACAAAAACTAAGTTCAATTTTTCTCTTATTAATTATTTTTGTGGTAGTTATGAACACACAACATAATAGAAACAAGATTATAGGTGTCATATTAATGGTCATATCATGATGATGTACTTATTCTTGTAAGTGGATGGATGGATGGATGATATATACACCGGACAATCGTTCGTGAGCATGGATGCACCCACATAACAAAGACTTGTAGAATTTGCAGCCATGCACATGCAGTTCACGTGCCTCAAATGTGGTGAGGTCGGCCTGCTCGTTACATAACGCCTCCAAAACAAGGGATTTGTATGGTGAAAATTAATTGATTGGATGTTTTACTTAATATCTTCTAATATACTTTTACATCCATAAATAACATAATCCCATCATATTATTAAATATGGGAAAAATCATGGAGTCGTTGCTTTAATAACATGAGACTCTAAGCGATCAAGTTATAATCCAAAAGTATCTTTTAGATTAACTAATCTGATTGCTGCTAAAAGAGGAGATATTAGAATATTATGTCCAGATTTAATTCCATACAGATGATAACTCTTATAGTTAGGTTACAACTCCAAGGATTTTGATAAAAATAAAATTTGCTTCTGAATAGTCCAAACTAATTTCAGTGCGGCCGAAAGAGAACAGATAGTTGGGTGAAATTCACGAGATTGATTTGTGGTTTTATGCGTCGAGTGTGCATTGGTTATGGAAACGTATGGCTCAGTTTTCAAATTTTGCCAGATATTTTTGAATTCGGTGATCATTGATCCTGACTTCTTCTATTTATAATTTTAATATCAAATGTTACAATATAAATTAAGCTTCCCTTAGCATGGAGAAAAGTAAAATTATTCTAATGAACAGAAGTTCAATTTAGAAAGTTTTTTATTTGATATTGGACCCGGAACTTTTCCTCACTGTTTTCGCATTGTTATACCAGCAACCAACATTACGGTTTGTTTTGTTCCTCTGCAAAGAAAACGACTCCTTGTAGCACATAGATATCCAAAACCCAAAGTTGCCATTCCCATTTTCAAAAACAACAAACCAAGTTGATCATACCCACTTGCTCAGAATTAACAACATATATTCATTTTCAAAAAGTTTTCATTTTCACTTTACGAGTTACAAACCTGAAATTTACATCAAACCTCACAACTTTTAAAAGTTGAAGTTCAGTTAACCTTTTTTTAGACGCATAATTAAAGAGAACAGAGCCTAGAATCCCATGCAGCCAACAAATAAACACAAATTGGGAAGTATTTATCCACCTCTTTTTTATTATCTACTTGGAGTTAAATTCTAAAACAAGCATTTTTCATAATGAAAAGATTGTTTAAACTTCGTTAGATTGCATCGTTTTCGTCTAGAAGCAGCACATGTTAGCCTTCTCCTTTCTTGGTTCCATGGATGTTGACAATCATTCTCTAATTTCCGTGATTTGATTTAATTTTTCTCTAATAATTTTGATGAATGGAAAATTGATTGAATGTCCATATGTATAGTAGAGTAGAGTAAGACAAATCCGCTTGGAATACTAAAATGAAATTCTAAATTTATTATTCGACTACTTGCAAAGCAGACGCTAAAATAAATCTATTACGAAGTTAAACATTTGGTTGCTTACCCAAGAGGTAAGAAACCATAGCATATATCTTCTAGCTTTTCTCCGTGAGAAAATGACTTGACATAAAGAAGTGGAGCCAAATTGAATTGTTCAGGTAAAATTTTGTGCTAAATTTGTCTTCTCTTCCCAAGATCATTCCCATCCATTGCCCAGATTTAGTCGTAAAAGCCACTATTGTTGTTTCCCTACCGTGAATTCCATTTCAAAAACTGCATCAGTTCGAAAGCAGAAACAATCTCCAAAAGTGGCGCAACATGATAATGTTTTTATTACTCATAAAGCAACCTATGAATACAACAAATAAGAGATCCTAGCTATAGGGTTTATGTAATAACAAATCGATCAATTTTATTAACAATGAATCCAACAACAATAAAAGCCACCTGAAAATGTTTTGGTGTTTCTTGCTTTGTCTATGAGAAAAATAATTTAACCACAACACTAAACACATTGAACTTAACTTTTTGTTGCCTAGTTGGTTAGACATTGATTATATTTCTTATATGACAATATTGATTTATGTAGCCCATAGTAGGAGCAATAGTCCATTATAGTGTCAATAAAAACCAAACTTCCAAACCAACTTATGATAATGCGTTGAAAGTTATGCAACTGTACTACAATCAGACTTTCTTTTAGAAAAATACAGGAGAATTGCATCAAAGAAACATCTATTGATGGCGTAAATAAATAACTAATTATCTGAGCAGCATGTAGTAATTAAACATCTTATTTACATGTGGGATGACTTAAAATATACGTGTGGTCTTTCTATCCAAAGATAAAGAGAAGAGTGAGTTTTAACATTTATGAAATTTGTTTTACAAAGTTCCATCTCTATCTCTTCGATTACAATTATTTCATATTTTTCAAGGTAGAACAATCAACAAATTTCGAGTCAGTATCATTCTTTGTAATTACCAAAAAAAAAAAAAAAAAAATCAACAAATTTCTTTAAAAAACTAGATTCCATACACTAAGATTTGGATATATTTACTTTCACATATAATAGTTCAATAGACTATGCTTTTTATTCTATATATAACATAATTGTATAAGGACAATGAAATGATATTCAAGATCCTTCTAGAAAGATCAATAACATACTAGTAAATGCAGACTTTCGATTGATAAGTCAAACCACTTTAAAAAACTACTTGTCATTTATTACTTATATAGAATTATACATTTAATTTTACATACATCTCATAGGTGGAATTTTATTTTTATTTTTATATAAGCAAGCTACAAATCTTGGTTAAAAGCATTTCTTCCTAGTCAACTAAAATATAACAATTTGTTTGCAATAAGTATAGAATGAAAGGACTAAATTGATTAAATACAAAAAATATCCCTGAGGCAAACAACAATTCATAATTCAATGTAAAACATATACAAATTATATTAGCTTCGATCCATGTTTCATATTTTCCCATGCTAATTCTCTTTGATCTTGGATTGTTCTTGGATTTGATCTTTCAACTTGAATATTTGTAGTTGAATTGAAGACTAATGCTCCCAAATTATGTCGTTGGACAAGTAGAACTTGAAAGGCTTCATTGACATTTGATTTGGAAAGCTTAGGAGCAAGGATGCATGCTTGAAAGCTTGGAAATGCATGGAAGAAGCAAGAAAGAACTGAGCTAGTGCTATGGAGTGCTACAATGATTGGTAGTGCCAAACAGCCTAACATTTGGCAAAAGCTTCTTGTGGCGACAAGATGAAGTTGTGCATAACACAGACCAAGGCAATTGTCTTCTACCACGACAGTAAAAACTCTTGTCTTGGCATAGGTTGGTTGGTAGGCAAGGATTCAACCTTTTTTCCTTGGTCTTCTTTTGCATAGTTCAATTTCATCGCCTCCCAAAAATCGGTATGCATCCATTTATTGAAAATGGACTCTTTGAACAACCATATAAAAGGGTAAGAATGATTGACCTTCATGTGAATGTATAGCTTGAATTTACTCCTTTTCATCTTGCTTGTGTAGTTCACTTGAAAAGCATTTTTTGTAGCCTTGCGTTCATAGATTGAATCTTGACTTCAAAGAGTTTGCTTGGACATCTTTTGGTGAGCTTGAATTTCTTTTGGTGAGCTTGGATTTGACTTGACTTATCTTGATCTTCTTTGGACTCAACTTCACTCGATCCATTCATTTTAGGAATAGTTTGAGGATTTTTAAGAACATCCAAACTAGCAAATGAATGAGGATCTATAATTCATTCATCTTGATTGCCACTCACTTTGTGTGCTAGATATTTGGGACTTGAACACATAGCATACACAATTGCTTTATGAGGTGAAACAATTTCTATCTAAAATTTTTGACATGAAGGATTTGAGTGAGGTGACTTATGTCACTAGCATTAAAATCCATAGAAATAGACTTCAAGGTATTCTAAGTTTGTCTCAAGAAACCTAAACCAATAAAGTTTTAGAGAGTTTTCAGATGAAAGATTATTGATTGAGTATAACACTCATTATGAAGGGTAACAAATTTAATTTCAACTATGCTTGAAATATGAACTTGAAAATGAACAAATACAAAATATTACTTGTGCTTTATCTATTAGAAGCTTGATGTATGCTTAGGTATGCACACGAGCTAACATTGCATTTGTTGTTGAGATGTTATGAAGATATAAGAGTAACCCAAGTGTTGGCCACTAGAAAGCTTCAAAAAAAGTGGTGTGATACTTTTAAGGAACCAAATAATACATGATTATGTATAAATAAACTGATAATTTAAAGGTAGTTGGTTACTCCAATTCAAATTTTATTGGTTGTGTTGATTAAAAAAAAATCAACTTCTGAACATATTTATATGTTTATTGGTGAAGTCATATCTTGGAAAAGTATCAAACAGTCAGTTATTGTTACATTTATCATAGAGACTGAGTTTATTTCTTATTTTAGGGTTACGTCACATGTTATATAGTTAAAGAGTTTCATGTTTGAGCTTAAACTTTTTTATTCTATTTCTAACCCACTTAAGACTTATTATAACAATTCAGTTGTTGTTTTTCTGGCAAAAAATAACAAAAATAATAGTCAAAGTAAATATATCAATATTAAGTATACAATTATAAAGAAACGTGTTAAAGAAAACAAAGTGGTCATTGAACATATCAATATTGAATTAATGATTATTGATCATTTGACAAAAGATATGCCATTAAAAAGTTTTAAAGATCATTTAATCCAAGTAGGATTTGATTTCATATTATGATTGTGATGGGAGTTCATTTTGTTGTATAATTTGATGTATATACATATTTGCATAATAATACTCTTATTTAGTTTATTCAGTTGATTTTTTATTTTTATTTTTTGTGCATATTTTATTGAAAATAACAATTTTTTTGGACTTTGAATATTAATTCATTAAGTTACGAAGAAATGAAATACATTGTAATACATAAAAAATAATACAGATTTTTAGAGGATTTATTGATATAATCCATGTATTTTAATCCTTTACTTCAATACATATGATTAATAGATTATGGCCAAGTAGGAGAAATATTGGCTCGTAAATAACTGATTAAACAATTAATCGTTGTAGCTGAAGAGGTCCGACGCCCCGCTTTCAGTTTTCTTATTATCCTTGGAAGGATATAAAACACATGAAAAAATGTTGGGTGTATGAGTTTTTTTTTTTTTTTTTTTTTGAACATAATGCACACACCATCACTCTTGAGAAAAACAAAATACTCAAAAAAAAAAAAAATATCATTTACAGAGTTACAGTTACAAATTCATCTCGTATAGCGAGATGTTAGTTAACATTCTACAATTTAAATTTTTTTTTTTTTTTTATGTGCAGTCTGGCCAGAGGACATGTTCTCACCCATAGTTTGAGAAGGGGACTAACTACCACTCCCAAATTTTCAAAATCTCAGTCTCTCACCCTCCAATCAGATTTAATATTAAATATATTAGTGAGCATTAATAATTTAGAGGTATTTTTGTCATTTTAAGATTAAAATTTTATAAAATAATAAAATAAATTTTATATAATTATAAAAAATTTAAAAATTTAAAAAAAATTTAAAAAATATATTAAAAATTTTTGAAAAAAATTAAATTAAAAAATAAGACAGCTACGGCCACCTGGTTCTAGAGGAGACCAGATCTGGCCTCCCTGTTCGGTGGAGATGGTCATATATGGCTGTCTCTAGTTTTGGTGGAGACAGTCAGATCTGGTCTCTTCCACTGAAACAAAGGCCGAAAACGGTTGGAAAAGACCGACCAACAAAATGATCATACAATTCTAGTTCATAAACAAAGGGGATTTGTTCAAGCTGCGACAACAGACAACATGAAGAGCAAAACAAACAAAAATCTAACCCAAATCATACATAATCTTCGTAGGAATAGCCTTAGAGTCGAACACATGCCTTGTCCTCTAGTCCTTTGCCCAATTAGCCATCAGTTGGCCATTACTACTTTCACACTCATCTACACCATTTGCCTCCGAACTTTTTGACATATTTCCTTATCGTCAAATAAATTCTTATCAATAATATGCTTAGAACCGAGCTGTCCAATTACTAACTTCCACGAAAAGGAATGAATTAAGTTGCGAGGAGCCATGTTAGACCGTTAATTCATAGTGCTATGAGCTAGACATATAATACTTTCGTTCTGAATCCACCTGCCTAATTTGTTTGTATATCAAAAAAGTATAATACATCTCCACCAAATAATAAATGAATTGTTCAGTAGTGAATGTGCAAATATGATTAGTTAAAGCCAAGGGTCATCTCATCGTCACAACAGCCCAAAAATGGCCAAACGACTAATTCCCACCAATGTCTTCTTAAATGGCAAAGTTTTATCTATAAAGTTTTAAAAAACTAAGTATCTATTTTTATTTTTTTTAAAAGACCAAAATATCTTATAAAAATAAATAATATTAATATTAAAATAAAATTTAATATAAAATAATATTAAAATAATAATTAATTAATAAAAAATTTAAAATTTAAAAAATAGTATCGTTATCAGTAATGTCACCAACGGTGGTGGCAGTTAGATCCAATCATAAAAAATTTGGCAAATATCTAACCACCTTCGCCACCAGAAAAGGTAAAAAACGGTCTGTATATTTAAAACCAGCCACTTTCGACTATTTTAGATGACAGAGATGGTCAGTTAGATTTTTGGTGACTAGATCTGACTACTTCCGCTATCGAGACAGACAAATCCAAACATCAATGAAAATTAGATGATCATTTTCGATAATCTGATTATGTTAACAATAGCCACCGCTATTGGCAACGGTAGCTATTTTTAAAATTTTTTATTTTATTTTTTAAATTTTTATTATTATTATTTTAATATATTTTCAAAGAAACAAAAATAATTCTCTAACTTTAGTTAATTGATTAGTAATTGATTTTTTAAAACTTTAGGGGTGCGATTTTCATTTAAGAAAACCTTGGGTGGGAAAAAGTTGGTTTGGCCCTAAAAATTACATCCAAAATCTACCGTGACATTGCCCAGGTTGTGTCATAGAAAGCTAAAAAGTCTATTCCGATTCCATTTTGCATTAGAAAAGACAAACCACTGCGTTCGTATCTTAAGATCATAAAAATTAGCACAAATCATTGGCTTAAAACGCAACATTATTGCAAGGCAAGTGGGTTATCCAAGCATTCCGATTTCTGCAGCATTTCAAGAGAGAATAAATAGAAAAAATATATACATGAAGAATATGGCTGGCGGAAAATACAAGCAATGAGAATAGGGTTCTTGTTTTAGCTGAGCACACATGTGATGCATAAACAGAAAGAAAATTTTCTGTTAACGTTTACGTAAAGAAGTGCCGAAGAAGCAAGCCAGACAACAGAAACAACAAAGGAGAGATTAGATTGAGCAAACTGAAACTGCTTTGATGATGAGAGGAGATCCATGGATCTTCTTCAGGCACATGCTTTGTCTTTTGGTTACAGAATATCGTCATTTCATTAAATTTTTATTGAAAAGTTTTCACAGTTTTCATGTATATCAAGACACATCCATGAATCTGATTATCCTTTCTATAATGTAATTGAAGGTTATTTTGATGATAGAGAAGACAGCATAGATAGAAGTTTTGAGTATGTGCACTTTTATTGGGTAAGACTGTAGAAGGTCCATGGAAACCCAGTCCAGTCCAATTTGTTATTCTAAATCAAAATAAAGTCATATAGCTTTAAATAAGAAAGAGTAATTATTAATGAAGCTAATTTAAATCATACTTATCAAGATCAGAAATAAATAATCATAATCGATCTGCTAATTAAGCTCTGTAAAACCATGCCAGGATGGTTGCTGCTAACAGCATCGTTGTTGATGCAGGAAGATTTGTCGCACAATTACTTACTGTAGCAAGTCCTGTACCATCAATAAACATAAATCAAATTTAATGGAGTTTTAACGAAGGCAGAACAACACTTTTCTATTCAAGGTTTCTCCCATTGATATTTTTACATTTTTTAAGTTTCAAAACAACATTTTCTCATTGGTGTCACTTAATTTTTATCTTTAATTGAAAAAAAAAAAAGATCAAAACTCTAACATATACTTTTCGGATGATTGAAATAGTTATTCTAGGTGCGATTTCAACGAAATTATATTTAGGATGGTACAATGCGATTCTAAACCAATCACATGGTGCAATTCCGCTATAATTTCACCATGTTAAATGTAATATAATTGAATCATACTATTTTCAAGTACTATTTCGACCAAATCATGGGGGTGGAAAAATATTGTTTTGAAACTTAATGGATGGAAAAAAATTAAAGAAAACTTAGGTGAGAAAATAATGTTCTGCCATTGTACCGATTTACGTGTTTTATTTAATAATATAATTTTATTTTAACTATCGGCACAACCTTTGATACTTTTTATCTGTGCACAGATTCTGTTATACAAAATATCAAATAGTGCATAAATATTTACCGATTTGAGCTGGAGGCGGCGGTGGTGGCGGATTAGGCGTCGGCAGGCCCAAACCAAGCTGATTACAATCCATCCCGAAGGAGCCTGGAAAAATACATTAAGCCCCCAAAATCATAAGTTGCTATTGCAGCACCCCCTAACACTGTCCGTTATATTGAAAATCACTTTTATTTTTTATTTTTTTTTCTGTTTAAAGAGAAATACTAGAAGTGGCTGCCATTCATCTCTTATATGACATTAGAAGGTGTCATATAAAATTTATTTATAAAAAAGTTGTAAAAGTAAATTTGAATTTTTTATCATTTTTTTGACATGATATATAGAATAAATGATAACGATCACTTTAAAGGGTGATTAATTATTATTATTATTTTTTAATCCGAACTTTCTTAAGAGAAAGAAATATAATCATAATTTATAAAAACTCTAACTGAGGAGAGATTTGTGACGCCAATGCTCACCGTTTAACTCCTTGGATGACAATTCATAAATGATTATTTATCTCTTTTTGTATTAGACTCATCTCACAAACATGAAATATAAAATTAATCTACTAGTCTCGAAATTTATTCAAATTTTATATCCTAAATAATATGTCACACCATATCTATATAATTTAATGCACCATCATTTTATTTACACCATATTTATATAATTTAATGCATCTATATTTTATTTATTGACATGTTATTTAAAAGTGAATCTTGTATAAATTTTATCATTTTCGAAGGGGGAAAGTGTCTTACAGTCATCAAAACAAGCCCATGCTGGGTTGTTGAACAAATTAGCAGCGCCGTGAGAGCACTGGCATGTGTATCTATATCCACTCGCAACACAAGTTCCTTTCCCACACCATACAAGGGCACAAACTGTGAAACAAAATTAAATATTTTAAATGCATCTGAACAACCAAAATTAATTCTTAATTAATGTGTTATTAATGATGTTTATGTACCGTTTAGTTGAGGCAAAGACGGAGCTGGTGAAGATGCATTGTTACATTGAAGATCTACTGAACCTGAAAACAATAATAATTCATCATTATAATCTTTTTTTTTTGTATTTAGTTGAGGCAAATACTGTTTTATAATCTTCATGTGATCGACTTGGATTATTTTTTGGCGTAAAAGATTAAGAAATATCGTATACATGATTCGCACTATATTTATAATCTAATTGCCACTGACGTAGAAAGAGATATTTCACGTCCATGACATAAACATTCTGAACATTTATTTTGTGAAAATTTTTTAATATGATCAGCGTATCTCGTTTTTATTCATTAAGCTGTCAAAAAATATAAGGTATTCTTTGTATGCATGTGCAAGGCATTGGATTGATTAAATAACCACGTCTATGTATATTTTACTCTGACAACATTTTAAATTTCAAATTCACAATCCTTCTAATCCTCATTTTACTCCAAATTTCATGTTAAAAATTCCATCTTTAATCTTTAGTCCATATATCTTCCGGAAAAAATAAAAAATAAGAAATAAAGACACAAACAGCAACGTAAAATTAGAACTTAATTTATGAGTGTGCCGTTGAATCAGTAAACTTTACAGCAATTTATCTAAAGCATTGGATCTTATTGAAAAAGAGAAAAAGAAAGATCGAGGGTAGAGAGAAGAAAACTTACAGTTTGGAAGAACACAAGAAGGGAAGGTCAAGGGACCAATCTGAATCTTCTTCCAGCCGGGATCACATTCACATTCAAAACCAAGAACTGAGGAACTGGAATCCTTGCATGTTCCTTCCCCACAATCCACAGCTGCACATGCTAAACCTGTAATACATATGCAAACTCCAATATTAATTTCTAACCAGAACCCTGCTTTGAAAACTAATTCACGTAAAGATTAATTAGTACATACTTTCTGCTGCAGCAGGGACTGAGAGGTTGAAGATGGAGAGAGAGAAGAAAAGCAGATGCAGTGAAATTCTGAGTTTGAAATGATTCAAAGCGAAGCCTTCCATTGTTATGGGTGGAGAAAAGTTAATGTAGACGGCTAACCACAACATTTATGATAATTAGTGTGAGAAAGTGGTGATAAATAAAGTCAGCTTCACGTGGAGTCATTCCATTTTCTTTTCCTTCTTTATTATTATTATTTTTTTTTTTAACGTTTATCGATCTTAACGTGATATCTTAATACATATAATAAAATTTTTAAATGGGAGAAATATACTAGGTATTAGCCATGTCATGTTTATTACTAAAATTTAAAAATTATTATAAAATAAATTATTTGAAATAATTTTGAACATAAATTAATATTATATTTAATAAAATTAGATAAATATAAATAATAACTATTATATTTAATCAGAATAATAAAAATAAAACTAATATATTATTTAACATAGTATTTAAAGTATAGCCAAAAGTTTAATCCCTGTAATTTTTTTAAAAGGTGAATTCAAAATTCTAATTTTTAAAAACGTAAATACTTACCTAAGAAATATTTTTGTTGGCTTTAATTAATTTATAATTATTTTTAAAATTATTTTTAATATTTAAAATTTTTATATGTTTTTAATTTTTTATTTAATGTTTTAAAAATTTTAAAATTTATTTTAATTTTTAAATATTATTTAAATTTTTTTAAAATATAAAAATATTTTTTCAACCATTAAATTTTTACGTTTAATTATTAAATTTACTTATTAATTTTAATCTATGAATGAATATTTTTCTAAAATTGATCCGCATGAATTTTCTTTTAAAAAAACTACCGGAGTTAAGTTTTTTGACCTTATATTATCTGTTATATTATTTTATTATATAGCAATTAGAGCTAATCACATATTACCTTCAAAAAGGGAGGACGACATGTCCCACCTCTTATTTTGGTTTAATAATGGTTTGCTTTTGGCCAAAGAACTTGTTCCCACCCATAGTTTCATGTGGGGACAAAGTGTCATCCCCAAAATTTCAAAGACCCGATCCCATTCTTCAACTAAATTTATTATTAAATATATTAGTAAATAGTAATTATTTAAAAATATTTTTATTTTTTAAAATTAAAAATTTTTAAAATAATAAAATAAACTTTATATAAATATAAAATTTTAAAAAAAATTTTAAATTTTTAAATTTTAAAAAATACAACAGTCACCACTGTCAGTGTCAGTGGCAGTGACTATAGCTAACAAAGTTAGATGACTGTTTTTGACCATTTGGTTTTGGTCTTTCCATTCGGTGGAGATTGTCAGATCTAACCGCCTCTAATTTAGGTGGAGGTGATCAGATCCGGTCACCTGCGCCTAAAAAATTAACCGAAAATAGTCGAAATGAGTCGTTCTTAGTCCTACCGACCGTTTTCAACCTTTTATTTTTGTCTGATCTCCTCCACCAAACAGGGAGGCCAAATTTGGCCTCTCTTGGAACCAGATAACCGAAAACGGTCACCTAGCTTTATTAGCTGCGACCACCAGTGTCAGCTCTGATGGAGGTAGTTGTTGTATTTTTTAATTTATAATTTTTTAAAATTATTTTAAATTTTTTTTGAATTTTTTAAATATTTTGTTAAATATTTATATTTAAAAAATATTTTATAATTTTATTATAAATTTTTAATTTTTAAAAAGAAATTTAATAATTTTAGTATAAAATTATAAAAAATACTTTCAAATATGAAAAACTGAGTTTTTAAAACCTTGAAAGCGACAATCCCGACCTCAAACTATGGGTGGGAACAAGCCCTTTGGCCTTTTCTTTTTTTTGAAATTGCCACTTCTTTCATGCTTCCACTTTTTTCACTCCCTCTTCTTCTTCAATTTCGGAACACTACCATCAGTTCTGATAATGTAAATTAACAAATAAACAAGGCCAAATGACTTATTCTCATCCAAAGTTTCTTTAAATAATAAATTTTTGTTCAAAAACTTTTAAAAAATTAATTATTTATTTGTTGATTAAAATTAATTATTAAATTTAATTGATCAAAAAAATATTTTTATCTTTTTAAATAAAAATTAAAAATTAATATATTAATTATATAAAAATAATTAAAATAATAATAATAAATTAAAAAATTTTAAAAATTAAAAAAGTAGTCATCGTCACTGACAATAATGGTCATAATTAATCTAATATAAAAATGATAACTTGTTTTGATAGGTGATTAACTTGTTTTGATATGTGATTGGATCCAATCGATTCTGCTACTTATTTGATTGTCTAATTTCATCGTCTTTGTTATCAAAGCGATCAGATTTAATTGTTAATCAAATCAAGATAGTCACTTAATTAGATTAATGATAGTCATTACCAACAGCGGCGGTGGGTATTTGGGTAATGTGGGTATTTGCTTTTTTTAAAAGTTTTCAGGTGAGAAATAGTCGTTCAGGGGAACCTTGGGTGGAAATTCGTGCTTTGGCCAATAAACAAAAATCTAAACCTTAAAAAAATTCAAATTGAAGGGCAAAAACGGACTTGTTGCCGATTCTTGTAACTCGCTTGCTTAAAGTGCAAGCCCATCTGTAAATAAAAGAAGGTGAAGAGAGGAGAGATTAAACATAGCTACATTTTAGGGTCAAAAAATCAAAACGAAAATCCTGAAAAGCGAAAGCAGAGAGATAAGGCCAAACGAGGTTGTGATTCATGAACCAGTCATAAAGAGCAGGAACAAGAGATTTCCATTAAGTGTAAACGTTGTCAATAGAGTGACTCTGAGTTATCTTGGCAGTTTCTTTCATCTTAGGAGTTTTGTTGTTGTTATTCGTTTTTCTTATCTTCCTTTGATTTGGGTTCAAGGTCTCACTTCTATGGTGCATCTTGCAGATCCCTTGTGAGAGATTAAAAGTCGTTGTTATATTTAAAAAGGTCACAATCAAAACCATCGAGAAAGAGGGACTGGAATATACTATACTTCCGATTGCTCTCACAGATGGGGACACCACCTATCCTCTACTCTCTACTCTTTCACAGTTTCTTCTCCAAGACAAGGAGGAAGAGCTCGGTTGTTGAGATGGGCTTTGTCAGAGTGAGTAGGTTTGAAGGAAAGTGGTGGTGATTCATTGAATTTTTTGCCTTGTTCGAGCTAATACAACAACCTTTTTTGTAAGAATAATAGTGATGGTGGTGATAGTACAGCAGAGAAGGTCGAGGCAACGAGGGAAAAAAAAAAAAAAAACGAAATAGGTTGTGGTAGACAAATGTTATTATTATAATTAGATAGTCAAATCCTTATGGGATCAATATTTAGATTGCATACGTTATATTACTGCGATACAATCTAGTAAATATGTTAGGTTTTTTTAGTATTTATGAAAGACGAGGAGTGAGTTCATGTGCGATGACAAAGGGGGAGTGAACTGTGTGTGTGATGGGGAAAATGTGAGATTTATTAGATTTCACAAATCTAGTGTCTCTTCCTAAATCATGAGAAGAAACAACGACCCAGCAAATATATATATCCGTCTCCTTTTTCTATCTTCCTTATGCTGATCCAAATTCCTGAAACCACTTCTCATGCTTTTCAATATCAGCTTGAGGAACACTTCGTTGTACCTTTGTCAAGGCTTCTTCAAAGTCACACATGGCAACAGGGCCCTTTGAGATCTCATCCTTAGACATATCTCATCACGAGTCTTTCCAGCTGTTTTGCGTCTCAGGCCATTCAAGGATGCATCACGGCAAACATTTGTTAGATCGTCTCCACTGTATCCCTCTGTTTGCCGAGCCACTTCATCAATATTTACGTCAAGTGTCGCCCAATTTAAGGATGTAGATGTGAATGATGAAAAAGATGCTCATGAATATAAACATAATTTCAAGAAGAAAACATGTGAACTGGATCCCTAATGCAAAACATTATTCAAATGACAGAATGAAGAGAACTTGAGGTGGGATTAGAAAAGCAGGAGAAAATCCACATTTTCTGTGGTAGCATATAATGGTGAATATCATCAATAAATTTGCGGCATGGAAGCATCAAAGATCCTCAACAGATGATTACCCAGAGCAAATGCCTGATCCTAGTAATTTCCTACTGGAGAATTCTTTATTTCTTCAAGACATCAGTAAAGCGTGTATCGGCCGAAACCTTCTCATGCTTTTTTTAGAGTTCACATAATGATCAACATTGTCAATATCCACTAAAGCAATTATATCAGTTATTTCATGAAATAAAAAGGGCTTACATCTATAAAGCAGGACCTCAAATTTTAAAAACAAAAAGCAAGTTGGATAATGTGAATTCATTCTACAGAATGTCCACACCAGCATATATATGGACTATCAAAATTAATTTACTAGTGGAAATGCGCCTCCTCCCCTTCCACGAATTCAATCATTGAAACGTATTAACGGGACTCTCGCTTCCTCTCACTAGTCACAACACAGGTCTGACAATATTCTTAAAAATTTGACATGTGTTATAATAATTGTTTATCTATAATACACCACTCATATATATATATATATCCTCTTCTATATTATACTATGCAAATCTCCAGAACTCAAAATCACGGCTTTGTTCCGAAGCTTCTGGCTCAAATCACGGCCACAGTATCAAGTCATAATGCACACAGCACACTACATCAAATCGTGCCGATAACATTTAACATATTTTTTCCGCCCTCACGGTGTTGTCTTTAGGCTTCTAACTCGAAAAACGTTTTCCAGTAAGCGATGAAGTAGCATATAATATAAGGCCAGATGGCAAAATAATCCAGCCGTACCATATCATTTTGAAAAAAATTTTATAAATAAATTATGCAAATAAAGATTGGTATAATCAGTACAATATAAAGATATAAGCAAATAAAAGGTATGATTAGATTTTTTTTAATATATATAAAGATCTCTAGTACCCTTGAGACAATTTTTTGTGGGAAGCATTTTTCAGAGATATACAAAAATGAGACTGTCTTTCTAATTTCAGACAACATTACAGTGGGGGCAGTCGCCCTGCAATTTATTCAGTTGCACCAGTTACACAAACTGGCAAATGGTTATGGATTTGCCACTTGTATATTGAATCAAAGTATAACTACAGTTACTGAACCATGCCATCTTTCACAAGTTCTTTTAAGCCTTTCAGCAGCCTATTGGCTGCTGATTTACAATCAGCTTCTACCAAGCCACCAAAGGAGATTCTCAAATGCCATGGACAACCACATGCACGTCCTGGGATTACAACCGCACCATGTTTATGAGAAGCCAATGAACAACTGCATAGTCATCATCGTATTTCTCTGGAAGCCTTGCCCACAAGTAGATTGCACCTTCTCCACCTCTCACAGTGTCTTCTCCCAACGGAGAGAGGGCTTCTAAGATGATTTCTTTGTTCTTCACAAGATCCTTCACCTGTTCTGTGACCCACTCTGGGCCAATTTCTAAGGAGTAAGGGCAAGATGCTGCGAAATTATTGAAGCACAGATTGGTGTATTGTCCTGAACTTTCAGAAGCTGAGTTGCAAAGCCCTCCACTTCCGAGGGATACGCTATGTGCATATATTCACACTTTAGCTCAGAGTTGATCCACGAACTTTTGTGCCTGAAATAACCACATAAAAAATCATTAAGTTTGTAAGAAAATATTTATAGTTTTAAGTATTTCATTATCAATAAATGTCTATATATTAAATTTCTCTGTCACATGTGTCATTGTTTATACATAATTTTAGAAAATGACACGGTTTGCTTTGAATAACCAGCTGTGCCATTCAAAAGTTAGAAAATTGATTCCTAAAACAGTTTGATTTCCCTGTACCAATAAACGTGAGATTCTCAATTACCAACTCTCCATCCCATCATTCCATAGGCTTTTGAGAAGGAAAAGATGTTGACTACGTGATTTGCTTCAATACACGAGTGTTTTAGGCCATCATACATAAAATACCTGAATAAAATCTTGATGAGACTCAAATATAATATTCAAAAGTTTCTAATCATAGACTTGAAGCATGTCTAGAGCACAGAAGGGAATACTTGGTGAAGTATATTTAAAATGCATCAGAAAATGTGTCAAAAGTAAATGCCACTTCATAAATTTGGTATGCCTTTAATGGTGCATATCTTTTATGATAGACGAGGGACTTCCTTAGGCACCTGTGTCATCCATCACATTTACACAGTTTGTCTAATACCAGGGATTAGAGAGATAAACATGAGTGAAATATGTGCGCACAGAAGATTAATTCAATTGCACTACCTCCAAACTGTATCTTATAAACTGCAGATTTAAATCATTACAAGTTTCACAACAAGCAACCATGCTAGAAGGACTTCAATTTGTCTAATAATACAAAACACACGTCCTCAATAGTAGACCAACTACATACTAACTGCATTTAGCAGGCCCCCTATTTTAATAGAAACAAACAAGCCACTTTTTACAGCACACAGCACAAAGATCATAACATGAGATATACCGTTATTTCATATCATCTGAAACAAAAACACAAGACACTTACTCATATGTGTTATCTACCACAAGCCAAGCTCCAGCGTCTCTGCACAGATCTGAAATCCTCTGCTCAAACGAAAGAGAGCACCTAGTTAAAAGAAAAATACCACAAAAGAAAACTAGATTAATCTCTCTCAAAGGAATTTCAGCAGCCACTAATTTCACAAATTGAAAAGAGGGTGCAAAATTACACACGTAATAGTGACATAAATTTTTTTTTATATTATTTATTGTGGGAGCATGCATAGACAGAGAGACAGAGAAAGACCTTTAGTGAAGGCTCTGGAATATAGGTACCAGATGGGTTGCCAGGATTAACAATTGTAACAAGCTTCGGGGTTGGTTTAGTGTCCAGCAATGTTCTCCCTAACCAGTCTGAAAAGTAAGCCAAACAAATAAATGATCTGAACAAAGGCATCGTATGCAGGAAAAAAAAGAACAGAGACATGGCTTGAGCTGAATACAATTTAATCCTGCACTTTCAATTTAATCAATAATGTTTGATATGCGGTGTTATATATACACTGAAAACAGAACCTTTAAATAAGTTCAAACATGTCATAAATCAAGAAACAAAATATCTATTTGTAGTTTTCAGCTCATTTTAGAGAAATTAAAGGTCTCCACTAAGTCCAACTCCACATGTCATAGGTTTCACTAAATTCAACTGCATGCTGACAGGAGAAGTCTAAGGAGACCAGAAATGAGGTTATCTGACAAAATAACAAAAACGTAGATCTAAAATTCCACATTGTCAATTCTGAAAACAAACGCTGCTACAAATTGATTAATATAAGATGAAAAAATTTCTTATGTTTCTCACCTGCATCAGGATGAAGTGTATTGGGATCACCAGGACCAACTAGTATATTAGTGATGCCTGTCATTGGAAAGGCCATATAGGCATTGAAATAGTATGGAGCAAACATAACCACAAAATCCCCCGCATCACATAACGTAAGAACAGTGTTCACAAATGCCTGTCATTAGATTGGTTAAATTATGTCATATATTTCAAAAACATCTAGGAATTCATGCATTTACCCATGAAAGAGAAACATGTATATAATTTTATTTTTTTTGGTAAATTATAATTAATTTTTAGTGAAACTTGTCATTCATTTCAATGTGCCCCAAAAATGAGGAACTGAAATTCAAATGTTAAACAATGATTAAACGAGGCAATAAAATCAACTTCTTTGTTATATCGAAAATTCAGAATTTAATCTAGAAAATTGCTTCAGAGGATGTAATGTAACCAGATGATTTGCACAATCAAGGGGAAAAGGACATAGATGAACAAAATTTACCGAGTAGAAATCTTAAATAAATCACAGAAGATGTGCTGCATTCATTTTATATTTCAGTCTCCACAGCATTTAGAACTATCCCCACCAATTACTCATATAATTTAAATATTAGCTTCAACAGCAGCATATAGTCATTTCAAGAGTTTATATTGGTCTGCTTGGAGGCAGAGATATTAGTATAACTTTAATATATAAGACGTTTAAAAGCTTCTGAAAGCAAAAAGAACACCCAGAATATGGAAGAATTAAGCACATTAAGCTGGCAGTAGTAAGGGATCAAGAGCAGGTGAAATATAACAAATTGGCCCTTCTCCACCTTATTGCTGCAGTTAAGAGATGAAAAGAGTTGACTAGAGCATATATTTTAGCAAAAAAATTTAGATATAGTATCCTTCTAAACTGAAGTGTTTATAAATTGATTCAACTCGCATTCAATTCTTACACTGCCTCAATGAGAACAATCAACATGAATTCTAGACTGTGTTTTTAGTCACTGATTTGCGCCTGCAGTAACCATCACTGAAGATTTGTGCAATTTATTTTCCTGTTGCAGCTGCAATAAAAAGGAAATATAATTAATTTTACAATATTTTTATTGATTTCTTGTCACATGAGCATAGAGAAGAATGCAGATTTCAAATTAAGACATGACAGACCACTCTTGAGAATTGGCTCGAATTGGCAGTATAAAAAAACAAATCCATCATAATTACAGGCCTTAGTAGAAAAGAACTACATCAGTATGATCTACCAGAAGTTTCCATTATACTAATACATGAAGCCACTATGACATAATCGTAAATTTTCCAAAGCAGTAGCAAGTAAGGACCCTAGTATGTCAGTCTTCTATGCCTTTCCAAAACATCAACCTATCAGATGCGGACAATCAGAGCCACTTAGATTCTCAAATGGGGAAATTTTATTAAATACTTTTGAAGGTATACCTTTTTAGTCAATGCTGCCCTTAGTTAAGAAAGACCTTCATCAGCACCATATTTACTGACTGAAGGCTCCCATACAGGTTCTTTCACCTTGTCTAATGCCTTCTTGGGTGGCTGCCAGTAAACAACCCCCTACAGCAGATTTAGATAAAGGGTAAGATGCTTCATATCTTCAATAGAAAATCTTATAGGTCAAAAGCAACCAAAGGTAACACACTTAACTGATATTAAACCAATAAAATAACCAAGAACTCTGATAAATGAACATGCATAAAAGAAACCAGATACTCTAGTTTTATATAATACTATAAAGATGTCTATTTCTTTAAAGCACATTTGCAGAAAAACTTGACACTCCTAAAAAAATCTCAAAATCTGGTGAATTTGAGATTGCTTGATAAATAAATGGTGAAAGTTACAGTCTCAAGTTAAGCAACTTGGACAAAGTTCCTGAAAACACTAGTCACGTTTTCACGCCACATAAAAAGTACATTTAGGAAACAGATCTTCAATACAATTTCAAATTTTCATTCTCATCTTGAGCAAATGCCATTTGTCACCTCATGAGTTTTCTAAGCAAAATTATCAGGAAAGCGCATCAATCAACTTCAAAATTTTCACAAAGTCCGGCACCAACATATTTTAAGACAAAGAATGACCATTTTTCTCATTTCTCAATACCTTAATGGCCTACTAACTAAGGTAATGTTACAAGCAGACATTGGAGAAACGAACCAGAGCATCTACTCTCTTTCTCAATACGAATATAAACATGGACTTTGAGAAATGGAAAAACAAACCTGAGCCAAAGATACAGCATTTTTCGATCCTCGGATCAATTCCTGTATCTGAGAAAACAAAAACAAAAACAAAACCCCACCCACTTTGACTATCAAAAACAGCACTCTCTTTCTTCTATGCACCATCAAAGCTCTCAGCACCCACTATACAATATGATAAATAAATACACACATATTCATGTAAATAATGAATCCATAAACAAACCGCGCAAAAACATTAAATAATCCAAAACGGTTACCAAATGAACGAACACTTTATTGCATACACCATCAAAGCTCTTCACTCCATACCATAAATGCACACATATTGAAGCTGAAATTTATATAAATTGACAAAGACAAGGACAACTCATATTAAGTTATGAATAAAAACCTGAACCATGATCGGCATCTCAGTCTCCACAGCCCTCCTCGCAAGCTTTCCGGAGGAGCCCATCTCCTTCTTCACAAGAACTCACCAACCCGCAATAACAAGCCAAAAGTCGCCTAGTTTCAAACCTTGTAAGAAATGGTCAATTTAAACAGAAAAGGCCAGGTCCTTTATGTTCAAGATTACAAATTTCTTTTGACCATGCAAGGTAAACCTTAAAATAATGCTCAGGGGTATCATAACAGATATTATAAAATATATATATATACTAAAATGGCCTACTAGATTTATTGCCGTCGTTTATGTATTAGAAATTACGAGATTAATTTTAATTTTCTTATAATTTTATCTTTCGTCCTTGAATTTTTAGTATAAAATTATATTGTTGTTCAATTAAAATAATAAATAATCTTTTAAAATAAAAATATTTTAATATTCAATTAAAACTACAGTCCAACTGCACCATCACTTTGCACGGCCCCCGTTTTACTATCAACATCCATCATAAAAAATGTTTCCAATGGTGTTGAAACAAAATTAAGATGGGTTGAGCACAAAATTATCTTACTCAATCAATTGATGTTTTTAATTAAATTAAATATTTTTGATAAAGATGTGACAAAATAAATCAAATAGATAATATTTTATCGAAGCATGCTCATACAATGTTCATCAAAAGTGAGGGACTAGTCATCACCATTCTGACACATGCCTCGAGGGCTCCATTTTTTGTATGTATTATAGTTTTTTTTTCTATTATTTTTTTTATACCTTAATCTTTGATTTATTGTAAATTTTGTTCTTTAACTTTACATCTTTAATTTTTTTTAATATAAAAAACATTTTATATAATTATATTATTACTAATTAAATACAATAATTATTTATATAAATTGATTTTATAAAAATTAATATTTTATATTAATATATTTATTTTAATGATAATCTTTTAATTTTTATGATAACACATGATCCAACAAAGTGAGTGATCTTTTAAGATAAAAGATTGAGAGTAAGGCACGCCTCAATAGCTTCAATGTCTTTGACAGTCGGATGCTTGATTTTTGTAAATAATACCACACACACGATCGTGTGGAAGCAATACATGTATAATATTATTTTATAAAAATATAAATTGTGCTACGTATATTGTAAAGAGGAGAAATTTCATTTTTTTAAAACCTTCAAATAAACAACATATACAAGTAACCACATTATAAAGTCTTGATAAAAAGAAATTCGTTATTGTTGAAGCCGATTAAAGAGTGAATATTATATTGGTTTTTTATTTAAAATGTGATATATAGATTTTTAAAATGGAGTTGTTACAATACTATTATAGTAAATTGATCATGACTGAAACATAATTATAGTTATTACACCTTTTATATTTTAAACTTTAAAATCTTAGTTTCAAAATTTGTAATAATAACATCATTTGTATGATATTTTTGGTATTATATAGTTTTTCTTTTTTTTTTTAAGTGATGCATTTAAATATTTATATGAATTTACTTATAGATGTATACGATAAGGACTGTATTTTGAGATTAAAGTATTAATATTAGTTTTACCCAATTGGATAAGGTCAAAGTTAAAATCATATTATTTAGACAGATCATAGTCATAATTAATGCATAATTTACGTTATTTCAAATTGATAATTACCCAAAATATGATCAAATTATCTGTTATCTAAATAATTATAAATTTTACAATATGTTATAAAAATCAGATGTATGATCGTATATTTGACAGGAACGACCATGCATCCACACCTTTAATTGAAAGAATTGAATTGTTTGAAGATCACTCTCAAACCACAAGCAGCATAGTTCATGAAAAGCATTTATCTGAAAGAAGCAGATCGAAAAGTCCAATGGGCTATTAGTCACGATAAATACCCAATACCAAATTACTCTATTGTCCTTGGGCAATGAATAAACAAATTTCAAAAGCATGGTTACAATTGACTTTTCCGGAGCTGGAACCAATTCCCGTTTCTTGGTTTCAAAATTTCAAACATTTGTGCTTCACAATTAATCAATTTTACGTCCAATTAAATTGAAATTCACATAAAAAAACAAGGCCAAAGGATTATTTCGCACCCATAGTTTGAGGCGGCGACAAAGTCCCACCCACTTAAGTTTAAAAACCCATTCTCCCACCCTAACCCAATTTTTTTATTAAAAATAATAAGTGTACAGTAATAATCAGGGATATTTTTATCTTTTTAATATTAAAATTTTATAAATTAATAAAATAAATTTTATTAAATATAAAATATTAAAATTTTAAATTAAAATTAAATGTATTACCCTCATCATTTAAGATCGGGCATGCGGGTTTTATGTATTGCAGAATCGTGCAAAGCGCTATTTTCGACACCGTTCTAGGAGTGAGGCCGATCTAATCCCCTTCCTTTTGGGTGGAGACTACCAAATCGGCGAGCATGCACAGATCCGTCGCTTCCCGCCAGCCAAAGGTCGGAACTTCGCGCCGCTAGCTGGCGTCGCCCTTTACGGTCATTTTCGACTCCTAATTTTGTCGAAGGCGGCCAGATTTGGCCTCCCCTGGAACCAGGTGGTCAGAAATTGTCACCTGGTTCTATTATAGGCGGCCACCGCCGTCGATGTCGGCGGTGGTGGCTGCTTCCATTTTTTAAATTTAAAATTTTTTAAAATTTTTTTTAAAATTTTTCGAAAATATTTATATTTAAAAATTATTTTATATTTTGATTATAAATTTTAAATTTTTAAAAAGGTATTTTAGTCATTTCAATAAAAAAATTATAAAAAATTAAGTTATAGATGGGAGATTGAGTTTTTAAACTTAAACGGGTGGAACTTTGTTGCCGTCTCAAACTATAAGTGGAAAATAGTCCTTTGGCCAAAAAACAAACATAATTGTATGATGTATTGAAATGACACGCAATGTAGTCATCAATGTCTCGAAATAGAGGTTACAAAATTTACGATTCAAACTTTAATGATAACAATTAGACAAAAAAAATGATTAATTTATTCAAAAAAAAAAAGCATTTGAATAAATCAACAATAATTAACTAATAATTCCAATCAACAAGTCAACCTTATCACTTGTCTTCTCCGCCTTTTTGTCAAACACTCAACCTCCAATCAAACATATAATATTAGATTATTTATTATTATTAATTAGTGCAAATAAATGTATTAATTATTTTTATTTTTAAAATGAAATGTTTTTATTTCTATTAACTCAAAGAAAGAATTATTATTACTTCATAAAGGATTATTTGACTTTAGGTCATCATTTTTTAAATTGGGTCAAATAATTACTTTATCTTATTTTAAATATTATATATATATAATTTCTTTCGAGTTTAAACCCCTTACTGTCCCGAGCGCTCATAGTCAAAGCTGGCACTCCATCTTCACTCTCTCAACTCAGTCTATAATATATGTTAAAAACATCACTCTTTTCCTTTCTAAGCCTTTCTCTTTGAATCAGGTCTATTTCAATCCATACGTACGTCTAGGTACATGCATTTTTATATAATAACATATCTATACGTTCTTGAATTGCTGTTTTTCTAGCTTGCTTGCTACTACATTGATTAGGGTTTGCTGTAATTTGTGAAAACATTGCATTTTGTAATGTGGGTTTGGTGTAGCTTTTATTGATGGATGTGGGGATATTTTGGTTGCTGAGAAAATGTGGGGAAGTCAGATAAAAATTTAAGGCTTTGGTTGTGGTTTCCTTTTTCTTTTCTTTTGTTTTTTACTTACTAGGAACCGAGACAGTGAGGAATGCTGATGATTAAAGTGAAGTGAGCATAATGCTGCTCAGTTTGTGTTTGTGTTAACATGATTTGATTTTATTTTTGGAAACATTTTGTTTCTTTTTGCTTGTTTTCTGGTTACACAATTTAAAAGGAAAAATAAATTTTTTGACAGTTTTTTTGTTATAATTTGGAAAAAATCTTGAAGTCATACCATATAGATTTCTAAACAAGATCAAAAGAAGCATAGCAGAGTACAGGTCTTGAATTTTTTTTTAATTTTTAACGTCCTTTACCTTATTCTATAGATGGATTTGTGTTGTACTTTTCTTCATCTTCTTTTTTAATTTATTCAGAAATTTGGGTTCACATTTTAAATTTTTTTCATTTTCTAACATTGAGAAATTGAAAAATTTTCATGCATTTAGTAGCTTGGTTTATGTATGGTTCGATTCTTGGATTATTCATATTGGTTTCCATCATTTTCCTCATGTTGAGGCTTGTAAGTTAATCCTAGATACTTGATAAGTTTTTATGAGCTTCAAAAAGTTTTTCAGTTAATAACTTGGAAAGACATATTCCCAAGAACTTCTTTTTGAAAATTGGGCAGGAATTCATGATCTATTTAGTAGCTCTATATTGCAAGAATAATTTAGTGCTATGATGATTGTTTGTGTAAAATTTGGAGGAAAAAAATCTGGTGGATTCGAATATTAGTTATATAAATCGGGACATTAATGGTTTCTTGGTAATGAGAGAAACTCTGTATTAACTTGCCAATAGGTTATGCATAGTCATGAAAAAAGTTTGAACTATTCAAGATTCAAGATCTGATAAATGCAGTGACAAAACTGACAAGATTTTTGGCTGCCTTATTCTAATCTTTGGTTTTTCTGCTTCTCTCTTTAAATGTGCTTTTGTTGAATCTCATCTTGAATTTCGGTTCTCAAATTCGCTTGGTTCTGATATGGCTTTTTTTGGCAGGTACAAACTTTGTAGTTTTGTTTAATGCTTTGGGTTGTTCTTCTCTGAGGCTTGCAAATATGAAGAAGCAGAACTCCATGACTTCTAATTATGGAGATTTAGCTGAACGAATAACACGTGCTCGAGTTGCTGCCTTGAGCTCAGCCGGACAGATGCTTCATTTGAAAGCTTCTGTAGAAGAAAATAAAAGGCCTCAGCGAGGTAATACAAAAAGAGCAGCCTCGGATGAGAACAACACAAATGCACCTGATAATCTGCACCACCAGCGTAAGAGAAGAGCAGAGCTTCGGGATGTCACAAATATTTGCTGCCAGAGTTCTTACAAGAGCTGCTTTAATGCAACTAAAATTAAGGTTAACACATTTTCCTCACTGTTTGTTCACAATTCTGCTTTGTGTACTCGTATTCATTGTACTTACTGTATATATGTTACAAACTTCTTGGTCAATCCATGGTTTTTGCTAATTTCAGTTCACAAGCTTTTATCTGTTAATTGATATTTCTATTGCATGAGCAAAAACAAGTTAGGATTGAGCAAAGAAAAGCAATTTCGATTCAAATTTATCTCTTCCTTGTTAAAGTAGCACATCCTAAATTACAATTTGTTATGATTTACAGTTGAAAGTATCTGCATTATTGCATATCTAATTGTGTGGTTAAATTTAAGTGTCTTTGGAATTTCTGAATTTTCTTTTCCAATCTGTAATCTGAATGTATTTTTTTAGGCTAGAAGCATTAAGCAGGCAAAAAGAGGTTGGGCCGGCGTAACCAAAGTGGCTCCTTCTGTTTCTGAAGAACTGCTGCAGGTCAAAGCTAAGTCAAAAACAAAAATCATCACAGACATAGTGAAGGAAGAATCTAAACTAAAGGAAGTTTCAACTAGCTTGTATACAGATAAACCTCTGTGCTTAACTACTATTCAGAAGTGCGGCATAGATGATCAAAGGTTTGCTGACCAGAGTTCCAGTATGGCTTTAGAGTCTCGAAGTTCTCTAGATCAAGGTTCACAACTCTTCCATTTCTCACCCCCAGGCAGAGCTATTATGTATTATTTTATTAATGGTTTGGATTAGAATGCCCAGTAGGAATTGGTTGTGGGAGTTTTTGTATATACTATCTATTGATTTTCAAGACTTAAATATGTTTACTTTTATCTTAAATAGTTGCATGCAGAAAAATCATGACATTTTTTTTCAAATGTGGTTGCAGAGGAGACAGGCAGTCTTCATGGGAAGTTGATGACATCATGTGATCTTGACTACATGAACATTGACGTTGATGATTCAGATCCTCAATTGTGCAGCCTCTATGTTGCTGATATCTACAATAATTTGCGTGTTGCTGAGGTTTGTGGTGTAGACACCTTTCCTTTATTTCTATAGCATTCAAGTTTGTCCTTTCTGTTATATATGTGTGTGTGTTTTTGTATCTGTTAGACCTTAAAAATTTAGTTAGTCAGCAACTTTCTCCAAATCATAGGAAAATGATAATGACTGTTTAAAATATAAAACATGCAAGCCTAGGATGAACAATTTAATTTTTTATTTCTCATAACATTATAGCTTCTGAATGCACCGGCATGAAATGATGCATAGGCATGATTTCATGCTGCTCTAATGTTTAAATCATGGCCTAATACTTGATTTTTACAGCTCATTCGAAGACCATCTCCTAGTTTTATGGAAACAATACAACGTGATATAACTCAAACCATGCGGGGGATTCTGGTTGATTGGCTTGTGGAGGTTAGAACAGTTTCATTACCTGAATTTGCTATTTTAAATGATCTGAGTAATGCATGTTGTCTTTTACACAAAGCTGAGGTTTTTGAGGTCTATCCTTACGCAGGAGCCTTTTATGGCCTCTCTAAAGACCCTTGTAATTGCTGTTGCAGAGTGACAAAAAATTATAATTAAAAAAAAGTACAAAAAACTTTGTTTATGATTGTTCTGGCTGCTGTTTCAGTGCCCATTATGTTGTCTTTAATTTTGTTCTTAGCATTGTGAATATCATTGACAAAGATTTATTCATTGTCTGAAAGTTTTATTCTGGCATTAGAAATGAATTCCAATTTAGTGTCATCTCTTTCAAGAAACTAATTTTTTTTCTGACAGATAAAATCCTTTTTCACTGATGTAAAGCCCTTGCAGGGTTATATATGCAAAATATAAATGCCAAAATGGCTAAGTAAAGATTAAATTATTCTTGGTTTCAGGTCTCTGAAGAATATAAGTTGGTTCCAGATACACTTTACATGACAGTATACCTCATTGATTGGTTTCTCAGTCAAAGTCACATTCAAAGACAAAAACTTCAACTACTTGGCATCACTTGCATGTTGATCTCCTCGTAAGCTTTTATACTCTATAGCAGATCTCTATATTTAATGATTGTGATTGACCATAAGGCTTGCATAACTTTATAGTAAGTTATCATTATTCTGATGTATAAACATCTAATTAGCCTTCATCTACCTTTATGATTGTTAAGCATATAATGGCTATTTTTTTTCTAGTTTATTTGATTTAATGATTAATGTGGGTTCCTCTATATGACTTAAAGGAAGTATGAAGAAATATGTGCACCATGAGTAGAAGAATTTTGCTTCATCACTGACAACACTTACGCAAGAGAGGAGGTATGTCTTGGTCCTAGCTGATTACAACGCTTAACATTCATGAACCTGGAATGTGGAAAATATTTGTGTTGAAGTGAGTGATATGATGTAGTGCATCTTGGCTAATGTTAGCATAGGTTTTCTATTTTTTCTCCAAAATTTACATATTTCAAATCTATTTACCTGGAATGCCTTTTTATTGCATCACTAGCAGAGTCAACCTTTCATTTATCCTTTCTCCCTGCTTGAGAATTTTTGTTTTTGTTCCTGAGGAAAGTAATTTTACAGGTTCTAAAGATGGAGATACGTGTATTAAAACATGTTGACTTTCAATTATTTGCGCCAACTGCAAAAACCTTTCTAAGGTACTCCAGCTCATCCAATGTTTATACATGCATTATAGAATGCTATATATTCCTAACGCATTTTTCTGGGGCATTGTTTTGGGGCTCAGGAGGTTTCTTCGAGCAGCACAAGCTTCTTACAAGGTAATGTGGTTGGTTATTTGATACATATCTCTTTCTGTTTAGTGAAAGACTAATTGAGATGCAAGTTTGCAGAGCCCTAGTCTTGAATTGGACTATTTGGCCAACTTCCTAGCAGAATTGACGTTGGTGGATTATGGTTTCTTGAATTTCCTCCCTTCTGTCATTGCTGCATCAGCCGTGTTTCTTGCCAGATGGACACTGGATCAATCAAGTCACCCTTGGGTCTGCATTCTTCTCTTCAGTATGAGACTTTAAAAATGGTTTTTTTTACTACACTATTCGAGCCTGACTTCATTAATGTTTTTGGCAGAACGCAACTCTTGAATATGACACATCCTACGGGGCATCTGATCTAAAGATGACAGTGTTTACATAACAAGACTTACAACTGAATACCAATGGCTGTCCACTGAATGCTATACGCATGAAGTATCAGCAACAAAAGGTAACAAGTTTGGATGATACTGGTCAATCTAATGCATTCTTTTGTACGCAATTCATTTTCATTTTTATTCAGCTTATATCATAGATTTGTTGCATTCATTGAAATTGTTAGTTATCTAACGAGCATTGTCATGGCAGTTCAAATCCGTGGGAACTTTGTCCTCTCCAAGACTGCTTGAAACACTTTTTTGA
>JAJEJH010000722.1:102926-156087 GCA_026122585.1 Anacardium occidentale | reverse complement strand
ACTCAAACGATGATCAAATTTGGTTGACTCTGCTATTAATAGTAATCGAAAATAGCTGAAAATAAGTTGTCTTGTTAAAATTGATTTTTTTTTACTACTTTCAATGATAAATATAGTCAGATTTGATCGTCATTTAAATTATATGATATTTTTTGATCACTTGATTAAATTTGTAATGGCTATTGACGTGAGAGACATAGTTGGTGGTGGTGGTTGATATTTTAAATTTTTATTTATTTTTATTAATATTTTACTACAATATTTAGTTTATATATTTTAATATTTAATTTATAAATTTTTTTTATATATATAACACTTTATTAAAAAATTTAAAATTTTTTTTTACTAATATATTAAAATATTTTTTATAAAATTTATTTTTATTATCTTTTAGGAAGTATTTTTTATTTAAAAATAAAAATATTTATTTAATAATTACTATTTAAAAATAACGGTTAAAATTAATCATTAATTTTGATTAATGTGTAGATATTTAATTTTTTAAAATTGATAAGTAAAATTTTATCATTTAAAAAAACCTTATTGAGATTAACAAATTTGAGCAACAGAATAATAAATTATAATAATTGTGACATGATTGGAAAGGCCAGTAATGGAAGGGTGATTCGACTTCAATTGAGAAGCGTAAATTAATGGCAAAAATAAGTGTTTGATAAAGTGATTTGCAGAGACACCAGTGGGCCAAAAGTGCTGAAGAGCAACACATGACCGGAGTGATATCTATAATGAACACATTCAGCCTCACCAAAGTTTCCAGCATGATAAATACACAAATATGTTTCTATCAATCCCATTTAACCGAATGATTATTTTCCCACCATTCATTTTCGTTGATGAAAATCGTTACATGAAAGATTAAAAAAGATCATTTTTCACGGTAACAAGGATGGATAGTTGAAAAAGTAATATAAACAATTAAAATGTAAAATTCAAAAAACTCTGACAAACCTTCATTTTCTAACAAAAATCCAAACAATCCTAGTAGTGGTTCAGATGCGCCAATATAAGTGGCAATTGGTTGGGGATTGATTTGAGAGTTGGACAACATGCTAGAGGTTGAAAAGTATTATGACAATACATTGTTATGTACACACAGGTAGTGGTATAATTATATGTGATGATAGAATGTGTTGGTGTATACACATCTAATTAACAATATCAGATGTACGAACAAACATGCACTAACAAAATCCCACTTGAGACAGATGTGCGAGATAATAAGGGTGAGTGCAACAACTATAGAATTTAGAGAATGTTGGAGATAAGCAAGTAGTGCCATAGTTATAAAGGTTACAACTAGTGGATAGTAGTAAGGTTGGATTCAAACCGAATATATTTAGATTTGTTTTTGAATTCAGCTCGAACGAGCCGAACGAACCCTAACACGAACACGAACCCGAACTGTAATTTTAAAATTCAACGAACACGAGTTCGAACATGAACTATGCAAACCGAACACGAACACGAATCCGAACTTAAAATAATAATTTTTTAATTAAATTTTATTAATTATTTGTATTAATTATAATTTTTAATAAATATAAAAATGAATTATACGAATCGAATACGAATACAAACTGAATACGAACTTAGTTATATGAACCGAACACAAATACGAACTTTATTAAAAAATATTCGGTGAACACGAATACGAATTTGAATCTGAACAGTACGAAACGAGTATGAATATGAACATGTTAATATTCACGTTTGGTTCAACTCGAATCTAGCCTTAGATAGTAGAGATCAGGTCTCAATGACTTAGAGCAAGCTTAAATGGCAAAATCCTATTTGGGCAAAGTTGTTACAATGTTGTGGATAGGGTGTAGGGCTCCAACGCAACGGTATTAAGGAAATAATGATTTGGTTTCAACAACAGAAGACTCTGATAGATGAAAATGATAAAAATAAAAAATAAAAAATTAGTAATTTAAACTAAATCTAAATAGTTTCATTAATAAAAGTAGATAATGGGTGAATAAATAAACTTTTCAAATTTAAATGGTGAAGAATTATTTTTTTATAAAAGTTTGGATAAAAAATAGTCATTCCACCATTGTATTTCATTCTATATTTTACAAAATACCTTTTATAAAAATAATCCATTTTCTATAACTTCATTTTCACTTCTACAGTTGTTGTGCAAGACATGGAAACAATGGTTAAAATTGGTATTAAGAGTAAAGCCCAAGTTTGATGAGTTACAAAGTTTACAAAGTTTGATGGTTAAAATTGGTATTAAAATATTTATTTTCTCTAATTTCTATTACTTCCAATTAAATTAATACAAATTTTTACTTATACAAATAAATAGTGGGTGTTAATAATGTATAATTATATATTTATGAGTAAACTATAATATTTAAAAATTTTATTTTAGGGATTATAATGAAAAATTTGAAGGGTTTTTTAAATTTAAAAAAACTTTATGGTGTCTTTGAAATTTTTAAATGTTAATATGTTTTAATAGTTTTAAAAGCGGCAGTTACACCCTTAAAAAACACAAAAAATGAGAATATAAATATCATATTATAAACTATTAAGATTATGATATAGTTTCAAAACATATAAAATAAATATGATAATTTTTTAAATAAAATAAGAAAAATATCCATTCATTTTTTATAAGTTTCAAAAATTGATATTTACATCTTTATTATAATATTTGGTTAACATAATATAAATATTATATAATTGTTAAAACTATCTGTTTAATTTAATAGATGGATGAAAGTTTAATTTTTTTCAAATTAAAAAAATAAAAATTATCATTTTATCAAACAATGGATCGAAAATAGGTATTTGGCCGAAGATAAATTAATAAACTAATGGTAGAATGGTAATTTTGTATCCCTTTTTACAATTAGGAGTTATGAAAAATGGTAAAACAAATATATATTTTTATTGAGAAAGACCTCAATATAAAGTAACTAATTATTAAACAAAATCACTTTTACAATTAATTACAGGCCAAAGGACATATTCCCACCCATAGTTTGAGGCGGGGACAAAGTTTCATCCCCAAGTTTTCAAAAATCTGGTCTCCCGCTATTTGATCAAATTTAATATTAAATATAATTTTAAATAGTAACATTCCAAGGGCAATTATGTCATTTTATGATTAAAATTTTATAAAATAATAAAATAAATTTTATATAAATATAAAAATTTTAAAATTTTAAAAAAATAAACTGACCACCACCGTTGATGCCGGCGACGGTGGCCGTTGATAACTGCACCAGGTGGTCGTATCCGGCCACTTGGTTCCAGGGGAGGCGGCCAAAAGCCGCCTCCTGTTTTGGAGGAGGCAGTCAGATCTAGCCACCTCAGCCAGATATGGCCACCGGAAATGGTAAAAAATGGTCGGTATTGGTCCCAGCGGCTATTTCCGACCATGTTTGTTGGAGGAGGAGGCCAGATTTAGCCTCCTCCTCCAAAACTGGAGGCGGACCTAGAACTAAGTGATCGGAGACGGCCACCTGGTGCAGTTATCAACAGCTACCGCCTTGGCATTAGCAGCGGTGGCCAATTTATTTTTAAAAAAATTTTAAAATTTTTTTATATTTTAAAATTATTTTAAAATTTTATTATAAATTTTTATTGGTTAAAGAGTGTTTTAGTCATTTTATTTGAAAAATTATAAAATATGTTTAAATTTTGGTCTAAGGGTGGGAGTCCGGGTTCTTGAAAACTTGGGGGTGGGACTTTGTCCTTGCCTCAAACTATGGGTGGGAATAAGTCCTTTGGCCTTAATTACACTTGTAGCAAAGGCAACACACAAATTAATAAAAAAAAATAAAGGCAATGTTTTGAATGGCATTATTTATATTGCCAGATGTGTTCTCTTCTATATTCTTGTTGAATTATTATTAATTCAGGTGCAGAAAATTAATCTTTTAAATTATTAAAAACATGTTTTTTTATTTAAATTTTTTATTTAAATTTTAAACATTTGCCTCAACCACTACCAATATCAATTAATGCTATATGGTTGTGACATTTTTATATGAGCAATTTTACCATTTCAATCACATTAAATTTTAACAATATTTTAAAGAAAAAGACAGAAAGCTAGAAATTAAAAAAAAAAAAAAAAATTACTTGAATTGAACTCAAATTTCTTGAATTCGGTTCAATATTAGTAAAACCGAGCCCAAGCCCCTGGAGCCCGGGCCTGGGAGATGTGAACAGACAGAAGGCCCTACTGTTCTCCATAGTCAATTGAAAAAAAAGGCCGTAGTCTGAGGACTGGTCCAGGCCCTATACTTGGAGACAAGACCCGGACCGGGTTCAATCTCTGACGACCCAGGCCCTTCAAGGGACAGTGTCTGAGACGACGGCCGGCTTTGGTCAGGGCCCATTTTCCCAGCAATTTCCCTTAACCGCCGGCGATGTAACAAGTTCAGAGTTATTATCCCGGTAATCGTTGCCGATATAACTGAAACAATTTTCTTGAGAGCCGATTAAAAAAAAAAAAAAAAGAAAGAAAAAGGTCCAAAACAGATGAATAAAAATGTGGGGAGGATGATTGTCGAGAAATCAATGGCGGAAAATGAATCACAACTGCCCATCTTCCCCTGGTTGATTTTGCAGGGAACTCTTTCGGATACATAGTGCATTCGTCATGGCACAACGCCGATACACACAATCCCTGCCTTTAACATTTGAAATACGAAAAATTCATAAAAAAAAAATAATAATACTAACAGAAATTGACATAGAAAAAAAAAAAACCTTAGGATCAGGGTTTTCCCCTCACAGTAACGAGGAGCAGGGTGTCATATATATAGGGGGGTATATGAGGAGGATGATGAAAATTAGGGTTTTGTCAATTGTGTTGAAATCACTTAAATGCCCTTGAAAAAGAAATGGGCGAATGGGCCTTCATTGAGAAAATTTGACCCGGCCTTTTATAAATGGTCAAAATAGTGGTCCGAGGCACTATCTTCGATAATGTGGATTCAATCGAATCGTATTTTCTAGGATGTGGTCTCTAATTTTTAATTTTACTTTTTATTAATTTTGAAATTAACATAAACCAAGAGTAGAAAATATATCTAATAATTTTTTTGCCAGTTGAATTGTTAATTAGTTTTAGTTATAAAAAGGTGGATTCATGTCAAGTCAAACCTAAATGGCAGTTGATTTGAGTTGGGCTAAAATCTAAAAAATTTAGTTTGAGTTAACAATTAATTCATTAGAAAAGCTATCAAAAAATTTGGTCGAAGAAGAAGAAGAATAGTTGCCAAAAATGAGAAGTTGAATAGCCATCATAAAATATAAAAAGTTGTAAGAAGAATATGAATTTGTCGATAACTTTTCAACGGCTCATTTGACCTAAATTTTAGTTGAAACTACTTCAATTTGTATTCAATTTGTTTGAATCAAACACTGAACTGAGCTTGAATAGGCTCTGCTTGAATATAATCCTAGTTTCACTTGTAATGTACTCTTAAACTTATGAGTGTGTATATTGAACTTGACACATAATGTTAAGTTGAAAATTTCTTGATATGGGTTAATATTAATTATAATTTTAGTTTAGTAAAACTATGTAACTGAATAATCAAATACCCGTTTAGAGATGAGTTTAAGTAATTAATAAAGATAAACTCAATATATTAAAAGGTTAAGATATGATTAAACACCATCAATATGAGTCTTAAGGTTTATTAGATTTTTATTTTTATAGGGATTCATTAACATATTATATATTAGTTAGGCTTCCTCCTTAAAACTAATGTAATATACCTTTATCCTTTGAAAGCTATTATACAGAGAGATTTCAAGAATAAAAAGCCAACTAAGTAACTTCGACAGTATTGCAGATTCGATTTGCAAGGCTTTTAAAGTATTTCTATAACTCTAAAAAATTTTAATTTGGTATTTTATAGCCTATACGTATATCATAAGCAATAAAGATTATATGATTTTTATTTTTGTTTATGTAATTAACATCTTACATGTGGTATCAAAGCTTCATATAGTATAATATATTATAGAATATGAATTATGAAATTGAAATAAAAATATGTTAATTCTAAATTAGGTTTAAATTTTCAAAATTAGTTTTACAAATTAGGGATTTATCTAATTAATTTTAGACTCTTAATTGATTTAATTGAACTCTAAAACTTGAGTGTGATAATCCCTTATTTCATATTACACAGGTTGAATGTTAGTTTAATGATTTCAATTTTTTAATACGACATTACTTTTCAATTGAAATTTGGCTTGAAAAGTCATTGCATTCAACTATGTCCCCTCTAAGATTTCCAACAAAATTGAAGGCAGTTGAGCCACTTTTGGCGTGATTCAAGTACTCATGCCTCTTCTTAGATAACCAAAAATAATTCAAGACCCAATTAAGAATTGAAAAGTTGTCGTTGATGGCCTAAATAGTTGTGCCTTGCAATAATCTATTTCGCAAATTTTTGACTCAAATACAATGACAAAATCGACTTAAAAGTCATCTTCATGAGTCAAAATTTAATAGACTTTCAAAAGAAACCTAATTAGTGAACAAAAATTGACAATTGAGTTTGCCAAAATCAAAATTATGTAGGCTAGGGTTTTACTCAAATTACGGGTCAAAATCGGGTTAGGAAAACTGAGAAACCTAACCTTCTAATTCAAATAGGTAACAATGACCCAATCAAAGCTAACTAGGTTTGCTCGACTCATAAAGTTAAACAAGTTGTCCAACCTAAGAGCTAATAAGTCATGTGTATAAAAGAGGGAAATAGTGGTTACATTGTGTGTAGATGTACATGACTGTGTAAAAGAGCACGTAAAGGGCATGTAGAATAGTTGAGGCACCCAAAAAGTTTTGGCCTTGCATAAGAGCATGTGCAATGATGTGAGGGTATGTGTTGGTTTCAAATAGTGTGTGTATGGTGCATTGATAAAATTAGATGGTATGTAAGGTGGTCTTGAAGGTGTGTATGAGCGTGAAAAGAGAAGCTTTGGTGAGTATTAATGCATGGAGTTAGCTTAAAGGCATGTGGCACATGTATAGTTTTAGACACATAAATACATATAAAGGACTTTTTAAGGTGTGTTAGTATGCGTGAGTGGCTTAGGAAGCACGTGAAGCATAATAAAGATATGTTGATGGTGTGTTACCACACATTAAAGGTTTAAGGATTCATGCTAGAATGCATTAAAGACAAGCAACAATCTATGAATTGCATTAAGGACTTGTGTTGCCACACAAATGCACGTGAATGGCTTATAGTGGTGTGCAAAGGCATGTTGCATTCGTAAGACTCTGTTTGAAGGTGGATTTAACTATAGATCAAATATTGTCACATAGTACTAATATTAGGACTAATAACATTTTAATATCAACTTTGTTGAATATGGTTAAGTTACCTTATTAGATTAAAAGTATTATTCATTGGGTTAGACGTAACTTTTTTGAATTAAGATTGTAAGAGGTAATAAGGTATCATATCTCATAAAATCTTGATTAAACAATAGTATTCCGTATTATAAGAACAATTTGTAAGTTGTCATGGTGTTAATCACCAAAGTGATACATTATTGAAACTTACAAAATTTTTCATTCCATAATGATACATTCAACAATTTTGATACATATAATTTTTTACTTAAAAATGGTCATTGCATGCATTAAAATTAAGATTAGTATCAGATTAGTTTTGAAAATACATTAGTCATGAAAAATTCAATAGACTAAAAGGTAGTTGGGTTTATTCAATCGGCATGTGTTTTCCTATTATGTAAAGGATGAACATTGGTCAATAAAGACTTTGAAAGTTATTGGTTCATTCAAAGTTCTTTCCACAACAACTTCTTTCAAAGTAAGAAAAGGGTATGTATTTGAGAGAGAGGGCAGTGGATCCTTACACAATAGATTTGATTGAATGAGGGGTGAGTAGAAAACCTAAGCCAAACCAAAATCATCAGGTATGCAACGATCCAATGTATGAGCCCCTGCTATATGCCATTGTACTACTATTCTACATAATAATAATAATAATATTATTTGAATATATAGTACTTTTTTTTCCCCCACTAGGTGTCCTCAACAGAACATATAACAGGAGTCCCACAAATGCTACTGAAAGCTGCAAAACGGAAACTTATAATGTGAATAATTAAAGTACTAAATAGATTGTGATGCTTATATATTGAACAACTCCTAAGTAACATACCATATAAAGTGTACTATACATATTGCACTTTATAAACCATAACTAGCATATATGTACAAATTATACTCATATATACATGAATCACATATTATATGAAAGTATGAGAGCCATCAAAACTAGCTACTGCTAAGTTGTATCCTAAACTCACTGCATTGCGCTCAGCCCTAAAAGCTTACTAACTTGAAAGGAAGGAAAAGATGAAAGGGTGAGTGATAAAATTACTTAGCATTTCCTATATCTAACATAAGCAGGTTTCCATTTCAAGCTATAATCGTGACTTGTCAAGTTAAACATTGTTAAACCCTAAATACTAAATGGTAAATAACCTAAAAGGGGGCAGAGGGTGAATAGGTTATTCTAAAACCTTCTGCAAATTTAAAATTGGGGTGTCAATTCTAGTTTGAGAACCTATTATCATAGATTTTTGTTTCAATTCCGATTTTGATTCATAAAACATAAGAACAAACCATTTGCAGTTCTAGTTTCAATTCTTATGTTTTTGGTAAGGAACTTGGACCCACTCACCCTTAGATCGACTACACTATAAGTGTCATTCAGTCACATGAGGAACTAATGTAGTTTTTCTCTTTCCTTCTCTTTAATGGTAGTTCTGTAGTTGCATCTTGAGCAACCCTTCTTGTGCAACTTAGCAAAACTAGCTAGTTATTCTCATAGTGATTTCGTTTTGTCATAGTAAACTGAGATCTACAAGTCTTTTCGTAAAAGTTTTAGCGATTCGTGTTTAAGTTTTTGAATCCAAGGTCCACTCTCCTAAGATAAACGGTTTTCTAGTTCCTTCCAAATTCCATATGTTGTGTCATGATAAACGATAGTTTCATGAAGTTCTTTGTTATGTGAGTTTAGGATCAATGCCATGACCATTGGATTGCATGTGATCCAATCCTCCTCGTACGAATCACTTACTAGAGGTTTTGGTAGTCGTCTATCAACAAAGCCTTTTGTATGCTTGGAGATCAAAGCATTCATAATCGATCTTCGCCAACTTGGGTAATTTGTTCCTTTTAGGGAATGAGAGATGAGTTATAGTTCGATTTGATTTAAATTTATAGTTCGAATTTATGATTTAAATTCATGATTTGAATTTAGTTTGAATTTAATTTGAATTTGTGATTTGGATTTGTAGTTTGAGTTAGTAATTCATTTACAAAATGACATTATTTTGTCAAAAAATTGTGAATTTAAACCACAAATTCGAATTATAGAGTCGAGTCACAAACTCGAGTTATGAATTTGAACTATAAATTTGAGTCACAAATTTAAATTGAACTTAAATTATAAATTTGAATAATAAATTTAAACTAAATTTTAGCTAAATACAATCAAACTTTTTTAACTAAACTAAATTTGAATTATTCTTAATTTTAAAATAAATTTAATAAAAAAATATCTAAATTCGGTTTAGTTTATATCTAATCATAAATATAACGATGCAAATGTCCAATAAATAAGATGAATAACTTAAAAATAATTAGTTTTTCTCAATGTCACAAAAAATTTTCCATAGGCAAATTAGGACTAGATTTAAACTGAATATATTTGGATTTTTTTGAGTTTAGTTCAAAAAAATCTGAAATGAATTACTCAAATCCAAATACGAATATGAACACAAATCTGAATTATAGTTTTAAAAACTTATAAATATAAAGTCAAATACGAATATAAATCTGAACTTAAATTAAAAAATTATAATTATTTTTTATTAATTATAATTTTTAATAAAATATAAATACGAATCAAACAAATTAAACGTAAATATAAATACAAATACGAATCAAATATGAACTCAACTTTTGAATTCAATTCCAAATTTAAAATTTATTATAAAAAAATTGATAAATATAAATTCAAATATGAATCTAATTTATAATGAATAAATTGAATACGGATATATATATATATTTGTATTTAGTTTAGTTTGGATATAATTTTAGGGCAAATAAGATTCACCTATTGATGCCACGTAACCCTAAAATTTAAATAAAAAAATAAAAAATTAAATTTTTTTAGGCATTACTCCGCATACCGTCTCTTGCCATTTTCGGGCCGGCACAGCAGGCCCACCGCCCTCCCTGCTTCTGCGTGCAGGTGTTGCCTTCAATAAGGTGACCAGTCAATAAAAACTATTTTTTTATATTTTTATCCCTGCATGAGCTGTCAAAATCGTATTGGTTGATGAGATGATGTTGTGGATCTTGATCGATTGAAAAAAGGATAATCACCCACTTTACAATCTGGCCCACAAAGATCCCGTCGCCAACACGATATTGGTGACGTGGGTTGAGTATCTCACACATGTGGTGGAATGGTGGCTTATGAATCTTTGATGCACCCATGCGACGCCGTTTAGAGTCTGAAATTTGGATTTTTATAGCGTTGTCGTTTTTACGGGGATTTAGATTGTCTGCCACGTGGGTTTCCTCTATTGTCTATTTTGAGAATTGATTTGTTGCATGTATAATGTTTCCAAAAATATTTTGTATATTTTATTTAATAATTGATAAATAAAAATAACTAATTAATGCCATCTTATGACAGTGATATTAAAAAATTAAATTAAAATAAATTGAAGTAAAATGACAGTAATTAGAAAAATAAATAAATAATGAGAGAAAAGAGACTCTCTGGCAACGACCAATACCTACCACCCAGCTCTGTTGCTCTGTATTTCAAGTTACGGTTAGCTTCTCAACTTTCAATCCACTTTTTAAATTCTTCTGTTTCCTTTGCTTCTCCTAATTTAGCAGCAAGACCTGTCACATAGATGGCTGAGGACGAGGCGAAGAAGGTCGAAACTGAATCACAGGCTGAGCCTCCTGTTGAAGCTCCTAAGGACATGGCCGAGGAGAAAACTGTAAGTCCACCGCCACCTGCCGAGGAGAAGTCCTTCGACGATTCCAAGGCTCTGGCTGTTGTTGAACCTAAAAGTAATTACTATCTCTTTCTCTTCCTTCTTTTGTAACTTAACTTCAGTGTTGTCGTTTGTAAAAGAGGAGATACTAATTTTGCTTTCTTGATGTTTCTCAGCTACCAAACAGAGTAAATGATTACGTCGCTTTTATACCACTTTATAGATCATCTTTCTAATTTCTTTTTATTTAAAAAAATTAAAAATTCTGGAACTCTTTTCAATTATTAGGATCATCTTTAGCTGCAAAAAGCTACCTTTGAAGGGTCAAAGGAAAAATCATTCCATGTCTGGATATCGGAAAAATTTTTACATACATAATCATATTTTAAGGTTCTGTGAGAAGAGTCCGGAAAATTTTGGATTTTTTTCGCCAAATTTGAGCCTGATTTATTCAATAAAAATAAAAATTGACATAGCTATTTCTATTTCCAATACGTAATCCAGAACTATTTTCATTTTATTTTATAATTTTAGTGAAGTTGTCGATATGAATATCATGGAATAAAAAATCAAAAAGTAATTATTCAAAAATTTAAACAATACTACTAGTACTACTACTACTACTACTACTAATAATAATAATAATAAATATGAAAAGAGTATTCACAATCTGCTAAATATTCGAATCCTATAATTCATGCAGAGGGCCCTGAAACTGCTGAGGAGAAAAGTACCGAGGGCTCTGTCAATAGAGGTAAGTTTAGATCTTAATTTGACTTAGTTGTGGTTCTTATACTTAAAACCCGTGATCAATATGAGAATCAAACTCTATGTACTCTAGATACAGTGCTTGCACGAGTTGAAACTGAGAAGAGGATGTCGCTGATTAGAGCATGGGAAGAAAGTGAAAAGTCAATAGCAGAGAACAAGTAAGACCCTTTTAAAGTGTTATGGTCTTTTTTGTCAGCCTTACTTTTCTTTTAACTTATGCATAAGTGATGCAAGTCTCCATAGATAATGAACCTGTTTATTGATGAAAATTACCGTTTAAGCTCTTGAAGATCGGTGGATTTACGCAGAAGCTTTGTTCTTCCCTATAATTGATTGGAATTTTGATGTTCTAAGCCATACTTACATGAAATTTTGCGCAGAGCTCACAAAAGGCTATCTGCCATTGGTTCATGGGAGAAGAGCCGGAAAGCTTCTGTAGAAGCTGAGCTAAAACAGATTGAGGTAACAACTTATTTTCTAGAAGGCCGATATGAAATGTGAAATCATTTGCAGTTCTGCAAAGTTGCATTATTATTTCTAGACAATCTAGTTCGCAATATCTCCTCATTGTAAAATCCTGCCTTGATGTTTACAGATTTATATATACTTTTTGGGTCTATTAACTTGGTTGTGCAGAAATTTGTAGTCTGAATGGTTAATTCATAAGCCAAAAGAGCTTTTATGTAATAAATTCAATAGAATATTTTACGTCTAAAATTTTATGTTTCTTTGTCCCTAATTTCATTTATCGGCAGATATTCATGATTCCCCACTTCAGCTTTTATATATTAATTTTGCCTCCTAAGGATGATTTTATAGTTGGAAAACCATGTTGGTTAGTCGTGATTCTCTGTGGTTAGTTTCCGTTGCTCATATTTTTCCCACAATTCCAATTTATTGGTAGGTGGTTGTTTTGTGTAGACCTCAATTTTCTGAGTCTAATAAACTTTGATGCGGAAAAAGATTATGGATGTGCGTCAAATTTCTCTCTGGAACTCAGAGTGTCTGAAAATTGTGTTATACTTGTGCAGGAAAAATTGGAGAAGAAAAAGGCAAAGTATATGGAGAAAATGAAAAACAAAATGGCACTGATCCACAGGGAAGCTGAAGAAAAGAGAGCAATTGTTGAAGCTAAAAGAGGGGAAGATCTTCTTAAAGCAGAGGAGACAGCTGCAAAATATCGTGCCACTGGAACTGCACCCAAGAAGCTCTTTGGTTGTTTTTGAGGCTAAATCCTGAAGTCTGATTGAAAAAATAAACTGTATGTATATTTATTTGAACATTCATTTGTTAATTTAGTCTTTGGTTTTTGGTTATATGGTGAAGAATTAGTGGATGTTTATTAGTGTGTGTGAATAGTTATCATGTATTTGTGTGTATAGACAATTTGGGATAAATTATTGAATTTGTATGAAAAAAAGTTTTGACATAATGCTGAATCTGAAGTTCACAGAAATACTGTGTGCATTCAAATCGTTCTTATATATTTTATTATAACATTTTCTGAACAGTAAACCTCTAAACCTCAAGACATCCACTTCATATTTGGTTACAGAATTTTTGGTTCCAGAATTTTTATTCTTTTTTATCTCTTAGACATCAAACTCAGCATTTTAGTAGAATTGAAGATTGAGGAAATGAGGGATAGTATTAGTTTTTTTGCGTCCGAATTTCCTGTCATTTACCATCAATGCTGTGTCAAAATTATCAGGGAAGCCATTAAAGCTGTTGGTGTCTATAGGAGGTACAGTATTCAAATTTGGAACGTAACGATCATCTTCTTCATAGGAGGTGTCAGTGGAAGTACTTGTTCCTGTAAGTCTTCCTTGAACTGTATCTGTTGGCGATGTTTGAGACATTGCACTTATAAACACTCCTCTACCTTCCCTAGTAGTACTTGAACAAAATGATTTTCCATTTCCAACTTGGGAATTCCATAGTCTGAGAAAGATAGCACAGTTAGTTTTATCTTCCAGCAATAAGTCCATCAACAAGCGAACCTCAGCGTGTTGTATCATGTGGCTGGTTGAAGGTGACTGCAATTTGGTGGTGCTCGTTCCAGAACAGGATGGGGATTGGTGGGAAGGTAGACGCTTCTTTAGATGTGTGTTCCCGAAGTTTTTAACCTCATTATCTGTTCTTCCTGCTAGATGGGAGGCTAGAACAGCCCATTTGAAGTGTTGCGTATAGGATGTCACACAATTGGGCGGAAGAAAAAGAGTCAGAACTGTGCAGAATGGCCACGCCAGAAAGCTAATAGCTACAAACTGTAAGAGGGTCTTCAAATTAGCCAGTTTAATGGGTTTGACAATTAATGGCTCGTGGAAAATGGTTTCGTGACAAGGGCCAAGTTTCATCAATTAATAGGGACCAGCATAGGGCTGGATTCGACTAGTCATAGATGGACCTTGTTTTATGTCAGGACGAAGATAATTTCTCCCTCTAAGCCAAAAACTTTTTCCGCGTCGAAGAAGGCCAAAAAAACATCATGCTTTAAGTTCAAATTCCATGTCTTCACAAAATTCAGAATTATCAGATCAATCAAGACTTGAAAAAGCCATAGCTCTTCAGGAGAGAGAGAAACCTGCTTGTTTAGGAAGGTGACGCCAGTTTCCATGGCCATGCTCTTTGATACGTTGAACCGGTTTGGCATCTTCCTCAGGAGTCCATGCCCCTTTCTTCACTCCATGCTTATCACAACGTGGTGCTTTTCCCATCTTCACTTTCTCTTTCTGAAAACAATTATCATCTCAGTCTCAACTATAAGCATCAAGCTACAAGGGTTTTTAATAAGAGAGAGAAACTGTAAAGTATATGAAGTTCAGGGATTCATGGAGGGAGTCTAATCGTGGGTTGCGATGCCTCTGGCGATGTGTGCATATATGTGTTTCACCATGTTCCTCTCTTTTCGTATTAACTCTTCTTAGAGAAAGAGATAGAAAAAATGAATATTTTTCGGTTTATTTTGCATAAAAGAAAAAGGATTAGGGAAATTAATTAAAATGACTTTATTTTAAGTTTTTTTTTTTTTTTTTTAGTGTTAAGCATTAAAATAAGCATAAATTTTTTTCTGTGGATACCTTACTAAGAGTTTAAATATTATTATTTTTATTGTTGTTTACATAAATTATATTTATAAGGCCAAAGGACTATTTCCCACCCATAGTTTGAGGCGAGGAGAAAGTCCCACCCGTCTAAGTTTACAAGCTTAGATTCCCACCCCTAACCAAATTTTTTATTTTTTTATTAAAATTACTAAATTACCCTTTTAAAAATTAAAATTTATAATAAAAATATAAAATAATTTTAAATATAAATATTTTTATAAAAAATATATTAAAAATAAAAAATATTTTTAAAAAATTTTAAAAAATTGAGACAGCCACCGTTGCCGGCACCGGCGGCGGTGGCCACCCATAATAGAACCAGGTGGTCATTTTTGGTCACCTGGTTCCAGGGAGGCCAGATCTGGCCTCCCCGTTCGGTGGAGGCGACCAAATCGGCCGCCTCCAGTTTTGGAGGAGGCGGTCAGATCCCACCGCCTTCGCCGGAAATAAAGGTCGAAAACGGCCAGTGGGGCCAAGATCGGCCATTTACGACCGTTTCCGACCTTTATTTCGGGCGGAGGCGCGGAGAGGCCAAATCTGGCCTCCCCTGGAACCAGGTGGCCCGAAATGGCCACCTGGTTCTATTATGGGCGGCCACCGCCGCCGGGCGGCGGTGGCTGCCTCAATTTTTTAAATTTTTAAATTTTTTATTTATATAAAATTTATTTTATTAATTTATAAAATTTTAATATTAAAAAGACAAAAATACCCTTGATTATTACTGTATATTCATTATTTTTAATATTAAAATTGGGTGATAGGTGGGAATCCAAACTTTTAAACTTAAGTGGGTTTGTCCCCGCCTCAAACTATATGTGGGAAATAGTCCTTTGGCCTACTTATAATACTATTTTTTAGAGGTGTTTTATTTAAATGCCTCCTCCCATTTCATCTGCCACTGACGTTGTCAACCATGTTACTGCCTTTTGCCCGTTAGTTAAAATTGGATTTGAATTAAATATATTTAGATTCGTTTTTAAATTTGATTTAAATAAATCTAAAACAAATTATTTAAATTCGAATACAAACACACTATAATTTTAAAAATCAACAAATATAAGTTCAAATACAAACTATATGAATCGAATATGAATACGAATTCGAACTTAAATTAAAAAATTTTAATTATATTTTATTAATTATTTGTATTAATTGTAATTTTTAATAAATTATAAATATGAATTATATAAACCGAATATGAATATGAATACGAATTATGTGAGCTAAATACGAATTGAGTTATATAAACTGAATACGAATCTAAATTTTAATATATAATTCAGCTAATACAAATATGATCTAAATCCAAACTATATAAAATAAATCTGAGTACGAATATATATATATGTTTATATTTAATTTAATTTGAATTTAACTATAATTATACCGTTAAACTATCGTGTGTCATTGAGGTTAAAGACAATTTAGTCTTTGGGCTAGGGTTGAAATTTTTTTGGTTTGGTAAAGTGAAGAAATCCAATCAATTAAAAGACCTATTTGCGTGCAAAATTGAAATTTTAAGTGTGCTTTGCATGTGCATATCATGTTAGTACGGTAGTTGGGCTGATTGATTGGGTGGACTCTCCAGATTCTTGAACATGTGTGTATTCCATTTCACTTATTTCAGTTTGGAAAGGAATAGTATTGTCTCTGACGCTTACAAGACGAGTAGGGCTTTGCTTTTCTGGACTCATATACAGTAAAATCAACCCTTTATGTACGCAATCTTCTTCCATTCTGCAGCACTCTCGGAGACTTAACTTGTCTACTTTGTTAATTAATGTTGGGTTATCTGCTCTTATGTACCAGTGAAAGCGAATTATATTGAATTATGTTGAATTCACAAAGAATATTAATGGTAGATGGTTGTTCTTGCTTCTCTGTGTGTGATCTCCAACCAGTAGGCTCTGCTAGTTTCTTCCTTCCTGCAACACCAACGTTATTATGAATGGTGGAAACAGTGGGGAATATTGAAAGCAAACGTGTAGCGATTGCAGTTTTGCTTTCTTAGTTTTTAACAATAGTTGCAAATTTTGTGTCGGCTTGCCCATGTGCCCAGATATCTGTTCTAGTACGTCATCCCCAGCACGGAAAAGAATTGTTTTTGTTCTTTACTTGTTTAATCATCAGAGCTCCTTATAACTTAAACCCAAAAATAAACTGAGCATTTAAGAATTCAAAAACCTTTTTTAAAGTCCCACACGCAGTTTTCATCAAACTGAAATATGAAAAGAAATAGATACATCTATTTTCAGCATTGGTAGAACTGCAATTATTTTTAAATTTAATAAATACTTGGACATTATGGAGTGTTCTTATTGAGATAAATGCAGAGATTAAGCTTCTTTAAAATTTGGCAGGTGCATGAAAGTCAGTTATTAGTGCATGCACTAACAAAATAAACACGTAAAAGAAATCCAATAACTTCCACTGAAAAACCTTTCCAGTACAGATAGGGAAAAGAAGACAGAAAGGGAGAGCGAAATTGTGCAGGTAAATACAAAGTAATTTTGCCAACTAAAAATTTTAGTTCCAGTTTCTAAACAGTGGGACAAAGTTACAATTCATACTGTAACAGATAAAGTCCAAAATGCGAAAGAATGTAAATAAGGATATCTCATTAGCTGGAAGTAAGAACGCCCAGAATAAAAATGTCAAATTGCTAAAATAAATCCTTTATTAGTGTTTCCCTTGAGTCCAGTGCAGTCCATTACAATACAGGCCAAGATGAAATGTAATTCAATTCAATCAGTGCAGTCCAGTACAACCCCAGCACAGTTCAAGCGACCATTCCAAAAGGCTATTGAATTCAATCCAGTACAATCCAAAATGTCTAGGGTTTTAAGTTTCTATAAAACTTAAAAATCAAGATGCTATTATTATACCAAAGCTGTTAGATTGTGCATATGTTAAATTTGCTACTTTTTAAGTGGCTACTATGGCTACAATGTTGCCCTTCTTTTTTGTTGTGGATAGCTCTGTGCATTTGAAGATCAGTTCACTTGTACTTTAATTTTAATGTTAATAAGCTTAGTTGGCATAGGTTTATTTCAGTAATTTGGGGGATTGTGTTGATTGTGACTATGTTGATGAGTTTAAATGTATTGAAGTCCTTAAGAATTTTGTTGACATCTAACAATCCGTTCGAATTCCGTCCACTTGGACAGATATTTACCACGTTTTAACAAAGCTAGCGGAACACCATTAGCGAATTTTGCTACCTTATTCGACAGAGAACTATAATCTGAAATGGATTCTTTTCTTTTAAAGGCATACCAACTGAAAAGTTCAAGAGCTTCATGATCTAATAATCCCTCAACCTTCGTTTACATGTTAAATATGCTCACTTAGTGCTACATGTTAAAAAAGTCCTAATCCTTAAAAAATAAACGTAATTGTATCCTTACTGGATTAAACCAAGTAGTAAGTAGTTAATTACTTATTCTATTGCTTACTTAGTGTACATGTTAAATATGCTTGTTTTATGCATCTACTGCCAACTATGAATGTATATGTTGTGATGTTGACTGAGTTTAATGCATAAATATTATGCTCATATGTTGTGGTATTGACTGATTTCATGTGCATGAGTGACATTTTTTAATGCATATATAGTATGTGTAATGAATGATTTTAGCTAGTTTGGTACAAGAATAAGACTATACTTTAAATATTATTTATTTGCCAATGAACTATAATAGATACTCATAAGTATAGAAGACGGATGAGTTATGATATCATAAATGAAAAATTTCTAGAGAGGTTGAATAGTTTTATTAATTTTGTATTTCCGAATAAATCATTTAACGAAAGAGTTAAATGTCCTTACAAAAACGTGTGTTTTACCACTATCAAACCTAGATTGAAATATACGATCATTTAGTGGTTCATGACCTTATGTTAGAGTATAATACATTGTTTTGTCACGGTAAACTAATGATTATACAAAGTCCTATCAGAGATGTCCAAGTGGAACAATAAATATTGAGAGATAATAATATGATAGAAATGTTACATAATATTTTTGAAATATTGAAACAAAATGTAGATGTGTGGATGGATAGAACGAATGTAATGGAATCTAATGTTGATGGTACTGTAACAAAAGAATATATAGACCAATTTCTTAAAGAAAGGGAAAATTTTGAAAAATTAATAAACGGTGCTAAGGAAAAATTATATGTAGGGTATAAGAATTTTAATAAACTTTTAAAAGAACAAAATTTCATTATTGAAGTGATGAGGCGCGAAAAATATTAAAAAATGCCGTTACAACCCCTAAAAACGCCGCTATAGCTTACCAATCTCGACAGAAAATTGCACGTGAAAAAATAACGAAAAATAAATTGGTGGGTGTGACGGATTTTATCGGCATTTAAAAAACACCGGTAAAACGTAAAAATAAATGCCGTTGTTAATAGCAAGTTTTAGCGGCATTTATTTTTGGGTTTTACCAGCGTTTTAGTGAAATGTCAGTAAAACCTTTACCAACACAGCGTATACTGACGTTTGTTCAAACGCCGCTAAAACATCAAAAAAACGCCGTTAAAAATCCAGTCTGCTGTAGTGATAGTCTTAGTAGATTTTCTCTAGGGTTTACATTCTGTCTAAATTTATTATTGGCTTAGATTAATGACCATTGCTTCACTAGCGTTTATATATTTATCAAACTTTGATGGAATTTGGTGCAATGATACAAAGAGATACATAAAAGAAAGTGAAGAGCCAATATTTATTGTAGTTTGGTTAGATATGCCAAGACGTTATGTCCACAATGTTGTTATTATTTGAGCATGGAAACAATAATTAAATGCTAAAAGTATCTTTGTGTGTCCGTATGTATATATGTGTGTATGTTTGTATGTCTCTTTTTTTCCTGTAACTGTTAAGAGTCGCAGCCATGAATTTGATTGGAAGGTTTTGACGGCTGTTACAGCTTTATATGTATATCTATATGCCTTTCATATGTAGAGATGTTAAGGGTAGGTAGGCAGCAGTACAAGGTATAATTTAAACATAAGAGAATATAAAAGATGGTATCAAAATATGGTGCTAGAAAGTTGAATTGCTTGCTTAGTTTTTTAACAAAACAAGTAGACAATATATGATATTACACGGGAAAATTTTAAAAATAATACACGTTCTTGTTATCATTTGGACTTAAAATTTATATTTGGATGTCTACAGCTACAAGCAAGCCTAAAATCGTATTTAATTCGTTATCCTCAACCTTGAAGCCAAAGTATCGAATAATTTATTTAGCTATCAATATCATCAATTATTTCGAAATACTGAGAGCGTATAATTTTTGTTGCAATGATTTAATATTTGCCTTACAAAATCTGATAATACTTGTAGAAAAATAAATCTGAAACCGCCTGAATTTTTTTTGGGTATAATTTTAATTGAAATGATTTATTCCCGAGTAATATGATTATATGATATGATATAATAAATCATGTTATTAATATGTATTATATGATATGATATAATAACTGATATAAAAAATTAGATTTTCAAGACACAGTATAATATATGATTCTACGATTATACTCCTATACATAATGATATATGAGAGAGAACACATTTAATTGTGACAATATCTTGAAGTTCTTCCATAAATTATTTACGCGAAGGGAATCACAAGCTGTTGGATATTTCTAAGTTCCTTGAGCTCTTTTTCACTGGCAACGAGATTATTATGAGAAGTATAATTACAAGTTTTACTTTCATGCGCTTAACATGCTCTCATATGTACAGTACATCATTGTTCATATTCAAATTTGGTACCCAAAGGTAGCGTCCATAAACCCAATTCCAGAAATCTGATCTTCGAACTTGAATCCGGAGTTCAACATTTCCTCCATCAAATCATTGTTAAATCCAGCATGGAAATCGCCATCAAATGCTTCCTCATGCAATAAAAAGCCATGCGTGGAAGAATCTTGGACAAAGTTTGTGTTATGACAATTAAAGCCCCTAGAAATCACTTGCTCATGACCAGAATTCACAGAACTCCAGCCATGAACATTTTCCAGCGATAGCCACTCGGCAAATAAAAGCTTTGGCAAGGAGCTTTTTTCCCTTGATGATTTTTCGTCATGGCTTAGATTTCGAGATGTGAGATTAGGAGAGAGTAACGAAGAATCCATGTTCTCTGAGCTTGAAGTAGTAGTGGTGCACTGCGTTTTGATATCAGCTTCCATTTCTTCAAGTTTAGCCTGTTTTTTCTTCAGGTGAGAATGCCAGTAATTCTTTATCTCATTGTCAGTTCTTCCAGGCAAATGCTGAGCAATGTGTGACCACCTAATTCATTAAAACCATTACTTTAATCAATTATAATTAGGGGTGAGCAGAAAATCGGAATTGAACCAAAATTGTTAGGTGCCCCATGATTGAGTTCCAATTCCAATCTGGAACTGATATTTATGGTGTCGCTTGGATTCTATCTTCTTAAGAATCAGCGGGTTAGTTTCAGTTTCGGTTAAAAGTTGATAGAATTGGAATCAGAACCTAAAACCAGAATTAGAAGATAAATTGAGTACTGGAGACTAAAATTGAGACCTAAACACTTGATATGGACCGCAGTTAAACTAAACTAGGGCTAAAAACTTGAAACCAAAACCGAAACCAGAGCTTAAACATTATATAAATCACAACTAAACTGTATTGGGATCAGATATTTGAAACCAAAATCAGAGTGTCGGTTTTAGTTCTGAAACCTGTTATCATAGGATTTGGTTCTGGTTTCAATTCTAAAAACATTGGAATCGACCAATTTCAATTATGATTCTGGTTTTGATTCTAATATTTTTATCAAATACTCGGACTCACTCATTCCTAATTCTATATCTCATTGACCAATTGAACAGAAAAAACAACCTTAAATTTCAAGGATACATTTTATTTTCTGCAACATCTAAGAATATTACTTACTTGTTCCCTAACAGGCGATGGAGGGTCAAGATTGTTTCTTCCTCTTGTACAGTGAACAGTCCTCTCTTTAATCCAGGTCTCAAGTAATTAATCCATCTTAATCTGCAGCTTTTACCATTCCTTTGCAAGCCTGCATGCACGTAAAAATATTTCAGAAGGTCCTGACAAATAGCAAGTCAACTACAAAAGGCTAGTTTAGTCAATTGAACTCCAAGTTGTCTTTATTTTTTCAGCTTCGACTCAGATCTGTAAAATGACAAATTCTCACTTGTTAAATTTAAAAAAACAATCAAATTTTTACTTATTTATCATAAATTGATTATTAATTTTTAAAGTCAAAAGATATTTATATTATTTTATTCAAAAACTAACATATAATTTATTTGAAATATAAATAGTATTTTTTTATAATATTAATAATTTATAATATAATATTTATACAATTAAGTTGTGATTTTTGAAATATAATACAGAAAATTAGTGAGACAGCCAGAAAGTATGAAACGCCAAAATTTCCACATTAATGGAAAACAGAAACATGTAAGATGTTCATTGTATGAGACCCCGTGAACTTTTTTTTTTTTTTTTTTGTTGAACATGTTTATGTTAATAAATAATATAATGAAAGGTCAAATTATGATTATCATCTGTTCATCTTAAATTTAAGAAGCTAAACCAAATTAAATCGACTTTAATCATCTTTATCTTGTTGAACTTAAATACATTAACGATTAAGCAATTGCAGAGTTCAATTAGAGCTTTATCTTATCTGGGGTTTGATCAGGCAAACTCTAGAACAGAAAACTATAATTCATGAACACAAAACCCTTGAAAATGGTAAGAGCTACAGCACAAAGAACGAACATGTAAACCTATAATTCATGCATGCTGGGAAAGTTGGTAAGCTAAATCAATGATCAACAATTTATTATAAGCATGTTCTTGTTCGCACCGGCATTAACAGGAACGGAGCTCCAGCAAGCATGGCCATGCTTGAGAACATAGTTTCGAAGCCTTTGATCTTCTTCCGGTGACCATAAACCCTTCTTGTGTTTGAACTTTGGTTTATCAGATGACTTAATCCCCATTTTTGCTTAATAGATGAAGTAACAAACAATAAGCCTGCTTAATGACAGCTTAAAAGATGAGAGAGAGAGAGAGAGAGAGTTTGAGATGGTACTAAGAGTAGCAACAGAAGATGCAAATAAATAGCCGACCATAAAGCTTAAAGCCAAGATTAGTTGTATTTCTACTATTATAAAAAGCACCAAACATATTACTTTAAGGCCAAAAAACCTATTCCCACCCAATATTGGCTGAACTAATAATCACATGTTAAAGTTAAAAAAACCAAAATTTCATCCCTGTTAAATTTTCTATTTAATTTAATTTTTTTTTTATAAATTTGATGAAATGATCGTCTTACTATTTTGTCTTCTATAAATTCATTCTCATGGACCCAACAAGATTGGATTTATCCCAAGTAGAGATAATTACTAAATGTATTTGATTTGAATGATTTTTTTATTAATTATTACAAAGATTGATTACTTAACAAATTAAAGAGTGTATTTAATTTGAGCATCTTTTATTACTAATTAATGGTTTATAAAAAAATATTGTGTCTGAATAAATTGAAGGGGGAAGCTAAAGGTAGAGCTTGCATTGGATTTTCCAGTTGGAAATCTATTATACAAGCTGTATGTGTAAATAATTATTATGTTGGTAAATGATAATGAAAAATATAATGATATTATTTTACTAAATTTATTAAATAAGAGAAAAATTGTAAAAAAATTAAAATTATTAAGGAAACTTTTTAGTACTTAAAAAAGGTAATTATATTACTTTTATATTTCTTGTTAGATGACTATTGTAATAAAATATTATGTTAATCTTTCATCATTTAATAAATAAAACAAAGTAATATTAATAATGAAAAATAGATTTTCAAAGTCATCTCTTGTTGTTATCAACCGACTTACCCTAATAGGTATAAAATAATAATAAATTTTAAGAAATTGGTATATATAAATAATTCTTATGTTTAGTTGATGTTAATAAAAAAAAAATTATTATGATAGTATTTTATTTGAATGCCTTAAAATTACTAGTATAATTTCTTAATACCTACAAAAAAGAAGTAATCATATTACCTTTATATTACTTATCACGTTAATTTGATAATAACGATAATCTTTTGTACTGTTAGTAAAAAAAGATAGAGGCAATTAATTTTGGCTTTTGATTTCAATTTATATTATAATCCTTGATACTTGGAATGGATTTAATCTGAGTTGGTTTAAATTGAATCTATAATTCGGTTAGAATAAGTTAATTTCAAATTAATGTTTTAGTTGGATAATTTAGTTTAAAATTGACTCATTTTTTATAATTTTGTAACATTGTTTATAGTATTGAACACACTACTCATCATTAACACATTTTAATACTTTACACTAACTTGATCGAGTTTGAATTCAAGTTTAGTAATATGACTTCAACCCAAACAAATCAAAGGCATGCTATATATATCCATCTATAGCAGAAATTTGAGAAGCAAAGACAACAGATTTAAAGAGGTTCAGTTGTCAATATGACAACTTATGTCCTCTGTTGGCAAGCTGAGAAAAATGAGATATTTCTCTAAAAAATTGAAATCGATACAAAGAAGAAAAATGGTTTCCCCTATTTGTTTTTTTTTTTTTTTTTTAATTCTCAATCTCCCCTTCCAACAAAATTACATACCCAAGAGAAAAAACCCACCCAACAACTATGGGACACAAGTCAATCTCCCCTCCCAACTGTATTCAGTGATAAAATAAAAAAGAAAATTTCTCTGCACCTTCAAGCCTTCGGTACAGTCCATGATTTGTTAGAATTTGAGGTCTTCAACAGAATTTGTTGTGTTTCTCTCTAATTACAGTTGCTGGGTCACAATTTGTATAGGAGGGCTGATTCATTATTGAGTCATCTTACTAATCCACGTGGACCAATCAACTATGGGACACAAGTCAACAGCTTTATTAAAAAAAATCCTCATGTTGTGATTTTGTTTGTTCATCAATCAGTAATTTGATGAGATGGATAGCATTCAATAATTGTCAATAACAAGCCACTCTGGTTCAACAAGATCACGTGAAGAATTTCGAAAGAAAAAACCCCCAAAAAAAAAAAATAATAATGAAGAAAAATAAGCTTTACAAAACAATTTACATATAATAAAATTCATGCTGACGATGTGGCCATGATGCATCCTTTTTTTCGTTCCTTTCTTTTATTTTCCAATTTTTTTGACCTTTTAGAAGAGGGAAGGTTCTTTCTCGTGGAGAGATTGAAACTTTGTTTATACCTAATGACCATTTGTTTCACTGAAGAAAATATTTTAATGTGACAGCTGTAGCTTGTGAGACCAGACTGAAAATTATTTTAACTTGGTCTCTCTACCTTGGAAAACAAAACAAATGTAAAGAATGACTTGCAGCTTTCTTTATCACTTGTACAGCCATGCCAATTGAGAGTGACACTTGTTGATATTATTAAATCTTTTTCTTCTTAATATTCTTGGTAGATTTATCTATAGATGATGTTCTAGTTGCATTTATATATATATGTTTTGAAAGTTATTGGGTATATGAATACAGAGACTTCTCAACGGTTAATTTTCTGTCTAAATTTATTATTGGTTAGATTAATGACCTTTGCTCCATTTACTTGTTTATCCATCTGTTTCATATAACCTTTTGCTACAAGTCTATAACTATTTTATCATTAGATAAAGCAAAGCCAACCAATGCTACAATGTCGAATATTAGGAGCTCAAATTATTTAAAGATTTTTTTTATTCCATAAAGGTTTCTTTTCATGCATAATGGATTCATTATTATTGGTTTGAAGGTTTAAACTGACAAGAAATACACCGGATTTGATGGAAATTTGGTGCAATGATACAAAGAGATACATAAAAAAAGTCAAAGAGTTGAATTTTATGGCTGCTTAGTCGGAAGAACCAAGAGGTTATGTGTTAACTGCTTGAGGAACAGAGACTTGGCTGTAATAAAATAAGAATAATTTCAAGCTTATCTATCTATTATTTATTTATTTATTTATTTTTTGAATTATCTTTAACATTTTCTGTTATTTTTAGTTTTCGCTTAAGGGATAGACTTTTTATTCCTGCCGTTTTCAATCTTATCATTAGGCTATGGGAACGTCCCCAGCATGACCTCCTCACAATGTTGTTATTATTTGAGTAATGAAAGTAAAGATTTATAGAATTGTAACACTAAAACAATAATTAAATGCTAAGAGTATCTATGTATATGTGTGTGTGTGCGTGTGTATCTCTCTTTCCTTTCACTGTTAAGAGTTTATAGAAGCAAAAGTTAAGATTACATGTACAACCGTCTTATGAGTTGTAGAAGAATTACATAGGCCATATGATAGAAGATTGATTGCTCTTTAATTATGATTATCGAAATTGGGGAAATTGTGAAATATTTGTGATTTTTGTAAGAGATTATGTCCTATGTAAGATTTCTTCTTTGAGTTGCAGGTAAGTAATGCTTATATGCTAGTCGGTGGTCCGTTTTGGGTCGCACCCATGAGTTTGATTGAAGAGTTTTGACTGTGCTTGCTCCCTTGTACGTATACGTATATACCTTTCGTACCTAGATAAGTACAAGGAATAATTCAAACATAAGAAAATATAAAGATATTTAACAAAACAAGTTGGAATATGCTATTACACTTGAAATTTAAAGAAAAATATATGTTCTAGTTATCATTTGGACTTAAAATTTATATTGGATGTGTACACCTACAAGCAAGCTTAAAATCGTATTTAATTCTGTCTTTGTCTTCAACCTTGAAGCCAAAGTATCGGATAATTAATTTAGCTATCAATATCATCAATTATTTCGAAATTCTGAGAGCGAATAATTTTTGTTGCAATGATATAATATTTGCCTCATAAAATCCGACACTTTGTAGAAAAATAAATCAAAAACCGTCTGAATTCTTTGGGGTACAATTTTAATTGAAATGATTTATTCCGAGTTATATTTTAGTAGGCAAATTAGTTACTTGTAGAATTATAAATCTTTTACAAAGATAGAAATTTGTAATTTTAATTGAGATTTATTACATAGTAAATTTCTATCCGTAGAATACCTATCCATGGTAAATTCTTTTTATTTGAATAAGTTAGAATAATCATAATTATCGATTAGTTATAGAATAACGAATAAACATACGTTCTGCCTGTCAAAAGTTTAGAGGAGTAAATGGACATTTCACTTAGAAACAGTGAAAATAGAAGAGTTCTAAATGACAGCGAATCTCCTTAGCATAATAATACGACTTTCTTATTCTTCTCGGTACCTATAAAGGAAAACTATTTTCTCCTTTATCAACTCAAAATCATGTTGTTAGTATTGATCCTATGATACAATACATTACGTGACATAAAAAATTAAAATTTTAATCTATAATATGATATATTACGTGATATAGAATATTAGATTTTTAATATATAATACAATATATTATTCGAATATCATATTTATATAAACAATATATATAAGAGAACGCATTTAACTGTGACAATATCTTGAAGTTCTTCCATAAAATATATTTACGCAACGGGACTTACAAGCTGTCGGATATTTCTAGCTTTCTTGACCTCTCTTTCAATGGCAACAAGATTATTATGAGAAGTATAATTATAAATTTTGCCTTCATGCACTCAACATGCTCTCATATGTACATTACATCATTGTACATTCATATTCAAAAGTGGTACATATGTCATCTCAAGAGTTGGCATCCACAAACCCATTTCATGAAAACTGATGACAAATTATGAATGAACTTAAAAGTAATCAATAAATTGAACCTATTATATTGTATAATAATGATTTGAGTGATAATTTTTCCTATTGAAAAAAGAACCTTATGAAAAAGGAAGACATAATTATAGAATATATTAATATTAATATTATGTTAGCCGATTCCCTGACAAAAAGCCTTAGACTTATTGTTTTTAAAGGTCATGTTTTGAATATGGATGTGTTGGAATCTTTTGATGCCTTGTTTTAGTGGGAATTTTTGAAGTTATTTTTGTTTGACTTTATGATACTTTATTGATTTGAAGTTTTCTTTAATTATGATTATCATTATTGTTGCACTTATTTGTATTATTGATTAGCATACTAATTGTATTAATAATCATAGTGGTATAAATCTTTGGACTATTTTGGTTTTTTGAAATGGTGACCACTTTAAAATTAAAAATGTTGATTACCTAAGAGTCAAAAATTGTTTTTCTTTCTTCTTTTTTAAAATTAAAATAAAATTAATTAATGTTGCTTAAGTAGGAGAATATTATAAAATTCCAACGTGAGTCGACATTGATTAATATTTTTTATTTATAAAACTGAGAAATCAAAATAGTCCAATGACAAATTATGAATGGACTTAAAAATGATCAATAAAGTTAAGCCCGTTATATTATACAATTTATGATTTGGATGGACGATTAAATGTGGATTTTGAATTATTGGGTTTTGATGGGGGTTCTAATAATTCAATATAAAATGGTTAGGTCCCTGCTCCAAACCAAGATATACATAACTTTTTCTATTAAATGTCGTCATCAATGAGGTTTTAGGAGTAGAAGATGTAGTCATTATTTTAATTGAATCTATAGACAAATTCAAAGGGTTTTAGAAATTCAAGAGGAATGACTTAATCAAGTTTTTCTGTATCATTCTAATTCAATATAGTATTTAGTTTAATTGTTGATTCAATATTTTATATTATATGCATGTTTAAATTTTAAATTAGGTTGAATTTATAACACTTTTGTCCCTTGATGATTTCTCGTCATGGCTTAGATTTTGAGATGTGAGATTAGGAGAGAATATTGAAGCAATTAGAACTAGATTCAAACTGAACATATTTGGATTCGTTTTTAAGTTCGGTTTGAATAAGCTTGAAACAAACTGTTCAAACTTAAACTCGAACTGTAGTTTAAAAAATCAACGAACACGAGTTTAAATACGAACTATATGAACTGAATACGAATATGAACCCAAACTTAAATTAAAAATTTTTAATTATATTTTATTAAATATAATTTTTAATAAAATATAAATACAAATTATATGAACCGAACACAAATACGAACCCAAATTTTACTATAAAAAAATTCGACGAATACGAAGACGAACATAAACTTGAACTGTATGAAACGAGCCTGAACACGAACATATATATGTTTACTTTTGATTCGGCTTGAATCCAACCCTAGAAGGAATCCATGTTCTCTGAGTTTGAAGTAGTAGTGGTGCACTGCGTTTTGATATCAGCTTCCATTTCTTCAAGTTTGGCCAGTTTTTTCTTCGGGTGGGAATGCCAGTAGTTCTTTGTCTCATTGCCAGGCAAATGCTGAGCAATCTGTGACCACCGAATTTATTAAAACCATTACTTTAATCAATTATTGTTCTGATATAGCTTCCATTTCGGCATCATTAACCAACTGAACAGAAAAAAAAAAAAAAAACAACCTTAAATTCAAGGGTACCTTTTATTTTCTGCAACATCTAAGACTATTGTTCCCTAACAGGCAAAGGAGGGCCAAGATTGTTTCTTCCTCTTGTACAGTGAACATTCGTCCCTTTAATCCAGGTCTCAAGTAATTAATCCATCTCAATCTGCAGCTTTTACCATTCCTTTGCAAGCCTGCATGAATGTAAAAATATTTCAGGAGGTCCTGACAAATAGCAAGTCAACTTCGCAAGGCTAGTTTAGTGAATTGAACTCCAAGTTATAATCACTTAATAGTAAATTGAAATCGTAAATTCTCACCATTAAATTTTTATCTATTTATTAAACATTAACTATTAATTTAAATATTTAAAAAATATTTATATTGTTTTATCTAAATTATAGAATAAAAATTATATAATCTGTAACATCATCTTTTAAATCCTAGTAAAAGTATGTAGATTTTTTTATATTTTATTTTAAAAATGATAACATTCATTTATATATTTATAAAATATTTTATAATATTTATAATTTACAATATAATATTTATATGTTTATTTGGATGTAAAAAACCTAGAAAGTATGAAGAGCCAAACTTTCCGCATTAATAGAAAACCAGAAACATTTAAGAGACCCCGTGACCTTATTTATTTATTATTTTTTGGTTGAACGTGTTTAAGGTTAATAAATAATATAATGAAAGGTCAAATTATAATTATCATTTGTTCATCTTAAATGTAAGTAGCTAAACCAAATAAGTGCGACTTTAATCATCTTTATCTTGTTGAAATTAAATACATTAACGAGCAAGCAGCTGCAGAGTTCAATTAGAGCTTTATCTTATCTGGAGTTTGATCAGAAAATGCATGCAAACTCCAGAACAGAAAACTATAATTCATGAACACAAAACCCATGAAAATGGTAAGAGCTACAGCACAAAGAACGAATATGCAAGCCTATAATTTATGCATGCTGGGAAAGTTGGTAAGCTAAATCAATAATCAACTATTTATTGTCAGCATGTTCTTGTTCTCACCGGCATTAACGGGAACGGAGCTCCAGCAAGCATGGTATGCTTAAGAACATAGTTTCGAAGCCTTTGAACCCTTCGTGTGTTTTAACTTAAGTTTATAAGATGACTTAATCCCCATTTTTGCTGAATAGATGAGGTAACAAACAATAAGCCTGGTTAATGACAGCTTAAAAGATGAGAGAGACAGAGTTTGAGATGGTATTAAGAATAGCAACAGAAGAGGCAAAAAAATAGCCGACTATAAAGTTTAAAGCCAAGATTAGTTGTATTTCTACTATTAAAAAAGCACCGAAGATTATGTGTACAGTTGTGCCTCTCGGGCTGAGATTTTTAGTCTTAAGCCAGCATAATGCTTTACCAATGTCAGGTCTAGTCTTATTAAAAATTCACAGGACAGTTGTAACAAAATTATAGTCAATGTTTTAAAAATTATTTCCTCTTTTTCATTTATGTACTTCTTTTTATTAAGTATGTTTGCTAAATACCAAAATTTTGAAATTCTATTTTAATCAATGTAGCCTTACACGTATATTTATGCAGCAATAATTTATACTGTCGTATTCAGATACGATTTCTTTGAAAAATGTATTTGATTTTTGTTGAGAGCGATGGTTGCTTTATAATAATACCAGATTTCAGTTGACATTCCAAGTTTCTGAATTGCTTGACCTCAACTTTATATATATTTTTGCCACCCACCACTAATTAGGTTTTCCTGTTTTTATGTAAAGATATAAGTTCATGTAAATGGTACACCAAGAATTCTATAACCCTAATTATTCTCTTAAGTCTCTCTTCAAACCCTAATCAAATCTAAGAACTAACAATTTAATATTCACGATAGAATGATCGTTTCATTATATGGAACAGCCATATGAGTCTTTAAGCTTTAACTATTCAAATCAAGAGCGAGATTGCTCCTCTAGTACGATATTCTATTGAAAATTGAAGATTTAAGTGAAACATCCTTGTGAACTATAGAATTTTTATGGGAAACTTGTTGATGGTTTTTTTACTGTCCTTGACACCATCTACCCCTTTAGATGTCAACGTAGATGATGTGCTCAGACATCCTCTAATTTTAGACTTGTAACCCCTTAAAATATGCAATTTTCTTAAATCACTTGTTTTAGGCAAAATTTGTGAGCTATAACTCATAGATTTTGTAGGAAACCCATCGACATTTTTTAGCAAGTTCTTGACATCATCTACCCCCTTACATGTCAAGGTAGATGATGTGCTCAAACATCCCCCCATCCTAGGCACAAAGTCCCTTTAAATATGTGTTTCTTCTATAACCCCTCTTTTTAGCCTAAATTAGTGACTTATAGCACATAGATTTTTGTAAGAAACCTCTCGATGATTTTTGACCTATTCTTATCACTATTTACCCCCACATATGTCAATGTATATGATGTGTCAGAATATCCCTCAATTTTAGGCTCAAAATCCATTCAAATAAGTGTTTTTTTCATAACCCTTCTTTTCAATCTAACTATGTGATTGATAACACACGAATTTTCGTGAAAAACTCATCAATGGTTTTTTACCTATTCTTGACATCATTTGCCCCCTCACATATCAAGATAGATGATGTACCCAAGCATTGTTTAATCCTAAACATGTAACTCCTTTAAATATATGCTTCTTCTAAAAGCCCTTTTTTTGCCTAAATCTATAAGCTATAGCATACAGATTTTTATGGAAAAGTTCTTATTGGCTTGTAGGTCTTCGTTTACTTCTATATTTTTCAGTTAAAAGGAATCTGATATGTGTCTGAGTTGTATCATCATGCGTAAATAGTTTACAAATTGTAAGACTTCTAACTAAATATTTACCAAATCTTTCTTCACCTTATGGCGTGAATGTTGTGTCACAGTTTTATTTCAATCATAATACAAAAAATCAAATCAATTTCAGACGCATATCAAAATTCAATTGATCGGAGGGCTAAACTGGCTTTGTTTTATTGGACAGTCACTATGAAAAAAATAATTGTCCAATTAAAAGCGTCTTGACGAGCTGCATGTACTCTGGGGAGGGAGCATTTTAAAGGTCAGGAAGGGAAAAATATCAAATGAGAACTGGTCACAAAATATATTATTGTCGTCTCTTACGCATGCCTGTTGTATCAGTTATGAGAAGTCCAGACTCTTAATTATATTTTAAATGAGGACAAAGGACTTATTCTCAACCATAATTTGAGGTGGGGACAAAGTTCCACCCTCTAACTTTTAAAGGCCCAGTTTCTTTTCTTTGGATCAAAATTCAAACATATTTGATAATTTTTCAAATGAAATGGCTAAAGTATCTTTTAATAAATAAAAATTTATAATAAAATTTATAAAAGAATTTTTAAATATAAAAAATTAAAAAATATATTAAAAAATTAAAAATTTTTTCAAAAATAAACTGGTTACTGCCGCCTATGCTGGCAATTGTAGCCGTTGATAACGACACTAGGTGGTTATCTCCGACCACCTGGTTCCAGACGAGACCAGATCTGGCCTCCCCATTAGATGGAGGCAGCCAGATATGGCCACCTCCAATTTTGGAGGAGGAGACCAAATCTGGCCTCCTTCGCTAAAAAATGTGGTCGAAAACGGTCATTGTGACCAATACCAACCCTCTGCAACCGTTTTCGGTGGCCAGATCTGGTGAATGTGGCTAGATCTGACCGTCTCCACCGAACGGGGAGGCCAGATCTGGCCTCCCCTAGAACCAAGTGGCCGGAAACGGCCACCTGGTTTCGTCATCAACGGCCATTGCCACCGGCGGCGGTGACTAGTTTATTTTTTTTTAATTTTCAAAATTTTTAAAAATTTTATATGTATATAAAATTTATTTTATTATTTTATAAAATTTTAATCGTAAAATAACAAAATTGCCATTAGAATGTTACTGTTTACAATTATATTTAATATTGAATTTGATCAAAGGGTAAGAGATCGGATTTTTGAAAACTTGGGGGTGAGACTTTGTCCCCACCTCAAACTATGGGTGAGAATATGTCCTTTGGCCTTTAAATAAAGATTAGAGAACGAAGATTCAAATAATCCATTATCTATGGTACCTTATTAGTTGATGTTGATGCAATGTGAGTAGTCAAAGTTGAAGTTTCGTTAATAAGTCTTGATATTCGTTACAATATAAGATAAATTAAATATAACGATAATAGAAAGGTATAAATGATTTGACATGATGATTGAAAAATTTATGTTTATGTTATCAATCGATGTTGACATAATATATCTTAAAAATGATGTAAATTTGAATAAGGATCCTTAGGCAAGGAAGGTGGTTGGTTCTCTTTTTGTGTGTTTTCAAAATACCGTGCAAGCTTTCTGTTTGCTCTACCCTCTTGCTTGTTTGTTTTTTTGGCCTCTACCCCTTTTTGTGTTACCCATTTCTATATATATAGAGTAATGAGAAACATTTTACATTCAAATAACAAAATTTGATATTTTTAATTCAAATATAATTATTAAGATTTATTCATATTATAATTAAACAAAATAAAATAATTATATTAACAATATGATTTTAGTTGATAAGGAAAAAATAGTTTTCCTTCGTAGGGCGGACGAGAATAAGAAAAACATATTATTGATGCTAAAGAGATTTGCTCTCGTTTGAAATTCTTCTATTCTCATTGCTAGGAACTACAAAAACCCACTCCAACAATTATACATATTTTTTGGGTCTAAGCTTTCATACCTACTATTTACATTCAAAAAATTATATATAATCTTATGTCTGAGCCGAGTTCAATTTACAAAAACTGTTACTATTGTTGGAAGAAACCACAAACAAAATAAACCTTTCATGAGCCAAAATCCCTGGCAACCAAACAGCCCAGGACCACAAGCAATTAATCCATCCAGCCAGCAAAGTGGTGATAGGTCCCCAGTTTATTCCTCACAAAACTGCAGCCACACAGCCCCTTAAAATCCTTCGTCCCAGCCACGCTAGATAGCCCAATTAAAGTCAGCAAAATCAGCCTTACATAAGCAAATCCTGCCCCAATAAGTCCTCCCAGCCACTTTAAAAAAAAAAAAAAATCTTGGAACAGAGGAAGAAAAGAGCTATGGCCGAGCCCAGCATAAGAAACCACTGGAAAGTGGAAGGGAACAATATGTTTCTCCTTGCAACTCCACAGCCCCACAGCATTAGATTTCCTTGCCTCCAAGGCTCAAAAAATGTGTCAATAATTACTTGTAACTCGCTTCTTTCAAAACTCAGCAGCCAGTTCCAAATGGCCTTCGAAATTGCTTGCACAATTGCCCAGAAGCTAGAAGAAAATATGGCTAAAATCTGGAAAAATTTCCAGGTTTTACTACTCACAGAACAGTCCTGTGAACAGTAAAACCTGGAAAATTTTCCAGATTCAAAGCCCTCCCAAATCTATTCAGAAGCGAATGAAACACCTCCCTGCACGTGTAACTCGCTGTACTCTTTGCACTGGAAGTTGTTCAGATCGGATCAGAAATGAAATGCCTCAAAAAGGATTTGTGCACCCAACCTTGACAAAAATAAGCACATGGGCAGCTTCCATATTAATAAACCACTGCAGCAAGCAAACCACATCCACCAAGTCAAGCTTAGCCAAAAACCTTTTAACTAAGCAATGTCTATGATGCAACCAAATGGACCATCCAGAATCCCTACCAACGTTAGACACCACCATCCTAGATAACCATAAGCAAATGTATAACCAATTAAAAACACCAAAATCCTGCAAGTTAGGCAAACAAATCCTGCAATAGAGAAAACATGTTAGCCAAAGCCATCCTATGATGCTCCTCATAATACACAGTCTTCTATCATGTAAAGTGACAAAGTAAGGACACTCCCACTTACCACTGGCCAACCAAAACACCAAGAACCTAAAACATCTAAAGAAGCAATGGCCTTGAAAGCTCTCTCTCAACCCTCTCTCATTCCCCTCCTCCGAGAGTAAGGACAAAAACCAACTATTACACATGAGGACATTATTTAAATACTTTATTCAAAAGTGGCCAGGACGATGCAATGGACAAATTCTGACTAAAGGTGGCGAAATTAGACAACTCAGCCCTTTTATACTTAATAATCCTCTTGACAAACACACAAAGTCGCTCTTTTGTTTGGAAAAGTCTAGAGAAGTTCCTATTGTTTCTCTCATGCCAAACCGAGTAAACAACTGCTCCAAGTCCCAATTTGGCCATTGAGAACTTAAGAGAGTTATCATTCCAGTCTTTTGCAATCTCTTCACTATAGCTAACCTAACCTTGGCCTCTATAACTCAGGTTGCATAAGTTTAAAACATTGCTCCAAATGTATTGACTATAGTTGTATTAGAAGAATAAATAATCAATACTATTATCATGCAAATCACACAACACACATATAGAGCTAGAACAAGTTCCATACCTTTGAAGTTTATCCAGCGTGCTTAATCTTTTCTTTAGTGCTAGCCAACGAATGATAGCATGCCTGGGTATGAATTTCTTATGCCATATAAGGTGATGTCATTCCATAACTTCCCCTTTGTTTCTAACCACATTCCATACCGAATTAGTAGAGAAAACACCATTTCTTCTAGGGTTCCATATAATAATCCCATCTTCACCACTACCAAGTCTAGTCATGCTAATATTTTTTAGTTCCACCAAACCTCTAGACCTCTTAGACCTTGGCCAATTCCACTCCTTATTATCAATAACGTCTTTGACATTGGCATTCTTGTCTAATCCAGAGTCAATGAAAATCCTTTCTCCAAATTTAATACTTAAAGGCCTAAGAGGATGCCAATTATTCCATCAGAGGGTAAGTCTGCTCCCCATTGTCAATTATGTACGTGATTTTATCACGAATTATATCTCTAATTTTAAGTAGCTTTTTCCACCACTAAGGGCAATCATTAGCGCTTTGTATGTTCCATATACTTTTGCCCTTGACCCTATTTTCCTTGACCTAATCAACCCAAATATATTGATTGTTAGTTTGAATAAGATTCCAAAGGTGTTTTATAACCGAAGTTTTATTCCAATCCTTACTCAATTTGATACCCAACCCACCTTTAGTTCGAGGCCGAAAAACCTCTTTCCAAGCCACTTTAGCCTTTCCATTATTAGCCTTTGTACCTTTCCAAAAGAAATCTCTAAGTTTGGAATCAATATCCTTAAGTACTTTGCCAAGGAGGAAGAAGTGAGACGCCCAAAAAATTTGAATACTGGAGGGGATAACCTTAATTAGCATAAGTCTACTAGCATAGGACAAAAACTTGCTCTTCCACAAAGAAATTCGAGCCAAGATTTTACTCACCAACAATTTAAAATCCTTCTTAAAAAGTCTAGAAGAAACTAGAGGGACACTGAGATACTTAAAAGAAATAGTGGCAACATTAAATCCAAGAATATCAATCATTTTTCTTTTTTCAATCTCATTCACACCCGAGATGAATATATTACTTTTGTCTCTATTCGCTATCAACCTAGACCTTAACTGAAACTCATTAAGGGCGTGCTTGAAAGTCCTCAAAGATTTCTCCTCAGCCTTACAATAAATAATCAAGTCATCAGTAAAGCACAAGTGAGTAATCTTGTTTTTCTTGGTCAAACCCACTAGAAGAAACTAGAGGGACACTGAGATACTTGAAATAGTGGCAACATTAAATCCAAGAATATCAATCATTTTTCTTTTTTCAATCTCATTCACACCCGAGATGAATATATTACTTTTGTCTCTATTCGCTATCAACCTAGACCTTAACTGAAACTCATTAAGGGCGTGCTTGAAAGTCCTCAAAGATTTCTCCTCAGCCTTACAATAAATAATCAAGTCATCAGTAAAGCACAAGTGAGTAATCTTGTTTTTCTTGGTCAAACCCACCCTTATCCACCTCCTTTTCAATAATTCTCGAGAATGCTTCTATAACAATCACAGAGAGGTACGAGGATATGAGATCGCCTTGCCTGAGGCCTCTATAACTATTGAAAAACCCTTCAAGCTCTCTATTGATACATATAGAAAAACTAGGTGTGGTAATGCATTCCTTAATTCAATGGATAAAAGAAGGGTGAATACCAACTTCCATCAGACACTTAAATATAAAACCCCAGCTAACAATATCATAGGCCTTCATAAGATCAACTTTAACCGCACATCTTTTCCAACTTGAGAGATTGTTATTAATTTTATAAAACAACTCACTGCATAAGAGAATATTATCCCTTATTCTTCTGTCTTCTATAAATGCAGATTGGGCTTTATTCACATGTGTTGACATAATCCTTTTCAAACGATTAGCCAGAATCTTTGAGATGCATTTGTAAATCATATTACAACAGGCAATGAGTCTAAATTTTTTAGCAAATAAAGGGTTCTCACATTTAGGGATAAGAGCAAGGATCATACAATTGACCTCTCTCAATAACGTTCAGTTGGCAAAGAAAAACTTTATAGCATCTATCACATATCAACCAACAATTTCCCATGCTTTTTTAAAAAATAGAGCTCTAAAACCATCAGGACCAGGGGCTTTATTATGATCCATCATAAACAAGGTATTATAATCTCTTTGCTCGTGACCTTCCTAACCACGTCCTAAGCCTCGAACCAAGGAATTTTGTTCTCGAAAATAGGTGGCTAGTCTTCAAGACTTTCTCCTATGTCTCATCTGAAAGGATATTCTTAAAGTGGTCAACCAAGATATCTCTAATTTGATATTTCTCAAAAACCATAATTCCATTGTCATTCATGATCCCTTTGATAGAATTTCTATTTCTTCTCTCTTTCACACACTTGAAAAAATAGCTCGAGTTTCGGTCACCCTCTTTGAGCCATTGTATCTTTGACTTTTACTTAAAAAATGATTCTTCCATCCAACTTAATCTCTTATAAGCCTTAGAGAGATCTCTTTCAACACCTATGAGGTTTTCATCAAGAAGATTACTAAACAACCGAATCTAACAAGTCTCCAACTTTTTTTTAGCAAACTTTTCTTTTTGATATACACCAAAATAACTCCCTGTTTAATTTTTTTAACATGTTTTTAACCAATTTAAGTTTCATCATAAGTCTAAACATAAGGTTGCTTTCTATATCCACTTCCCAACATTCTTTAACCAGAGGCAAGAAGTGATAATCAATAGCCCAGAAGTTAAAGAATTTGAAAGGAACTCTTCTCCTTTCCTCCTCCTCCTCCTCACACTTGATAACCAAAGGACAATGATCCGAAAGAGAGTTAGAGAGAACCATACTGTACGAATTCAAAAACTTATCAAGCCAATTTTCATTCACTATAACTTTGTCAAGTCTATAACCCACCCTGTGAACCCCATCATTGATATTACTCTAAGTCATGTAAGGTCTAACAGATTTGAGATCCTTTAAATGAGCATTGAAATAACACTCATTGAATTCCTTATCATACGAATTCCAGTAACTAGGGCCCCCCACTTTCTCCTCTTTTCTTCTTATGGCATTAAAGTCTCCTATTATCATTTACGGTAGGTTCCTAGTCCTAGAGCTAATCCTAATAATGTCTTCCCATAACTTCCTTCTCTCCATATAACTATTAGCCCTATAAACAAAGGTAATCCCCAATTTATTACCCATAGGCAAGATCTCAACTTCGCGATGAATTAACTAATTAGTCTTCTTGACAACCCTTACTTTAAGGGTTTTATTATTCTAGACCACCCAGATAAGACCTTTATGGCAAAAGTTGTAATTATTAACCAAACTCCAATCCCTACATATTCTTTTCCTCACAGTTTCTTTATTCTAATGTCTAACTTTAGTCTTTAAGATCGACATAAAATCCACTAACATATTTCTAATAAACTTCATAATTTTCTTTTGCTTAATAGGAGGCATTCAAGCCCCTAATATTCCATGACACTAACTTAACCATTAATTTTGAGACCAGCAGATTAAATCCCTTCCTTCTTCCCACTTCTATTCTTATTACCCTTGTAGTCCTTCCTTCCTCCCTTAATAATGACTTCTATCTCATCAACCGTGATAGTCTTCCCAAAATGTTTTACCATAAGAGATTCTAAAGTATCATCATTCTCTTTGTTTAATCCACCCATGATACCATTCTCCTCTCTATTCATTGTCTTCCCATCACCTTTCAAATCTTCTTTAAGAACCTTTTCCATCTCTTGAGATTCACCTTCCTTGCTAGTCCCTAAATTAGAATTATTATTTAGAGGAGGATAAACCTCTTCAAGGTGATCAAATGTTCTTTCATCATCAATGGTACTTCTATCTACAATCATAATCTTGTTATCATTATCTCTAGTCACTTTTCTCAAAATTTCAAATCTATTAGGAGGCTTCCTATTTTTTTACTTTTCTACCCCTTTTTCATGCCCTCTTATCTTTTTAGTTTTAATATTGTTATTGTTATACCTTGCTGGAAAGGTGACCTTGCGACTTCCTAGACTTAAGTCTTTTCGCTCACTATTGGGATTTCTTCTAATGGTTTCATTCCTTTATGTCTCGATTTTGCACTCCTTTCTCACATGCCCAAACTGTTGACATAAGTGGCATTTAACCGACCTCTAAGCATAATCCACCTTAAGCTCCTTAATTTTTGCATTTGATAATTTAATTTCCAATGAGTCTAGAAATTCATTGCCAATTTCCATTTCTATATTTATTATAGTAAAGTCTAACTGAGACCCCTCTTCAGTAGTCATATCCAATCAAAATGGCTTACCAATTCCACTTGCTATTAAACTAAAGCCTTTGGGATTCCAAAACTCCAAGGGGATCCCAAAAATCCTAACCCACACTGCCGCCGTTTTTATCTCCTCTGTCATCATGGTGATATTTCTTCTTCATCTCCAAATGAAAAACGGCTAACCCCTAATGAACCATGGGTCACTATCAAACACTTTATCCAAATCTTTAACTTCTTTGAATTTCAGAATCACCATTCTTTGTCCATTAGATGTAATCTCTATGAGACTTTGGTTACCCCATATTTTACCAATAAATTTCTTAACAATCAGAAATGGTAGCTTTTTCCTAAGGGAAAAACCCACCACACATGACTCCCATCTTTTAGCTCTTTTACATGCCAAATCCTTAAGAAGTTCAACTAATATCTTAGCAACCTTTTTTAAATTCATCAAAAGGATAAATTCCAATTTCAAAGACACTTTTTTACTAAAGAACAGCTTGTTCTAAGGGACCAACTTCACCTTATCATCATTGCCAGTTGAAACACCTAAAGGCACATCCATACAATTAGTAATGCTATCAATTCCATTCTTACTTGACGAAGCTAGCATTTCAACCATTGCCCCAGCTCACAGCACTTGTAACCACCACAAGAAGCTAAGACAAAGAACCATACCACACATAAGTTCACATATTACCAAATACTAAAACACTAATCACATACATAATCACATACAACTATAAACCAAAGTAATCGAAACAAAGGAGCAAAGACAAACAAATGCAACCTAAATATGCCACAAGAAAAGATAGCAAACAAAGAAGCAAGAAAGAGGAACGAACTCACTAGGGACTCATGTAACCAAATTGAGATAGAGGAGAGTAGGGCCACACTCCACACAACAAGAAAAATAAGAGCAACACAATAAGAGAGAAAAACAAAAAAGACACACCAGAAGAAGCATAGACTGAAAAAAGAGGAAGAAGCCACACACAAAAGACACACAATTAGGAAGAAGCATACCGAGAAAGTAAGAAGGGAGAAATGGAAAAGCTACCACACACAAGGACGCATAGCCCTACCACAAGGCTGGCCGATAGGAAAACTCACTAAAGCAGGAATAACAGCTTAGCACACCCAAGGAGAACAAGAGACAGGAAAAGGGTTGGTGAAGGAGAAGGAGAAAGAGAGAAGGGTAAATTTCTCACTTATATTTTTCTTTCTTTGCTTTTCCAGTATAAATTTGAAGACCAAATTGTAGCAAGAACATATATTTTTCCTTAAATTTCACGTGAAATATCATGTTTCAACTTGTTTAGTTAAAAATTTAAGCATGCAATTCAACTTTTTAACACCATTTTGATACTATCTTTTATATTTCCTCGTATTGCTACCTACTACCCTTAAGATCTTTACCTATGAAAGATATAAACATATGTATACAAAGTTGAAACAATGGTCAAAACTCTTCGATCAAATTCATGGGTACGACTCATATGGGACCAATTACTAGTGTATAAGACTTACTCTAGCCCATAACTTAAAGAAGAAGTCTCATATAAAACATGATCTCTTTTAGAAGTCACAAATAGGAAATAGAGACTACATTCATCATGACTATTGTAATTTACCAAGCAATCCCCCAATTTCGACAATCATAATTAAAGAGCAATCAATCTTCTATCACATCAAAATCATGATGATGCCTATCAAACCACCAACTTCTACAACTCAGAAGATGGTTGTACATGTAATCTTAATCTTCGCTTCTATAAACTCCTAACAATAGAAGTAAAAAGAGAGATACACAAACATGCATGCATATATATATATGAGCACACACAAATACTCTTAGCATTTAATTATTGTTTCATTTTTACAAATCTATAAATCTTTACTTTCATTACTCAAATAATAACAACATCATGAACATAGTCTCTAAGTATTTTCGACCAAACCATAGTAAAAATTAACTCTTCACTTTCTTTTATGTATCTCTTTGTATCATTACACCAAATTCCACAAGGTTTGATATACTTCTCATCAGTGTAAACTTTCAAATTAACAATAATGAATCTAGTATGCATGAAAAGAAACCTTTATAGAAGAACGACATTGTAGCATTGGCTGGCTTTGCTTTATCTAATGATCAAATGGTTGTAGGCTGATAGTAAAAGGTTATATGAAACATATCGATAAATATATAAATGCAAGCAAAGGTCGTTGATCTAAGCCAATAACAAATTTAGACAGAAAAAAACCCTATAAAAGTCTCTTTATTGATTTCATCGTATACCCAATAACTATGAAAAAATATATATAAATGCAACTAGAAAATTATCTATAGATATATCTACCAAGACTACTAAGAAGAAAAAGGTATAATAATAGCAACATGTGTCACTCTCAATCCACTTGACTATAAAAGCAATTCAAAAAGCTCCAAGTCATTCTTTACATTTGCTTTCTTTTACAAGGTAGAGAGACCAAGTTAAAATAATTTTCATTCTAGTCTTACAAGCTCCAACAGCCACATTAAAACATTTTCTTCAGTGAAACAAATTTTGGTTAGGTATAAACAAAGTTACAATCTCTCTATAAGAAAGAACCTACCCTCTTATTCATAGAAGAAAAGGCCAAAAGAAAAAAGAAAAAAAAACACGAAACACGAAACAAAACAAAAGAAGGATGTGTCATGGCTATACGGTCAACATGAATTGTATTATATGTAAATTTCTTTGCTATGTATATAAATACAAATTTGTATTAAGTGGCATTTTAAAGCAGACATAAGTTTACGATTACAAAAATTATTATTAAGCTTGCTAATTATGACATGTGCGTATTAGAGTCTTGCATAAAATATACCATGAAATGATGTTGAGTATCTATTGATAAATCTTGATATTCATTACAAAGCAGGGTAAATTAAATATAAAAAAAAAAAATAGAGAGACACAGGTGAATTTTAACGTGGTTTTTAGTGATAATGTTATTGTCACTAATGATATATTTTTTGTCACTAAATCTTATTTTCGTCACGAATGTTGAAACAAGTTATCTCACAAATTATCGTCAATTTTATGACAACTATTTTTTCAAGCAATGTACTCATTTAATGTGACTAAACAGATCATTTCTTTATACATAGTATGATTTAAAATAATCATTTGTGATGAAAAATATCTAATGACATATATTAAAACATATTGGTAATTATAATAGTGTCACAAATATTTTATTTATTTGTCAATAAATATTAATTATTTCACATATATTAAATGCATAAATGATGAAACAAGGTTCATCACAAATTATGGCTAATTTAGTAATAAATATTTTGTCACTCATTAAATAATATTTTTGTCACCAAACAATCAAAAATGTCATCAACAATATGATTCATGTTTAGTGTTTGTGACAAAGGAAACATCATAAAATATGAAAAATATAATGATAATTTTATTGTCGTAAATGTTGCATTATTTTTTGTCAATGATATTTATGTTTGTGACATAATTAAATTGTCATAAAAAAATATTTCCTTTTGTCAATTACATTATCAGAGTTTGATGACATTAGTCTTTGTCTCTAAACATGTAACATCTCAGAGTTAGAAATATCTTTTAGGCGTCTAATCTGGGTTAGAATACGATTTGGTAAGAATACTAGGATTGTGAGAGAGTTTGGAGGTGAAATAGACGTTTTTCAGAGTTAGGTGGCTTTTGTATGGGTTTTGTTAGAGGATTTGCATGCAAGCGTAAGAAAATGACATTAGTGTAATTTTCCTGCCATGCACGACCATGTATGTGAGGTTCACGCTCGTACGTGCAATGATATTTAGCCTCCTTTATTTTCAGTCGTCCTTATCTTGTTTTCTAACTTATTTTTCACCCAAAGCTTCTTTCAATCTCAGAGACCAGCAACCCTAGAAGGGAAGAGCAGCGTCCAAGACCATCTAATCCAACTTGAGAGTGAGATTTGCTTGAGAGAGAAAGCTTGATTTGCATGGCTAGAGGTAGGTGTTTCTTACCTCTTTTCATTTCTTCCTTTGTGTGATGTGTTGGCTATGTATGAGTATAAGTTTGATTCCAGCATGTTTATGATGTCTCCTTACATGCTTGATGATGATGATGATGATGATAATGATATGTATATGTGCTTGACAAGTATGTGATATGTATATGTGTATATGAGTTTGAGATGTAAGAATGATTAAATATGTGATTTGGCATTATAGATGGAATAAGTATATACATATGAAGTGTTTTGGATGTGGAATTGGTTTGTTATATGTTTGGATTACAAATTGGATGGGAATAAGCATGATCAGGTTGGCCATGGTAGTGTAGAGCAGGATGCACGATCGTGCACGCATAGCGCATGCCCGTGCATGTTGTATCTTGCATGGTCACGATCATGTTCACGGCTCCGTGTACGATCAAATTAAGCAGGTCACGATCGTGCATGTTCATATCACGGTCGTGCATATGTAGAAATGAGAGAAACAAAGATAAATCACAAAACCTAGCACAACCAGCACGTATGATTAGCTCATGACTCGTGCAGGCTTATGCACGCCTGTGCACATAGACACGCACACCCGTGCATCATACAGAAATGAGAAAATAAAGCATAAGCAAGCATAAATACACAGTAAAAGCCATATAAGTGATGGAATTCAGTACAATGAAATAAGATAAGCACACATGATGCATCATATGCACGTCATGACATGACATGTTATACGGTATTTTCAAAAAGGGATCAAAGGATCTGAATGCATGTTTTCAGTAAAAAATATTGATTTCAAGGGTGAATATGAGGGGACACTTATGAGTTTCGATAAACTCAATACGGGAGCCAACATAAAGGTCTATATGATCATACTAGCCAATATATATACAGACCTATGTTGGTGTGCTCAGTTAACAGCTTAGGATGATATGACTAGTATACAGTACGATGCGCTCAGTTTCAGTATCAGATTCAGGCACAACACGTGTCTTAGATAGTTTCTAACATGTGTTTACATAGGAAACTCACATGGTCATGGTGTCGAATTTCTGTATTTATCAGTCTACGCAGCACAATAGGTATCTTCAGATATTCAGTTTTCAGATATGATTTTTAGACACAGTTTTTAGTATTTCAATAGTTTTGATAACAGTTTTTTAGATGATTTTGGGATCTTCAGATCTAACAGTATTTTCAATATACAGTTTTCAGAAAATTATTTTCAGTATACAGGCCAAGGCCTAGATATGATTTCAGTATATTTTATAGTATGTCATTGTTGCATGACATATATAACAGAACATGAATTCAATTATGATTAACCAGTGAGAAATAATATACAAACAGAGAACATTCAGAATATATGAAATCATATGATGATACGTGAATTACAAAATATGAAATATGAATGTCAAAATACGAGCACCAGAATAGAAGATTTATTTCAGAATAGCACGTCAGAACCAGTTTAGTTGCTCTCCCATGCATATGTATGTTTCCAGTATGTGATTGTAGTGAGAATCCTTAAAGGTCGATTGGTTTAGGGTCAGAGATGAGAAACACTTACTGGGTGAATATATCACTGACTCTCTACTTTTCTTTCTCTTGTAGGTCAGTATTTTAGGGGCTAAGAAGAAAAAACGGCTGTAGGTTGGGATCCAGTTTTGTGTTCAGTTTTGTAGCATGCTTACAGTTTGCATGCTTTTACATTTTCTTGTTGTATGTGGTTGTACAATATATGTACATGCATGACACACGTATTTTGTTTATATTTTCAGTATATATGAAAGAAAGTTTTAGACCCAATTAAATTATATTTCATTCTGGTTTTCCACTGCCATATTTCAGCTCAGTCTTAGGTGTTTTTGCTGTATGTTATTGGGCATAAGGTTTATTCTAAATAAAATTATATTCTTATTAATTATAAAATAGCAGGAACAGTAGTGTACAGTAGGAGTGTCAACAAAACATACTTAATTTTCATGTATCAATTCTAAAATAATAATAATTATTATATCATTTAAGATTATCAATAACTCTTACAAAAAAAGAAATTATCAATAACACAACATATAAAAATCCAACTATAAATTTTAATAATTCAAGAAAAAGCATTCCAATAAAAATCTTTAAAAACATTGTATAGAAAATATAATGCGTTTCAATTGAATAAGCAAAGTCATACATGAAAATGAAGAAAATAGCTAAATAAGAATGTTATTTCAATTTTCCAATCCAATACTCATGATGGTGGTGAACTTGATTGATTTCCCAACGTAGATGTCATATATTGATCCACAGTTGTCTTCATAGTAGCTTCTAGCTTAGCATCAAACTGACTTGATAAGTCTTTAAATTATGTCTTGTATACTTACAACTCATCTGGTGTCATTTTAAGAGCTTCCTCCAATGATGCTGTTTTATTTGAAGATGTGCATGCACTTAGTTTAGGGCCATGTCTAAGTCCTTTAATATATCCCAACCTTGTGTCATGTACTTCATTCACTATTTCATTAACAGATTTAGTGATTTTATGACTCTTAATTGATTAATAATGTAATTCTATCATTTGATTATGTAAAATATAACAATGATGACCAGTAAATAATCTATAACTTTATTTATTGGTTGAAAAAGTAATTTTAACTCATACATTTATATTGAAAGGTAAAGTTTTAGGTTAATGATTTAATGTAAGTCTTAAATAAGCATTTTCTACGGCTTCAGATGTCCACCATTTGGCTATGAATAAATTCAATCCTATTTGACTCTTCATTCTCCCAACACTCTATTATTATAATACACACAATATCAACAGTAGTCTTAAAAATTGTCTCATAACATAGGGGCTAAATAATACTTACAAGCTCATGACGACAAACCACAAATGCCTTTGACCCTTTGTTGTCATTCCACTTCACAAGTCCCACGCTTATTTGTATTTTTGGCACTTCTTTCCTTTATTTAAAGAATTAATTAAAATGAGATATATTAAAAACATATTAATAGTGATAAATATATAAATTTGGAATGAAAAAAAAAATTGTTCTAACCTTAAATTTGGCAATGCTCCACTCATCACATAATTCTTCCCAATTTTTTTAAGTCAATTTTGTCAAAAGGAGGTTTATTTTCCTTGGCCACTTCAGATGAAGAAAACTGCAGAAAATATTTATGCAACCTATACCTATGTTTTTTTTTTTTTTGATAACCCGGGAACCCCTATCCATATTAGTCGGTCAACCCTTAACTGATCGGATAGTTTAAACCCGGGGGTCTGTGACCACCTAGACCCGCAACCACAGACCAGGTAAATCCAGGGTTATTGACTTCACTGCAGTTTGAACCCTGGCCACCACAAGGGTTGGCCAAAGCCCTTACCTATGTTGTCTACAAGCATTTTGCAATCTTTTCTTAACACCATTCTTTACTTGGGCCACATCCAAATTAACTTCAAATTTTTGCTAAAAAATTGATAACAATAAAGTTAATAAATAATACGCCGAAAATTACATTATTTTAAAAAAAAAAAAACCTATAATATATTTGACTCACCTGAATTCTCTCAAAACCTGAACCTTTATCAACTCTAGTTAATTCTTTCCACTTTTGGAATTGGCAAGAGTCGATGAATAATAAGTCCAGCTTTTAAAGAGAGTCAAACGGTTCTGCCTTTGTCCATAGGTATGTCTATTTGCATCTTTCCTGCCTTAATCATTTTCTCAAGCTCCTTCCATATCTTGGTTCTCGACGTTTTTCTTGTTGTAGTAGATGGTAGACAATAATAATAGAAAATTATATATATACACACACACACACACTCACATTTTATTAATTAAAAATAAAATGTACATTCCTTCTCCATTCTGTTGTTGAGTTTGATTTGAATTTTCATCTATAAAAATTGAATTCATTCTAAGATGTAAAATATAACAATCAATTTAATTAATACAAAAAAGTTTATTTATTTTACCAACTTGAACAGTATTTTCATGGACAATTGGCTCCTGTTGAGGTTGCTTCATAATAGATGGAGTCTCTAAAGTTTGAGACTTAATAGGAGAATCAACAAGTATAGGCAATCTTACAGCTTTATTATTTTTTCTTTTACGAAGTCCACCCGTTGCCATAATTAATCTATAATAATAATGATAAAGTAATGAATAGGAATCAACTCTTGATATGAAAGATGACAACCTAAAACAAGAAGAAGTTAACTTTGGTAAATCTGAAAAACAAGCAGATGAGCTGTTTTATTTTTTTTTTTTTTCATCCTAACAGATATTATAAAGATGCAATTCATTAAAGATTGTCGAACTGTTTTATTCAGATGTGAATGGTTCAATATTGATGGTGGGAAAAGAAATATTTACTCAGATGGCTTCTTGACGAGTGCTAGTTTGTGAAGGGAAAATAATAGAAATTGCAGAGAGAGAATATTGAAATGGAGAAATGGGAAAAGTTATTTTATTCATTCAGCACCCTTGCATTTAAATAGTTATAAAAGCAAATTGAAGAAAATCATAGGCTGAGAATAATGCTACTAACAAACTGGAGAAATTCGTGAGCCTAAAATAAAGTCACTCCTCCATGATTTGCAGCTACAAAAATAAATAAAAAATCAATTAACTATTACCTGCAGACTAGGACTAGTTGACTAAAACAATTTAATTAAATAATAAATTGATAAAATATCTAGTGTAGATATTTGTGGTCCTAAAGCAATTAACTAGCACTCCTCGCTATAGGAACTGCAAATTCCAATCTTCTGCCTTAGGAGCTCGAACTTGCTGACTGGAAGTGGTTTTGTAAATAAATCTGCCAATTGATCTTCAGACTTGCAGTAAACTAGTCACTTCTCCATTTTGTTGTACCTCCCTCAAGAAATAGAGCTTGATGTTGAAATGTTTAGTTTTCCCATAAAACACTGGATAGCAATTGCTATCTGATTGTTAACAAAAATCTCAGTGTTATCCTTTTGCTCCATATGCAAATCGCATAAAATCTTTTTCAGCTATAAAGCTTGGTTTACTACTACTGTTGCTGCTATAAATTTCGCCTCTGCAATGGATTGTGCTACAATCTCCTGCTTCTTTGAACACCATGAGAAAATTCCAAAGCCAAGGCTGAAGCAATATCTTGAAGTGCTCTTTTGGTCATCAATGGATCCAGTCAATCGCTATCCGAGAATCCACACAACTTGAAGTTTTGACACTTCAAACTTGGCACCACAATCAACAGTGCATTTAATATACCTTAAAATTATTTCTACTGTTTTTAAATGCATTTCAGTAGCATAATGCATAAATCAAGATAAGAGACTTCAACAAATAAAATGTTCGGCATTGTTGTAGCAAGATACATCAAGCAACCAATCAAACTTGTAAAGTATCCTTCATCAACTTTATCAGTATTTTCTTCCTTACTCAGCTTTTCCTTTTGATTTATCGGTGTGCTTATTGCTTTGCACTCTTCCATGTGAAATTTCTTCGGTATTTCCTTTGCATACTTCTTCTGAGAGATGAATACTTCATTTTTGCCTTGTTTAATTTCCATGCCAAAAAGTAGGTCACGAGACCAAGATCTGTCATTTCAAAAACCTGCATCATTTCTTGTTTAAACTCCTTAACCAGCCTTATATTATTTTTCGTTGCCAAAAGATTATCAACATAAAGGGACACTATGAGAAAGTTATTGCTCTTATGTTTCATATAAATAGTAGACTTTAATAAGCTTTTAACAAAGCCAAGGCTCAACAAATGCTCATCTATCCTGCTATAACGGGCTTTTAACGCTTGTTTTAGGCCATAAAAAGCCTTTTTGAGCAGGTAGATTTTATCTTCTTGACCTTATTTCACAAAACCCGTTCGTTGTTTCATATATATTTTTTCCTGTAGCACTCCATTTAAAAAAGCTTATTTGACATCTAACTGGAACACTTTCTAGCTTTTTGTGCTGCTATTACTAACAACAATCTTATTGTGTCTAATCTAGTAATAGGAGCAAAAGTGTCAGAGTAATCAACATCATAAATTTGTACATAACCTTTGACTATGAGTCTGGCCTTGTATTTTTTGGTGGAGCTATCTGTATTTAACTTTGTTCTAAACACCTATTTCACACCAATGACTTTTCTATCTTTAAGTCTTTCAACCAATTCCCAGGTTTTATTTTTTTGAATCATTACATTTTTTTTTTCCATTACTTTCCTTCACTTCAGGTCTTTGAGAGCTTCTTCATGATCAAAAAGTTCACATATTGCCATATTACATCTTTGATAGATGTTTGAAAGTGCCCTTATACATCTAATTGGAGAATCATCTTCTAATTCATTTGGCCATTGATATGTTGTTTGTTTTCTAGGACGACTATTTTTAGATCTTTTGAAGATCCACCTATTGTTATAGATTCTTCCAATCCCATTGCTCATTTTCATTGAAATGGACATCTCTTATGATTGTCATCTTTTCTGTTTATGGATGATATACCTTGTAGGCTTTAGATACTGAACTATAGCCCACGAAAATGCCTGGAATTGCCTTTTTGTCAAGTTTGTCACATTTAATCTGTGGAACATGAACAAAACACATATAGCCAGTCACTTTAAGAAAACTTAGTGAAGGTTTATAACCATACCAAGCCTCAAATGGAGTCTTGTCTTATAAAGCCTTAGTTGGAAACCTATTTTATAGAAAAACTGATGTGTTAGTTGCCTCTGCCCAAAACGTTTTTGGCAACATACATATGGCCATCTCCAATACTCATCTAATTCTCCTTTGGCTAACTCTATTTTGTTCCAGAGTTTACGGAATTGTGAGTTGATGTTCAATGTGGGCTTCTTCACAAAATGAATCAAATTAAGTCAAAGTGTACTCCTTTCCATTATCAGACCTTAGAAATTGAATTTTGCAGCCACTCTGGTTTTTTACTATTTTTTTAAACTTCTAAAATACTCTGGCCACTTCTGACTTGAATTTTAAGAAAAAAAAATCTAGTATATTCTTGTGAAATCATCAATGAAAAGAATGTAGTAGAGACTACCTTGTAAGAATGGTGTTCTTTGAGGTCCTGAACATTTGTCTGAATTAGTTACAACTTTTAGGAAGCTTTCCAAGTTGAACTAGGATATGGCATCCTATTTTGTTTATGGAATTGACAAGCAATACAATTTGGCAAATGATCAGCAAGCCTTGGTAAACCTCTCATCATATCTTTTTTTCATTTTCAACATTCTTTATAGATGACAATGACCAAGTCTCTTATGCCAAATTTCTGTGGTACTAACTTTAGTGTATTAGACTGTTTGCTCCTCCACTATTAGATCAAATAAGAAGCTTTTACCTCTTATTTTAACCCTTAAAATCTCCTGTCTGGTGGTATCATGAATAAGACAATGCCAATCTGCAAAGGATACTTTGAATCCTTTTTCTATCAGCTGACTTACACTCAGTAAATTTTAGTCAATATCAGACACATAAAAAACATATGGAATCATCTTTGTACCTAAACTTATTGTGATTGCAATGGTTCATTTTCCTTTTCCTAAAATTTATCCACCATTCCTTATCCTAGCTTTCTTGATTGCAGTGGGCTTCAACTCCTTGAAGAGAGTTTTGTCATATGTCATATGGTTTGTATAACCATGGTCAATCAACCAAGATTTTGAAGAACTCTTAATTGAAAAACATATTACCATAAAAGTCTAGTCTTCTTCATCTTGGTTTATGACTTGGGCATTTCCTTCTTGCTTTTGCAAATCACTGCTTTATGTCCAAGTTGATTGCACTTGGTATATTTAGCATCTGGCCTCTTCCAACATTTGAATGTTGGATGACTTATTCTGTCACAATACTAACAAAGTAGATAGTTCTTCTTTGCTTTTCTTCCCTTGCTTTGATTCTGGGTGTTTGTAGTGTTTTCACTACTTGATGTCTGATTTTTCTTCTTGTTCTTTCTAGCTTCTTAGTGCTTGGCTAGCAAAGCTCCTTCAACCAAATGATCTTGTCTCATAAGCCTCCATTGCTCTTGTGCCTGTAAAGCATTTAACAATTCTACCGAGGTGATCTTGGACAGTTCTTTTGTGTTCTCCAAGGTGGTTATAAAAGCTTCACATTTTTCAGGCACTGTCACAAGAATTTTTTTTCTACAATTCTTGAATCAGTAAATTCAGTGCCAAGTATCCTTACCTTGTCGACAATACCAATCAATTTGTCTGAATATTCTTTAATGGTCTCAGACTCTTTTATCTTCTACAATTCGAATTCCTCTATTAACTTCAACACTTGCATTCCTTGAATTATTTCATCTCTTGCATATTCTTCCTCCAAATAATCCCAAACTTCTTTTTTTGATTTGAGAGACATGATTCTAGTCCAAATAGTTGTTGAAATAGTAGCAAAGGCACGCTTTCGCCTTAGACTTCTTGGTTTTTCTTTCTCTATGATTTTTTATCTGGGCCATTTTGGGATTGTTTGGCAATAGAGGAACTTAATAATCCTCTTCCACGACTTTCTAAAGATTTAAAATGTTCAAGTAGGTCTCTATTCTTATTGCCCATGAATTTCTCCAATTTGTGGTGCTAAAGCAATTAACTAACAACAAGTACTAATGCCAGCAATTATTGGTATGCAAATGATCCTTTTGTGTTGGCAACTCAAGCTAGTTAGGTTTTTTACATCAATGATCCCAAATTAGGGAAGAACTAGCACATGGTACAAAAATTCCAAAATCAACATTTATAGGCCAAAGGACAATTTCCCACCCATAGTTTCAGGCGGGGACAAAGTCCCACCCGCCTAAGTTTAAAAGCCACTTTTCCCACCCGTAGCCTATTTTTAATATTAAAAATAATAACTGTACAGTAATCATCAGGGGTATTTTTGTTTTTTTATATTAAAATTTTATAAATTAATAAAATAAATTTTATATAAATATAAAATATTAAAAAATTTTAAAAAGTTTAAAAATATTAAAAATATTTTAAAAATTTTTAAATCC
>JAJEJH010000722.1:0-102511 GCA_026122585.1 Anacardium occidentale | reverse complement strand
CTGCAATTTTTTAAATTTAAAAATTTTTAAAATTTTTTTTTAATTTTTTAAAAATTGTTTAAATATATTTTAAAAATATTTATATTTAAAAATTATTTTATATTTTTATTATAAATTTTTTATTTTTAAAAGGATAGTTTAGTCATTTCAGTAGAAAAATAATAAAAAAATAGACTAGGGTGGGAAAAGCGACTTTTAAACTTAGGCAGGTGGGACTTTGTCCCCGCCTGAAACTATGGGTGGGAAATTGTCCTTTGGCCACATTTATATGATGTTCTTGAATTAGAGACAAGAGCTAGTGATATAAATGAGGCTGTTCGCGTTGAAAATGAAGCATACCAAGAAATTGATTTGTTTGAAAATAAGAATGTTTTCCAAGTTGACGAGAATGAGGATGTATTATTACAAGCAAATATACATTATAAAAGTGATAGAGGTAAGTCTCTTTTTTTTTTTTTAATTGGTGATCAAATGTGTTTGTCAATAATCTATTTAAAATTTAACAATTTGTTTTATCATATAGTTCTAGTAGTTATCATGACAAATAGTTGTAAAATTTTATTCATAATATTTATCATTGAATAATTGTAAAATTTATTTATTTTTAGGCCAGAGGACCAGAGTGTGTCCAATGACCTCCTAATATCATGCTGATATTATCATATATAAAACTAGGGTTAGATTCAAACTGAACCGAATACGAACAGTAACATATTCATGTTTGGACTCGTTTCGTACTGTTTAGGTTCAGATTCGTATTCGTATTTATCGAACATTTTTTAATAAAATTTGTATTCATATTCGGTTCGAATAATTAAGTTCATATTCGACTCGTATTCATATTCGTATTCGATTCGTATAATTCGTTTTTATAATTATTAAAAATTATAATTAATACAAATAATTAATAAATTTTAATTAAAAAATTATTATTTTAAGTTCAAGTTCGTATTCGTATTCGGTTTGTATAATTCGTGTTTGGGCTCGTGTTCGCTAAATTTTAAAATTGCAGTTCGGGTTCGTTCGGTTCGTTTCGGTTCGTTTCAGACTCATTCGAACCAAACTTAAAAATGAATCTAAATATATTCGGTTCGAATCCAGTCCTATATGAAACTACCTTTGTGTGTATCAACATCCTCCTTTAACGGAGACCTCACTTATCTTATAACTCTTAGAAGAGTTATCCATGATAATGGTCCACATCGTAGATCTAAGACTCCATAGCCCTAATGTATATTATCAAAATTTGTAGGGATGAACACTTAAAACATTGTAATTGTTAATTATCGGTCACAATTAAACAGCAATGTTTATTAGGAAACCCTAAATACATACCTTGTCCACCAAATGCAATGGCTGGAAATAAAGTCTGATGCTCAAATGTCCATCTATCAACGCTATGTACTAGGACTACGCAAAATTAACCTAACTAATTAAACCAACTCGATCCAATTCAATCTAAACCAAAAATTATGATTTAAATTGTTTCATCGATAATTATAGTTTTAAAATTTTTATAAATTGAATATTTGATTTGATTTTGGTTTTAGAAAATAAAATCTAATAAAACTGAAGCAAACCGATAAATATAGTAAATATATGTTTTTTTTTTTCTCAAATATATATATTACTACTAGTTTCTTTAAAATACAAATTCTTTTAGATTGTAACTGTCTATTTTTGATTGACTCTTTATATCTTTTTCTTTTATTTTTATGACAAAAAAAATTAACTTTTTGACCTAATTCTTTTAAGTTAGTTCAGTTGGATAAATATTTTGCAAACACCATAATTTTTTTTGATAAATCAGGCTAAAATAAACCAAAAACTCACGAAGTCACAACCAAAAGGGTTATAAGCCGTGACCTGAGTCTTAATGTTGAGACAGGTCAACACAACTTGTCAGAACTCGCCTTTTGGTTGGCTTTGGCACAGCACAGTCTATCGCACAACAAGCCGCACCAAATTAGGTCCGCCTTGAGCATTTGCTGACTATTCCCTGTTTATGCAATACCAGGCACACTTCATAACTGATAAGCATTACCTAACTATTTACCAAAGTCCATGTTTTGAAGAGCACAAGCCATGAACGAATGCATCCAGCGTAATTGATCATTCTTCATTTACTAGTGCAGTCTGCAACATGTAAGCTGCAGTCATGTTACAATGGCAGCTAATCAGCACTGCCTAGAAAATTTTGCAAAGGGAACATGCCCCTGCAGCTCATCGAATCCACAACAGTAATTCCTCACAACATTTTACCATTAAAACAATCAAACAAATGGACGATGTAATATAAGTCTTAATATGGTTCTAAACTAGAAAACTGACCAAGATTTGCACAAGAACCTAAGCGCAATCAAATAACATAAAAATTATAATAGTACCCAGTTACTAAATATGGATGATGGAATTCGTTATAATGTTAATCTTCTGTTCTGTCTTCGACATAACTTAGGAAATCCAGGTAGCATCAGGTCTTGGAATTCATGCATTTATGGCTCTAAGAAGCTAAGCAGTACCAGGCAGGTGAGAGGTCTTGGAATCAATATGCTTAAGTCATGTGGTAATCATATTGAACTGGAATCTAGAAAGCTGCTGAGGAATGGTTGATATAACAGGTCCATATCTCTGCAACAAAGTGTAATGACTCGTTAAAAAACTACTAGCAATTAATATTTCATTTCATAACACTGAAAGCAGCAAGAGTAGGAAGAAAATATTTGTGCCATTCAAACCCCCGAAATTACAGGTAGTAAATAATTGAAGAAGCTCAGAAATTGCACTAGTGGTATTCAAAACATATTCCTATCTTTTGCCTATAAAATTCCACATTGTGAGTCCAGTACTTCCCGTTCACCTGGTTGGTGAATCTTCAGTACAACAGACATCTTTTAACAAAAACACTAATACCAAGTAGAACAAGCAGTCTGAAGTCAAACACTCACAAAATAATGTCAACTGAGTAAATCGCCAACACTGGTAAACAGATGAATGGTGACATATTCTCCATACCTGGACATTATCATAGAGTTCAAATAATGGTACAGCAAGAAGTTTCAAATTTTTGGGCACTGCAAAGTACTCTCTCTCAGACAAGTGAACAAGGAAAAGCTTCTTACACTCCTGCATCAATACAAGGAGAAAGAGATGAAAAGGGACAACTGTAATCCACAAAATCAGCAACAAGGAAAAAAATAAGATGAAGAATAACACAAGATTCCTGCAACAGGTAAAATCAACAAGTCACTCCAACCACAAATTACCTTTGGTTTTGTAATGTGGGGAGGGCAATATGGATACATTATTGTTTCAAAATTTGGCCTCCACCAGATTGCTACACATTCACCAATCTGAAACAAGAAGCCAACTAAAGGATGAGGATTCATGAAATAAAATTCCAAATTTCAAAATTACCCTGCAAACTTCAAAGAGAGCTTTATAATTACAGCCATCACATTCCTACTTGAAACTAATATGTTCCTTCAGCCTCTTGGCAATACCATACTCATCCAAGTGACATTTCCTTAGATTTTATCCTTGAAATTGATCTAAACTCTGAACTGTCTCGAGTCTATGCTCAACTAATTGATCAAAAACAGGATATAATACCTGCCAGTCTGGAACAAGGGCAGGTGAATTGGCACCAAGCTTGCTGGTAAGCTTCCTTTTCAACCCCTCAATTTCTGACAAAAAAGTTAAGGTATAGACCAGAAGAAGTGAAAATTTCTGAGCATACAAATACAAAAAAAATTCTCAAGAATATGACAGATATGCACAAGATCACTATGACCAATAAAAATTAAATGACTATACCATTCTCTCCCGGCTTCAGACGCCCACCAGGAAGTTTGCAGAATGTGTTTCCAATCTGAAGAAGAAGTATGTGGGGATGATTATGTTCCTGAACCTGCATGATACAACAGCATGCTAAGTCTGGTAGGAAGGAAGCCTGTTGACATGTCAGTAAAGGTGTTATCGTAAGGCAATTTTTATCACAAGCAACAGATGGCATGGAGATAAATCAAATGATGGGAGGGCAAGGCAACAACTATTTTAACTGATAGACAGAACAGCAATCAAGAACACATTTTCCATTCCACTAAATTGGGATGCAGTGAAAAAACTTACAACAGATGACTCCTTGCGGGCCAAATCACTGTTCCTATAGTTAGCAAGTTCACAAATTATATCTAACTGAAACCCTCATAAATCTGCTGGTCACAGTTGTAAATTTCCATAAAATTCACTTACATGAGTAGATATATTCTTATGAAGTAGAAAGACAAGCAAGAGGATTAAGAAAAATGTATCTAACTTCTTGCAGAAAACTTAGCAAATTTAAGCTTGTGAGATGCTGCAAAAATTCTACGAGATATGATAATAAAATCAAATTTTCAGAAAAAAAAGCTGTGTTTTGGGGAGAAAATAATTTCCATAAACCATAAACTGCAAATTCTATCACACTGATCAAGCGAACCTGATACCACTTAAAAGTAAGCCCGCCCAATGCACTTTAGTATAATAAAGACGAACCAATCCCGAAGCCTAAACAAATTAGACATAATGCCGACCATATAAAGGTTCTGCTACCGAGGCAAAACCATTCTCTGAATTAGTAAATGAAAATTTCACAATTATTTACTTCATGGACAGTACATTAAAGGATAAACATGTGATCATAACCATTTTAGAACCAGAATTAGATGTTTTAAATCTGAAACTCTTCACAACTATAAAATTAATCAGAAGGTAAACATTTGGCTGACTAAACCAACAATGTGAATGCCAAAATGAATACTGATGCTCATAGGGTCTAGGTATTGTGGATCCACCTTACACAAGAAAGGGAAGTTCAGACAGTTTACAAAGTCAAACCATTAGTTGCAGCTGAAACAATGTCAAATTACCTTGATAACTTTCAAAAACTTTGAAAATACATAGCTTGAAATAAATAAGAGACCATACAGGAGGACAGCAGGTACAACAAGGAGTATATGACAGAATTCCTCCCTAAAAGAACTTATATCACCTAATAGTGCTAATTTCCCCCCTTTAAGAATGGCTCTTGATGAGACCACCAAGACTCTAAGCATGACTATAGCATCAATTAGTGCCAAGTAGAAAACCATGACTTTAACCACAGAACAAATCGCAGGTTGTACACACATCTACTTCGTCATATAGATGATTCATATGTAGTCCACAATCTATATTTTCTTTCACCAGAATCACGTGGCATATTCAAGAAGCAAAATTATTGCACATTGTGGTAACAACTTATACAAGGAATTACAGAAACATACACAAATGATACATACAAAAAAAGTTACCTCATCTCTGGCAAGCCACCTAGATGATAACTACAAAAGAATAATAGCGATAATAAAAGCAACCATGATGAAAAAAACTGAGCTCAATCAATAAGTTTTATAACATAATGCATTCGGTAGTCATAATTCAATGGGTAAAGAGAGAGATTATAACCAGGATGTTCAAAGTCTCTTTTAACTGATATCTTAATTGATTTTGTCATCTTAAAATTGATGAAAACTCAATATTGATAGCTCTTAAAGGCCAAAAGAATCCTAGAACCCACATGATACACACTCTCGCCATGAGTAACAAAACTTAACCATCATAAAGAGACCTCTTGCAAAGGAATTACAACATAAATTTGTCAAATGTAACTCAAACAAACATACCAATAAAATTGCATCCACACTTGTCCTCATGCCCTCTTTCATATAACTGCAACCCACATTAGAGAGCAATTATCATATTGTACGGACATTACACCAAAAAAAAAAAAAAAAACCATACAATTATACAAGTTCACAGAGTCACAACCTAACTTATTTTATTTTTTTCTCAAATTAAAACCACAAGGGCATAGCTCAGTCAATTTTCAAAAAGTATCTAAGCATTTTTACCGTATAAAGTATAACCATAATGTGTCAAAAAAGAAAAATTTTTGGTAAATTTTCCAAAATCTCTCTTGAAGAACAAGCATGATTATTTTCTCTGAAAGACAAAATATGTGCTTAAAATATCGTTTTATTTCCAAATCTTAAATTATTTCACTGAGCCAACAGTTGACACGAAGATATCTACCGATCAATTAACCATTTAAACTAGGAGTAATTTAAGCAAAGCATGAATCGATCATAAAACAAAGAAAATAACCATACAGACTCGAATAAACTAAATTGCACTGAGGTTTATCTAGAGTTTTTGCGACAAAGAAAAATTAAAAAATTAGAAATTAAAAAATCATACTTGACTTTCATGCGAGCGAGACGATCAGCGACGGAGGTATCCTTCTCCATCTTCGGCTCCTTCGTCCCAAACGTGTAGCTCGACAGTGGATATGTGTTGACTACCGGTGACGTCACCATCCCTCGTTTCTCCTGAAAATTTTGTACCAAAAAATTACTCCTCTTCTTCTCTTTTCTCTTTCACGGCCGTTCTGGTTTTTAAATTTCCAAAGGGTTCACGTTGAGCTGTTCATTTCATGCGCCAGCCGGCCCACCCACTCATAACTTATTTGATAATATTAACTGGAAGGTAATGTAATTTTTTTTTTAACTCTTTTTAATTGAAAAAATAGAAAAAATTAATTAAACAAATTAATTAGTTAAGAAGGTTTCATGTCATTTTAGTCAATACATTAGAGATTATTTGAACATAGCTATTAAAAAAGATTGGATGATAAAAACCGAATTGGACAATATTAAAATAAGGGATATTATTAATATATCCGCTTTTTTATTCCAAAAAACAAATTTATCCAAATTTGTTCCGTTTTATGATTTTAACAAAAAATTCGAATGTACCCAATCATGCGCGATAAGCACATCGCACATAATCTTGGAATCAATGACTTTTAAATGACATCACACATAGATGATACGTGTGGTGCACATAGATGATACGTGTGGTGCACATAGATGATACGTAGTACGTATGCATTATGAAAATGACAATTATGCCCTTGGTATATAAATTGGATGGTTTAAGTGGCCATAATACTTCTACGAGTAACATATGTTTATACCACCAAATTGATGCTTGTTCCAACAACAAAAATGACGAAAAAAATGTTAATATATTGATTCTAAGCATCCTAGAGTAGAGATGTAATTGATTTTGGTGATGAATTAGAGCATTTTTGTTGGAATCCCACGATCATCAAAAAGGCACCAAAACAGTGGAATTTAAAATTCAACACAGAGTTCGAGAATTCTAGAGTTAAATATTGTCCACTAGAATGTATGAAAACCAAAATGAAACAAACATTTTAATTTTATAAAACATACCTATGATTTGCCTTTTAAAATTTTCCTGCTCCCACTAATGTCATTGTTTACTTTCCTATCAGTCAACAGATTCAAAGCACAAGTAGTATCCACACAAAGTAGCTGAATGAAGATCTATACACTTCTCAAATGCTAGTTAGATTAGTTACGACTATATATTTGGTAGGGCAGGGTGTATGTATTTGACAAGTGTTTAAGAAGGATTGTTTTTCTTAATAATATGAATTTTTCTTGTGCTCTTGCAAATGAGGATCACGTCTTTATTTATAGAAGCAAGCACATGATCCTGTCATTCAAGACCACGATTGTTCTTCCATTTTTGCTGATCGTGTGTGTAATATGCATAGTCATATGTCATTGCTTATGCATTTATTATGGTAGGCATGGTCGTGCTTTATACCCAAATGGTCATGTGTTATTAGTATTTCATTTGACTTGGTCAAGCAATATTCTAATCCAAATATGTACATTTGGTTAACCATCCAGATGCATGATTATGTGTGTGTAACACATACAATTATGTGTCAAGGCAAATCTGTACCACAACTTCTTAATTTGATTTGAAACCAAATTTTTTAGATCTTTTCTTAACCTTTTAAATATGTATACAATTGTGTGTCAACATAATAAAATTTTTTAGGTGTTTCCTTAACCTTTTAAATATGTATACAGGTGTTCATCCTAATATTTTTTTATAATGTACATTGTGTGTACAATGTCTTGGACTTAGTATAGTGGCAAATATTATATACGTTTCATCCAAGAGCTATAATGCTATTATAAAGCACTTCGAACATAGAATGCTAATGTACACGACATTGATCCCTCACTTGCTCTTCAAGAAATCTTACTAAATGGATTCTAGTTGAAGCATGAGACAAGATCCATTGACATTAGTAAAGAGGGTCAACATCCCCTTGAAGGCACTAGGGCCTAGTAATTATGGTGTGTCTATGGTATGATATGTAGAGTGCTTGGTACTACAATGAGAGATGAACTTCAAGAAGCACCCAATCAGTATACTTTAATGACATTTGGCCACGCATGTTTTTTTGTCTATGTGGACTGGGTTTTGTATTAATTTTTCTATCATATTTGTACAACAATATTATTAATTTTCTTCCAATCTTTTTTTTATATAACATTGTATTAATATTAAAAAGTGCATATTATTTATTGTGATAGTTGGAATTTTTTGTATGTGTATTCTCATGATTGGATGTCCACAGTTGTAATGCATTCACCACTCCAAATGACCTTTAACTAATTATTATTGATAGGACACACATTCAAGCTCATTGACTTTCAAACATAGTTTGCAAGCTTGTCTTTAGCCCAAGAGGTGATAAGGTTATTACAAGCACCTCTAAAATGAAACAAATGTTAAAACAATGAAGAAACAAGGAAATTATGAATAATAAACCTTCATGATTTCTTCTCTCATAAAACCACCATTGAAGCATGCCTTTAATGAATTTGATAAGTATGGTGATAAAGAGAGCTCGTGTATGTTGTAGAGGAGCACCAAATGACTTGATAATATTTTTATCACTATATTGCATCATATCCTTAAGAAATGCCTTAGATCATCTCTTGCACCCCATGTCAAATAGATAATGTGCAACTTTTCAGTAAAGGTTATATATGACTATGATTGCCTTTTAAAAGTCGTGCACTGTATATGTCTTAGCTACCTTCCATTACAATGTCGTAATCTTTGAATTTCCCCTGAACTTGGTCTTCATGTTGTTACATATATGATGACCAATTCTAAAGCTTCTACAATGCAATCTTTTAGCTTAGACCAAAACTAACTTCATAAAGCATGCACCACCCATCTACCAACATTGAATGCCATGACGTAAATCTGATTATTCTTGTCCTTTGTTATAACAATAAATAAAGTCCCCAGATGCTACCTTTGAAGGTGTGCACCATAGATACACAACATAAGTCACACAAAATGCTAACAAGCCTTAATACGACATTCTAGTGCCATGACAATGTATGTGAACATGTTTTACTCATTCGTCTCCATATAGATGATTGATCCTACGTTATAAAGAACAACATTGTGGCAATAATCCAAAAGCAACATGAATGACTCCTTTGGTAAGCCATATAATAATTGAAAGACCTAATTTTTAGTATGTCATGTCTGTGCATATGAGATATCAATTTTTATCATTGCATTATCTCCCTGATAAATTTCTTGAGTTGTATATAGTATCAACCATAATAAATTTGGACTTTAAAATTTGACCTAAAGTATGGCCATCGACTTGCCAATGATGAGGCACCTATTGATCTTTTGTATATGTATAGATGGATTTGTAATGAATAATGATAAAGAACTCAGTAGGCTTCATCTGGACTGTCTACAACCACCACTCATAGTTTATGTATAAACAAATTGTCTCCTATTTGTCCCTTGAAAACCAATCAAATTTGAATTAATAACCATCCTGAAGAAAATCATTAATCACATTGAATTTATTGTCAAATGTGTCTTTTACTTTGAATTTATCTTTTGAGGGTTTGGTAAATATAAAAGGCTACTCAGAGAATGAAATTGATCAATGAAATGACCAACAAAGAACATTGTGCCCTTTGTCTCCTTGAAACCACCTATACAATATGATACAACACTGAGATTTCTATCCAAGTTACATAGTAGAACTCCCATAGGATGTCATCATTGGCAACTTAATCATCATTATCAACAACCTCATCCTTATAATAACATCAATAACAATAACAACAACAACAACAATAATAATCAATATCATCATCATCATAATCAAAACATTGCTTAGGATAATATTCTAGTGGAGGAACCGATGATGACATATGGGTTTCATCACCACCTTTTGCTACTTCTTCATCTTTGATATTATAAAAAATGTCCACTTCAAAGTCATGTTGTGTACTTTCTTATTGATGGAAAGCGTGGTCACTAGTGTTTTCCCATAAAAAAAAAAAAAAACTAATGTATGCATTTCACAAAATTGGAATACAATCCCTTAAACTAACTGATAGTCTAATCATACATATCACATGTAGATCATATATGATCTCTAATGGTTTCTCTGTGTTAGAGATTGCTCATTCTAATTTAAATATCAATCTTATTTGACCGACAGTCAATCTAGAGAAGTTCAAACAATATTTGGATAAATCTCTCAAATGTCATGTTCTTTGGAATTTGAAACAACTCTTCTTACCCTCCAACATACTTCATGTCCTCATTATCTCCTACTCATTTGTCTCCATATGAAACCAATGCTTACACAATCATATCAATCGATCCTACAATCGAAAAGAAATATTGTCATATGTTTGTATAAAAATGTTTAATATATCATTAGGGTTAACAAGTGTGGCTTTACAATTTATGATTTTAGGTTTAAGATTTTAACATTTTATAGTAAATCAATTAAAGGGTTCGAGTTTACAATTTAGTGCTTTGGGTTTAGTTCTTTCACTCTTCAAGGTTTAGTGTTTATGGAATGCATTTTGTCAATGTTTTGGCTTTACAATTTTCAGTTTTCACATGTTTACAGTTTCTAATATATCATTTAGGTTAAAATTTAAGATTTAAGATTTAAGATTTAAGATTTACGATTTAGAATTTAATAGTTTACGATTAACAATTTAGGATTTTGGGATTTTTGTTAAAGATTTAAGCTTTACGGTTTAAGGTTGAAGGTTTACAGTTTACCTTTTTCTATTAAGGTTTACGATTATGGTTTATGTTTTTTGGTTAAGGTTTACGATTTATAATTTAAAATTTATAGTTCAAGATAAACAGTTTAGGTTTTAGGTTTTAAAGTTTACTGTTTAGGGTTTAGGGTTTACATTTCCAAATTTATAGTTTAAGATTTACGATTTATAATTTAAGATTCACAACTTATCATTTTCTAATTTATGACTTTTTGGGTTCATTTAACTCAGTGCCTACTAAATTAACAAACAATATATATACTCTATCAATATAAACCCTATATATGGTAAATTTCACTTAACCCCTAAAAATATATCAACCTTTGAAAATTTTAAACCTTCCATATATATTATTTCTATTACTAAAGCCTTTACCATAAACATTAAGTATTAACTAAAAATATGTACAAATATTTAAATTTATGAACTTTTTCCTGTACTCTTGAACGTACAACATCGAAATTTTAATAGTAGAAAAATAAAAGAGAATTGTGTGTTTGAGTGGTTGATAGGGGTGCATTTATATAGAAAATGAGAAGTTGTAAGAGGTAAAAATGAATTTTAATAAAATTTTATAGTTATTTCCGTGTAACCACCTACTGGTAAAACTGAACATTTTTCGAAAGCCCCTCAAAAACTATATTTTCAGCCTGTTAAAAAATATTCAAAAGTTTACTTCACACCCCTTTCTCTAACCCACATCACCACGCGTGATGCAAGAACTATGGCAATGATTCGCAGCAACTCGCAGTGGTTCTGCAAAAGTGTCTGCTGCTAATGAATGAGGTTTCAAGAAATAAATTCTTGTACGAGCCAAAACTCTCATATTTCATCTATAATTCTTACTTTCATAAAAATTAAAATTCAGTACTACATAGAGTTAGCAGGGAAACCGATGGAAGAGCTACGATTATCTATAAACCAAGACTTTATTTTTGCAGCAAGAAGGTGACAACAGAAAGCTGTGATCAGATCCGATAATGGAGTCGATTCAATATAAATAAAAATGAAAAAGTGTAAGTGCAGTGACAAAATCTTATAAAATGCGTTCTACATGCATAAATGATCTTATAGCTTGCTGTAAAAAAGTGCAAGTTCTATATATAATATATAAATGGAAGATCTATTATGATGAGGATGACGATGCCTTCTTTTTGCCCTTAAAAACTTGCAGAACCCCATCTGATCCTCCTGCTACGAGTGTGCACTCCTCTGCACCCATTTGTCTCCAACATACACTGCTGACGAACCCACCTTCACGCGCACTTTCAGCTCCACTTGCACCCACTGGCTTGAAGCCATGCACCCAAATGGGCTCGCCCCACCTCTTGTCGTACACAAATACTTGATTCGTTTCCGATCCACAGCCCAATAACCCTCCATTTCTCCACACTGATAACCCAACAAACCTTCTGTTGTTCACATGTCCTTTGTAGCTTCTAATTATTCGCGAATCATTTATGTTCCAGAGCTTTAAACATCCGTCTGTACCTGCTGAAACGAGAGTACTTTCGTCCATAAACCGAATGTATGTCACTGTCTTTCGGTGCCCATCAAATCTGAGTACTGGCTCAACCATGTTGCGGACATCGTACGCATAAGCTTTTTTGTCCGCGCAGCCGATGGCTACCAATGCTCCACCGAACGGATTAAACTCAACGCAGCAAACCGAACTACGTGCCACGCTGGGCTGCACTTTCGCTATATACTTTCTACCGTCGCAACGTGGATCCCACATTTGCATGGTGCCATCGTCGGATCCGGATGCTCCCACAACCGGATCCCATTGTGAATAGTCCACGCTCCAAACCCGTCTCCCGCCATGCTCGTCACGTTCAAATATTGGCAGTCTTCTCTCTAGATCATACTCCATCACTACTCCATCATAGTCTCCGGATCCCAAGACCCGTCCGCTTGTCCCGGGTTGCCACCGCAGGCTACTCAGCTTAGCCGCGGTATAAATATAATACTCACAAGTGCTCGAATGGTCAAAAACATTAACATCTTGGAAATTATTTTCTTCTGGCAGCAGAGACTTTATATTGTAAACTCTAATCTTTCTTGCAATTCCTCCGGTTGCGACGATGGAATCAGAGGGGTCGAATTCGACGGCGCCGAGGGCGTCTGATACAGGTTCTGTGGTGTTTGAAGAAACAATGGTACAGAGATTTAAATCCCACTCACTTTTCGCTCTTTCTTTTTCTTGTTGCTCTTCTGTTTCAGCCGCAGGTTTATCTTCTTCCATGTTTCTTTTCTCTGTGTCTTCTCTTTCTTGGTTTTGGACCTCTTCTTGTTGCAGTGGAAGGTTGAACATTGAGGAGAAGTTTTTCATCTCTCATTCATATGCAGTGGAGATCTAACTACAAAGGCTTTTGCATCAAGCGAACGGGCACTCCTCCCCATAAACCTAACGTCAGCTAGCTATGAAGTTTATGCACATGGATAAATATTACTTCATGCTTTTTTACCTATAATGGATTCCATAGAAAAATATGAGTTTCTCAAATAGCAGTTTGTATAGTTTTAAATTCTTCAATCTCAATATTTAGAAGAATGACGTACGTTACAATTCATAATGAATGTATGAAAATTTTAAGTTTACGGGGCTTTAAACACTTATCGTCTCCATATCGAAAGAAATGAGTGTTTGATATAACATTTCAACTCTCTACTAAATACCGGTTTGATCTCCCCATTGAATGCAGATTTTTATTGAATAGCAGATAAGTGGTGGTTGCTTTTGTACCTCAATTTTATGTATGGGATGTCCTGGAGACAGGTAGCTGTCTTCATTTGTATTACGTGGTTTAAGTTTAGCCTTTTGTCTTCGACTTTTTTCCGCCTCACCATCGACTCTTCACTTGGTTCCTCTAAATAATCACATTGCTCGTCTATTTCACGTCACATCCAACTTCCCTTCTCGCTAGGTACTTCAATTTACTGACACCGAGCAGAGAAAAAATAACGAATAATTATAGGCCAAAAGACTTATCCCACCACGTATAGTTTTTCCTAAACACAAAAATTTCACTTTCCAATTTCTAAAATTTAAAAACCTATTCGTTTTTCATTTAAATTTGTAAACTTTTATAATAAAATAACCAAAATATTTTTGTAAAAACTAAAAAATTATAATAAAAATATAAAATAATATTTAAATATAAAATTATTAAAAATTAAATTAAAAATAAAAAAAATTGAATAAATGGGTCACGAAACAGTTAAATTTGGTCACTTCTATTTTCAACATAAGTGGTCAAATTTGGCCTTCTCGACCATTAATAATGACTGAAAACAACCGTTAAATCAAGACCAATTATTTTCAATCGTTTTCAACCATCGTTAATGATTGAGATAACCAAATATGGCCGCCTCTACCAACAAAAAAAAGAGACAATCATATTTGTTACCTCTGTCAAATGAGGCAATCAGATTTGTCGCTTTCACCAAATAAGACGATCAATTAAGTGAATATTTTAAATCACCTGGTTTCAGTTTTGATAGTCATTATCACCGGCGGTGGTGGTGGCTTTTTTTTATTTTTAAAATATTTTTATAATTTATTTTATTATTATTTTAATATTTTTATTAATTTTATTTTAGTATTTTTAAAATTTTTTATTAAAAAGATAAAAATATCTTTCTAACTATTAAATTTAACCATTGACTATTAAATTAAATTGTTAATCAACAAATACATAATTAAATTTTAAAAAATTAGGATACGAGATTTTGTTTAAAAAAAAAAAACTATGGGTTATTTTTCAGCGTCTAATTTTAATTTGTCTATGCCAAACTGGTAGCAAGATTGAATAGTAAAAAATAAGCAAGTATCAACTTATGAAGGTATAAATTTTTTTTTTTTAATAAAATCAAACTTTGATTTTTTTTTATTAGAAAGATCAAACTATTAAAATTTTCAATTAAGATTGTTATGTATCGAAAACTTTGAAAATTCAACTATTTAAAAAAATAAATAAATAGAAAACAATAATATAACGATACCTTCAAATATTGTTATCCTGATTGAAAATGTGAGAACTGAACAGCTGATATTTTTTATTTTTTTTGGCTTGGTTAGGCTGTATTGAATTGTCCATCTGCATCAGGTCTTTAATAGGGAACCCAGAATCACAAACAAGACATATGGACATCATATTCTTTTAATTTTGTTTGAAAGTGATGAGCACCATAAGGTTATTCGAGTTGAACTAGTTTACAGTCGGCTTTGAGCTCAGCTAGAGCCAGCATTCATGACCTTCGTTTCACGAGTCAAAAAAAATTTGATGTGTTTTGAGAAAACATAGTACTATTTTGATTAATATATATTAAAATTGTAAGACTTTGAATATTTGCCGTTTCCAATGAGCTAAATAGAGCCAAACTCGATGATCTCAAACTTGAGTTTGGACTTGACTCGTATAAAACTGAGTCAAACTAGAGTTAAGTTAAGTAAAAATTTGATTCGATTCAAACCTAACTCCAAACATCGTATTATTTGTAATTAATGAATGAAAAAGATAGAGCTCAGCTAGAGCCAGCATTCATGAGCTTCGTTTCACGAGTCAAAAAAAATTTGATGTGTTCTGAGAAAAAATAATACTATTTTGATTAATATGTATTAAAATTGTAAGACTTTGAGTATTTACCGCTTCCAATGAGCTAAACAGAGCCAAACTCGATGATCTCAAACTCGAGTTTGGACTTGACACGTATAAACTAGAGTTAAGCTAAACACAAATTTGATTCGATTCAAATCTAACTCCAAACACCATATCATTTGTAATTAATGAATGAAAAAGATAGAAATGTCGATCTCTTTATAAAAATCAGTTTTTGGCTCTCTCCCCAAAGACCAAACAATGTTAAAAAATTACCAAATACAGATCAATAATGCTCAAAATCTCCACCCACTGAAATATCATTTATCTTTCTATAATTGCATAAATATTGTTAGACCAAAAATGGAAACATTTTGGTCAAATAGTAAATAATATTGTATCTAATTGATGTACTAGATCAAAAATCTTTGGAATAATGGTACATAGGCATCAATCGAGTCGAGTTTCACTCAATCAGATATACGTCAAGCTCAAGCTCGGGCTAGGAACGTGGAGTCTCGAGACCGAGATAGAAATGACTGGAGCCTAACTGAAGCAAGTTTTGTGGCGTTTGTTCTAAATTTGTCTGCGATTCAGGAGCGGGGGCATGTTCTTTCCTGCATATCATGCATAGTTTTGCTTATTTAGTGGTGGTTTCTAGTTCAGCATTAATTTGTGAAAGTTTTGTGCTGGAATTAATTTTGTGAAGGTAACTGAATCTTAAAACCGGATCAGTGGTTGAATCGATGACTTCATCGGGCTATTTTTTGACCAGTTTAGGGTTAGATTCGAATTGAATATATTTAAATTTGTTTTTTAATTTGATTCGGATAAGTTAAAAACAAACTACTCAAACCTAAACCCTAACTATGGTATTGAATATTTTTTAACACAAACCAAACTCAAATACAAACCCGAACTCAAATTCAAATTCTTTTATTTATTTTTTATGAATTATATTTTTAATAAATTATAAATATGTTTACTTTATCAATAAATCATAATAAATATGTTTATGTTTCTAATAAATCATAATAAATATATTTACATTTCAAATAAATCATAATAACTATATTTATTATAGATAAATAATTAAATATTTTTACAGTAGCGAACCCAACGAAAACTGAATGTTAACCATACTCTCGAATGCAAACTTCGCTATATAAAAGTTTAGCGAACACAAACCTAACACGAGCTAAACCCACCAATGAATGAACCAAACAAAAGCATATTTGTTTTCATTCGGTTCAATTTGAATCTAGCCCTCGCCTGCTTAATCAGCTAGTGTGACAAGTTTTTTGCCACATCAAACCAAGTAGATTTGTTTTTTAATTTTATTTAATCATTCTATCATGACTAGGAAAAGCACATAATGGGTTTGAGATCCATTATGGAGTAAATAAGGAGTCACCACCCAAGATTTTATTGGGGAAAAGTATCGGTTGTGATGGGTTTTTCAATCATATCATGCTAGGTAGAACTTCTCACTTTTGTTCAATCATCCTACAATGACCAAGAGGAGTGTATGAATAGGTTGTTAGCCCATCATAGAGTTTTTACTGGAGTCGCCACCCAAGGTTTTGCTTGGAAAATAATCAGTGAAGACAGACGACGTTAGGATCCCCCACAAAGGATCCAATCTCATCATCACTTGTCTAATGGAGAGATTCGAAGAGTTAGGTACGACAATATAAAGCTATTAGGCACTCACATCGTCTAGCCTAAGGGTTAGCCTCTACTAAGGTGGTTTATTTTTATGAGTTTACCAAATTTAATTATATTTTTAATTATTATACATACAATATAACTATCCTAATCATCTAAGAAAATAACTAAAATAAATTACATCCAAATAAAAAATTAAAATTAAAATTACATCCTTTTTGTATGCACCCTTATAAAAATATTTAATCTTAAACTAGTCTAATAAAATAAAACCTAAAAAATAAATTATTAATTAACAGGATATAATAAAACTAATCAACTAAGGAGAAGACCTGCAAATCAAAGGGGTTAATTAATTGATAGGATCAACAAACAAATACATTAAAGAAATCAATGGAGCAAAAACGCCAACTCCAGCCTCAATCTGCTGAATGCCCCCACTCGAGGCTTCCATGGACATCCCATTCCTTCAATCTTCGGTTTCACCTTTTTTTGTGCACTATTCGAAAGTTTCTCGTACACAAATTATAGAAACACAGAAAACAAAGTTACAAGATATATGCATCCAACTCAAACCCATTTTTTCAGAAACACCAATTATCATCAATGAACAGAAATATAGGCATGCATTCATCAATCATCTGTTCTTATTATAACCAAATTGCACAGCAAATTATTGATGGATAAAATAACATGCAGATTCCAAAAAAAGGCTCAAACAATGTACGTTACAAATTTAACCATGTTACAAGTTTGCATTGATGGTTGAATACGGTGAAATGGTCACGAGTTGCAAAGGAAGGCTGAATGACAAGGGATTAATTTAATGGCTGAATTATACTGGAGTGGTCACGGGATTGGATTTTGATGGCTGGATTATGGTGGATTTGCAAGGCTGAATTTGATGGCGGCATGGCTGGAGTGGATGACTTGAATTAGGGGAGCTGCTTTGGATTTATTGGTTAGATTGTGGTGCAACATCTTCGGATTTTAATGACTGCATGTGATTAAATTGTGAGGCTGAAACTTGGTAGGGTCTACGAATTTGTGAATTTGATTTTAATGGCCGCTTTATGGTAGAATTGCCTCCGGTTTAATGGCTGGATTTGATGCCTGCATGGGATTACATTGTGGTGGCGGAATCGTGATGGAATTTAGTGGAATGGCTGAATTGTAGTGGAATAATCACGGGTTGCATGTTGCGGGGTTGCAAAAGATTGAATTGTGAGGCGGCTGCCTGTTAAGGTTGCAAAGGACAACATATAAACCCGAAATTCATAAACAACGCATATGTACATTAACATGTTAATTCAGCCTAATGCAAAGATCAGAATATGGTATAAAACTAAACTAACATGCAGATCCGGTGCAACAGGCATTGAAATGTGCAGAAAATCAACCAACAAATATATCTGACAAAATAAATATGCACAAGGACTAACATGAACAAGAAAACTCAGAATTTACCCCTGTTTCCCTCAGGATACGTGTCTGGTTCGTTGGCTCCTGCAGTATTCTTCTTCAATGCACTGCGGTGGTATTCTTCAATGCGCTCAATAGGGTTTCTAGAATCCTAAAAAAATTCTAAAAAAAGTGTTTGTGAGATAATCTAAAAGAAACCTAAAGAAAGGTGTTTGAGAAAATCCTAGAAGGAAATCCTAAGAAAATTGTTTGTGAATCCCAATAATTCTAAGAAAAATTCAGCGAAGTTTTCCTTTGAGTGTTTAGAAAAAGGTTCTCCCAAATTAAAAATCCCAACCCGAGTAGTTTCCTAATTGAGATCTAATTCCTAATCTAGGGTCTTCCTAATTAAACCATAATTTCCTAAAGAAAATATTCTAACTAGAATCATACTAATTAAATAAATTAATGTAAAACCCCAAAAGGCTAAATAATCTTTGGGGGGGTGAATAGTATTTTTAAGAACTTTGTAACTTAGAAAATTTTTTCTTCCCATAACCCATTTGAATCTCAAGTCAATTTTAATGCAGTTGTAATCAAATTAATTATTCAAACAAACGATAAAATAATCAGACAATTCAATCCAAACAACAATCAAATAAAAATAATATAAAACAATATAAATAAGTTAAATGATAGAAAGTGTTTAGCCAATTTTAGAGTAGTTCAATGCTTTGACCATGAGCCTTATATGTCCACTTCTTTGACAAAACCGATTTCGAGTTTTCACTATTTTGCCCAATAGTTCTTTTGAATTTCTCCTACATTAGATTCTTGGGATTGTCTTTTACAATAGTTATATAGGATTTCGCTCAAACCTAGTTAAACGAGATTGTGTCCAAGTGTTAAGGGAAATATTACAAGAGAAATAATACCTCTAGATGGATATAATACATAAATGAGTACAATCAAATTTTCTCTCAAGGATATACAAATAAAAATAGAGAGAGAAATATAATTGCGATAAGAGAAATAAAGCTTGAGTTACTTGCACATAATCTCTAACCCCTCTCACTTCAAAATGGCTCTAATTTATAGCCTCAAACTTTTTGAAAAAGGAAGGAATCTGTTGAAGAAGATAATAAAGTTGTTGCACCTTGAAAAACAGAATTTTTACTCTTATGTACAAGTGCTTAATGTGTCATGGGCATGAACACGTCATTTAATGCTTTGATCTATTTTTCCAGCGATCGAATTTTCTTAGCACTAGTAAGTGTATAGGTGTGATATTTTGACACATAAACATGACTTCTTGAACTCTTCCAATTCCAAAGCCAAGTATAGAACTATGTATGAGACCTTGTATAAGGATATGTATGCCTAAAATTTGGCTTAATCACAAGCATACATCTATCTTTCAATGGCGTACATAAAAACCTTGACTTTGTTCTTTAACCCTTCACAGGCGGAGTCGGGCGTGACAGAGAAGGCATGACTCTTCTTTGCACTATACAGGTGTGCATCTCTTAAGTTCTCAGTTGTGCATCATGTTGACTTACTTGGTTGACTATGCATAGGAGTAGGTGATCATGACTTCTTTGTCATGACTCTCTCCTACATGGTCACAAACATGGCTCTTCATGAAGTTGATTATTGACTCTTCTTTAACTCATGTACAAGGTAACTTCATGGGATCACCTTACTTGTGATAGACTTGAAAGTGGTATGTCATGGTTGTACACATGACATGTACAGGCATGCATGACCATATTTAAAAGGCCAAAGGACTATTTCCCACCCATAGTTTGAGGCGGGGGCAAAGTCCCACCCGCTTAAGTTTAAAAACCCGGTTTTCCACCCGTAACCTAATTTTTTTATTAAAAATAATAAGTGCATAGTGATAATCAAGGGTATTACTGTCTTTTTAATATTAAAATTTAATAAATTAATAAAATAAATTTTATATAAATATAAATTTCAAAAAATTTTAAAAAATTAAAAAAAATATATTTAACAAAATTTTCAAATTTAAAAATTGAAGGTTGCCACCGCCAGTTTGCAAGTCATGAGCCAGAACCAAAAGTACCTTTTTAAATGTGTCACTTAGGGAAGGCTGGTCACCGCCTCCTGTGCCTGGGCAAGTGGTCGCTCAATTTTTTAAAATTTTTTTTAATTTTTTTAATATTTTTTATTATTTAAAAATTATTTTATATTTTTATTATAAATTTTTAATTTTTAAAAGGGTAGTTTAGTCATTTCAATAAAAAAATTATAAAAAATTAGGTTATGGGTGGGAGACCGGGCTTTTAAACTTAAGCGGGTGAGACTTTGTCCCCACCTCAAACTATGAGTGGGAAATAGTCATTTGGCCTATTTAAAAACATAATGCTAGGTACAAGCAACGTCACAGGGCCTTGAAAATCTATATACAAGCCTAAGTTGATCTATGTACGAGTGTACATGTTAAAGTCACGAGCCTACATCTAGCCTAAAATGCACAAAACAAATTTTTTTCCTATTTTGGTCATGATTACAATCTTGCCAAAGACTTATTAGATATTTTGTTTTTGTTATCATCAAAATACGAAGGAGTCTAACAATCTTCCTTTTTTTTTATTGATGATAAAAATATGTTAAAATACAATCTAAAAAATTGTTCAAAGCAATCTTAATCAATTTAACAAAAAGTTTGAAACTCCCCCTTTCGAATTTACTTGAAGTCCCCTTTAATTAAATAATCTTTGCAAATTTCACTCCCTCTTTCAATAATATTTACCGTTATAAAAATTTCACTTACATTTACAAAAATTATTTAAACATCTCATTTAGCATTTTAACTACCTTTCTCCTCTTTTTTGTCATAATTCAAAAAAAAATTTGGGCAAAGTCTTGTTTGGTTTATGGACAGTTCCCAAGCAACAAGGAAAAACACTTTTGTAGTCATATATCAACCCTTCTATCATTATCAAAACCATAACTAACTTCATCAAATCAATTTCAAATTCTTAATCAACATTAATCAATACACTTCATCAAAACAAAGTACTTCAAATATCAATACTCTACGACCATTTCTTTATTACCCCAAATGGCCAAAATAATCCTAGAATTGGGTGAATAGGATTTTCAAAAACTTTTTCTATTTTAAATTTTTCACCCAAAACCAAGTGTATACTTAACACAATTTCAATATAAGTGTAATCAACCTAATTATGCAAACAAATAAACAAACAATCAAGCAATTAAATATAAACCAAACAAAGAGCGCAAGGGATAGAGAAATTTGCAAAGTGATTTTTATAGTGGTGTAAAGTTTGTCTGTAGGCCTCTTACGTCACTCCTCCAAGCAAACCTATTTGAAGCTTTTCTTCACATGTTCTCTAAGATTTCACCCAAATAGTTTCATGGGATCTTGTCCATACTAGTTTGTATAGGATTTCACCCAAAACTAGTTATACAAGATTACGTCTTAATATTTGTAAACAAATTGCAAGAATATTTTGCCTCTAAAATAGGCTGATACAAAATATGAATACAAATGTTTTTCTCTCAAGATTTTAGATATGATTTATAGAGAGAGAAAATAAAAACGAATAAAGAATGAAAGAATGTTAGCTTAAGGCATGTTTCTCTAGCCCTCCTATCCTTAAATTAGTCCCAATTTATAGTAATGAAGAAGAAATAGTCATTAGAACAAATTTAAGAGCCATTGAAGTGAAATTCTATGTAAAGACATGGTCATGCTCTTCTAATGCATAATCATGCTCCCCTCATTAATTACTTTTTAAGGTCAACTTTTTATAGCTTGTCAGCCTCACACGACCATGTGACTCCATATCCTAATTGTGTTTTAAACTACTAAAGATTGTATAGGCTTATAGCACTATACCACAAGAGAATCACTCGATCAGGATTTTACTTATGCATTTGGCGTGTGTCTAAATGTTGACTTTTGACAATTGTACAACTAGACTTGTACGGGATTCTTGGCAATGCATCTTCATATTTTTTTATGCACAATCATGTATTCAAAAACAACATAGCTATGCATCCTCGCATTTTTTTTTTTTTTGCACGGATGCCTACATGACTTAACAACTCATGTGTGCTTATATTCAATACACATATGGTCATGCTGCCTAGACACACAATCATGTGCCAGATCAAAACTATAAAATAAAAATTTTTGTCCTTTTTGGTTATGTTTCAATTCATGTCATAGATATGTTAGATATTTTAACTAAGTTTTTTATCGCATTAAAATACACAAGGATCAACAATCTCCCTTTTTTTTTTTTTTTATTAATGACAAAACTTATGTTAAAATGTAATTTAAGCATGATATATCATGATAAAACTTTTAACATACCCAATTCCATATTCTCCCTTTTTTGTTATAAATCAACAAGGTATATTATTGAGATTCTTTCTATTTTAGCACACATATTTCTCCTCATCATTAAAACATTTTATGAATTTAAGCATAATTGAAATTTTCCCATTTTAATCATATAAAGATATAGAAATTTATCCTCCCACTAGTTTGACCCTGTCTTTCAAAAAGATTTTAACTCCCTTTTTTTCAACCAACTTCTTTTAAAAAAAATTGAATACTTCCCTTAACTTATGCAGTTATACCAAAATAGCATCAAAAGCAATCAAAGAGACCAATTATAAAACTTGATCATGAGGGAAACAAAGTTTTCATGCATAAGTCATTTTGTTTCTTAAAACCATTTGAGGGATTATTATAGAAAATAGCCATTATTTAAAAAATTAAAAAATTCTGCAAAAGCTCGAGCATGGTTGTAAGACCCGCCGCCACAAGTCTTTTATTAATAATCTAAAAATCTGGGTACCCGCGACGGGAATCTTACGAAAATAAAATAAACTTCCTGAAACTATACAATTTTGTACACATGCGGAAGCTGAAATATATACATCGACTGAATTATACATATTGTTCTGTACAATGGGCCCATCGGCCTTTACATATATACATACATTGTTTCTGTACATTCGGATACATCTGAAAACATACAAAAGGTACATATGACCACACAGGTCCAAAACTGATATACATACTGAGATCGGGGTGTGTGTGCGTGCCCTCTCCGTCAGCCTCGATCCAACCGCTCCTCGAACCCAGCACGAACCACCTGAAAAGGATGGAAGAAGGAGGGGGATGAGTGATAAAGATCACCCAGTAAGCGCTCCTTACTTCCCTCAATACCCAAGCAAGCACAAACAATCATATAAATCAAACATACCTGGGCCTCGACCCTAATCATACATCTATGCGCTTACTGGAATCTGGAAACTGTTATCTGAATCTCATTCTCATTATATACTGATACCATTATTATTCATGTCATGATATGTATGTCATGCTATGCTAACTGAATATACTAGATGCATGCATCTGAATACCTCTCTGTACCCTCAGGTACCTGCTGTGCTGATCAGACTGGTGAACACAGGGATTCGGCATCCTAACCATGTGGGCTGAGCAGTCTAGCTACTGGCTAGAAAGCTGAATCTGAAAACCACTGTCCAATCTGACTGGTGCCAGATGGTAAACTGAAATGCTACTGAATCCTCTGACTGGTGTCAGGAACTGAATCTGTAATACTGCTGAGCGTTCTGACTGGTGTCAGAAGGTTGAATCCCACAGATGCCCCCTCATGTTCCACCTATACTCTTACCCGTACATCAGGTTCTGAATACTGAATACTACTGAATTCAGTTCCCCTTATCCTCTCTGAAACTACATGTCATGTCATGATATGCACATGTAGTTTATTATCTAAATACAGGCTCATCTGATGCTTATATGAAGCAATTTAACCATTTATCTGAATTTTCATGCTTAATTAATCAATAATTAATCATTTTCTGAAAATCTGCTGATGCACAGGCATGCATCAATGGTGCACGGGCGTGAGCCAGAACGCATGGGGTCGTGCGCTGGTCGTGCAAGCTACTAGAATTTTTGGACAACATTCATTTATAGCGCATGCACGGGCGTGCGTATGCGGACACACGGGCGTGCATGGGCAATTTCTGGCTGTGTATACGGCGTACACACGGGCGTGCATCTGGAAAAACAAAGACTCACGGTCGTGCCATACAGGTGCACGGTCGTACGTCTGGTTCTTCAACAAAGCACCGCTTCTAAATTGCACCATTCCACAACCAAACCACAATCAATTGCAACAACACCTCAAATATGCATTTCCAGCACTTCACACAACACAATTTAAGCATCATATCTCACATGCATCAAGCCACATGAAATCTACCATGGGAGCTTTAGCTTTCTCACACTAAACACAATCCATCAACATGCAAGGATTCAAGGATGGAAATTCATCATCCAATTCATTATGCAACATCATATAATCATCATAGAGCATATATAACATTCATCCATGGCAATCAAAGCTCACAAACATGCTGGGAAATGCGAGAAGAAGTGAAGAACACTTACCTCTTGCCATGCTTCGAAAACAAGCTCAAACAACTAATCTCTTGGCTCTCTAACCGGATTGAGAGGTATTGGCTGTTGAATTTCCTCTTTAGGAACGGGAGAAACTGAAAAAGAAGAGAGAATTCTGGCTGAAATGCAAACGGGTGAGAAAAGAAATGAAATAACTCTCGGCTCCACTTATATACTAGGCCACGCACGGTCGTACACCAATGATGCACGGGCGTGCACAAGGGAAAATGAACATAGTTCATTTCCCGCCCACTCGCCTAATCGAATCCTTCTGAAAGGATTCCAACGGAAGTCACACGGCTTCGAGAACTTACCAACTCACCCCTGAACTTATCTAGACTCCAAATCTCTCTCTGAATTCGATTTCTAACCCCAAAACTCTAACCGAAAAGACTTTCAGAATCTAGGATGCTACAATGGTTGTGTAGCATACACACACGATCATGTATGTCTGATCGTTGGATATTTATGGTTGTGTGACTTTAAGCATAAGGTCATGATTGGGTAAACATTAAGCATATTTGGTTGATCAAAATGCATACACGGTTGTGTATTATGAATATACAATTGTATATGATCATAAACCCAGAAATTTACAACAAATTTGCAGGGGATCCAAATTGGTATGAATCTAAAAACATCATACACCAATTGAAATTCATCTTAAAGCATTGACACCAATCTATTAAAAATACTAAAAGGTGACCAAAGGAAAGAAGTAGAATATTTTCTACCTCACTTAAGTCAAGATATGTAAAGAATATGTGAATACAGTTGAAGATATCTTTACTGTGTTATGGCATAAATGACTTAGGCATTTTAGTAAGAAAGGACTTGGCTTACTCACTAAGAGTAATTTGCTTCCTTTAAAAGGTACAACCTTGAAAGTATGCACTCATTATTTATATGGCTTCTTTTCAAAGTTCATCTTCTCTTAAGAGTTCACTGGTTCTTAATTTAATTTATATTAATGTTTGTACTGTGAAAGATAAAACTCTTGGTAGTTATTTGTACTTTTTTACCTTTTTTGATGACTGCTCCAAGAAATTGTGGTTTTATCCTTTAAAAGGTAAATATCAAATGTTGACTGTAATGAGTACTTTTATGCTACAGTTAAGAGAGAAAAGGGAAGAAAATTAAATTGTATTTGTGTAGATAATACAGGTGAATATGAGGGCCCTTTTGAGTAGTATTACATAAACTATGGTATCAAGTTATAGAAAATGGTTCTTAAAACACCTCAACAGAATGGAGACACTAAGTGAATGAACATAGCCATTGTAGAGAGAATCAAATGTATGGTTTCTTATGCTAAACTTCCTAAAACCTTTTGGAGTAAAGTGATGTTAACTATAATGTAGCTTATTAACCTTTATCCTTTAGTTCCTTTTGACGAAGATGTGTTCGAAAAAGTGTAGAGATTTAAAGTATTTGGCTACAAGACATTTGTTTACAATCCAAGAGATAAGAGGTTTAAGCTTGATTCCAAGTCTAAATAGTGTGTCTTCATAGGTTATAGACATGAATATGAGTTTGGTTATAGATTGTAAGATCCTATTAATCAGAAGAAGTATTTTTTTGAAGATCAAACTATTGAAAACTTTGATAAACCTGAAAAGTCAAAGTCTTATACTGATGAGTTACCTATTGATTTGAGTCTAAAGACTTCCACCTTAGATCATAATGATGATAGAGATGTCTAGAAATAAATTGATGATTACACATATGATAATAATTCTAGAGTTGATGGTGATGAATATATTGATCAATCAACTTTAGAGTTATCTTTTAATATTAAAGTTAGGAGATCTAAGAAAGACAAGAGACCTTTCCAGAGATATATAGTTCATGAGTATGTATTACAGACTGATAAGAAAGAACCAGAGTGCTATGAAAAATCTATGGTTGATACTCACAAGGATAAATGGTTGAAAGCCACATGAGAATCATACTTATGAGTTGGTGAAACTACTAAAGGATAAAAAAAACCTTTGGAAAACAAATTGGTTTTTAGAATCAAAACTAAAAACAATAACTCATAGCTATGTTGCAAAGCAAGATTGGTTGTGAAGGGTTTTAGTCAGAAGAACGGAATTGACTTCGAAAAGATTTTTTCACTTATGGTCAAGATGTCTTCAATTAGAGTTGTCTTAAAGTTAGCTACCAGCTTGAATTTAAAGATTAAACAACTTGATGTAAAGATTATTTTCCTCTATAGTGTCTTAAAAGAGAAAAGCAGCCTAAAGGGTTCAAGGTGAAAGGCAAAAAGCATATTGTATGTAAATTAAAGAAAAGCTTATATGGTTTAAAGCAAGTTTCAAGGTAGTGATATAAGAAGTTTGAGTCTTTTATAGTGGATCATAGGTATGTAAAAACCACTTCTCATCATTCTATTTTTACGAAGAAATTTGATGATGATAATTGTATTATTCTTTTGTTTAACGAGGATGACATGTTGATTGTTGGTCATGATATAAGTAAGATTAATAAATTAAAGTCGCAACCTAGTAGATCATTTGCAATGAATGATTTAAGATTGATAAAATAAATTCTTGGTATAAAGATCTATCAAGATAAAAAGAGTAAGAAGTTATGGTTGTCACAAGAGAGCTATATTGAGAAGGTTCTTAACAAGTTTAACATAAGCAATTCCAAACCTGTATGCTATACACTTGTAGGTTACTTTAAGTTATGTGTTTAACGGTGTCTTTCAAATGAGAATAAAAAAGGGGAGATGAAGAAAGACCTTTATACATCTGTAGTTGGTAATTTGATGTATGTTATAGTATGTACAAGATCTAACATTGCTCATGTTATTGGTGTTGTTAGTCAATATCTCTCAAATCCTAGAAAAACAAACACTAGTCCATAGTGAAATGGATTCTTAGATATCTTAGAGGTACTTCTAACATTTTTCTTTGTTTTAGTAATGGTAAACCTACATTGGATGGATATAAAAATATTAACATAACTAGTTATGTCGATTCTAGAAAGTCTACTTCTGGGTATTTAATGACATTTGTTAAGGGAATTGTGTCTTAGCAATCTAAATTACAAAAATGTGTTGCTCTATCTTCCATTGAGGTTGAGTATATTGTTGTTTATAAAGCCAACAAGGAACTTCTATGGATAAAGAAATTTCTAAAAGAGTTGGGTCTTAAGCAAAAGAAATATATTTTATTTTATAACAGTCAAAGCGTTATCCTTTTCAGTAAGAACTTAACATTTCACTCAAAATCGAAACATATTGATGTAAGGTATCATTAGATTACACAATGATGAAAATGGCTCTGACATGATGACTAAAGCTTTACCCATAGATAAACTTGTTGTTTGTAGAAAGATAACAAGTATGACTAACTTTTCCACTTTGTGCGTGAAAGGAAGATTTGTTGACTAGGTCCAGCACAAGGGGCCCAACCAAGTTAATTAAAGGAAAAAAAAACAATATATATTAGCCAAAACGAGTTTTAGGCTATGTGGCTGCTTGCATGGGAAAAAAAAAAGAAAAATAAGCTTTTTATTTTTCTTCTATTTTCTTTTGTGAGAAACCAACAAAATCAATTAGGTTTTGCCTTAATTGGATGATTGATTCTTGTTCAATCATGATGAAATTTTAGTATATTGTTCACATTGATGAGTTCTACAAAGTGAACAGAGCTCATCATTCATTGTCTTTTTGTTGATATCCACCTTTGGTGATGTTATCAGTGTTAATAGCGTCTAGATAATCTAAAAAAGAATTTTTTGCATCCATTAATTTTATTAGTGAAAGTTTTTTATTTAGACTAGATCTCATGGTTTTTTACATTTACCTTTGTGCAATTTTCTACATAATATTTTCACATAGTATTTTGCACAAATTGGCAAAAACCTTTGTGGGAAAAAAGTATAGGTTTTTTATATTCACCTTTGTGTGATTTTCTACATAGTATTTAGTTCTTACAGATCATTCAAGATTCAGTTTGATTAGTATCTTGGCAAGAACCTCTGGATAATCCTGTGGTTTTTTATATTCACCTTTGTGGGAAAAACCTTGTTAGCATAATTGATTAGTACCTTGTTACTATTGCCAATTTGATTGCACAAAGAGAGAAAAATATTATTTCATTAGTATTTTTACTTTAGTGATTATTTAGATTTTTCCCAACACTTTCATACTATTGTCTAAACTTTATCTCTAAGCTTAGGATTTAGGCTAATTTGTAATCTAACACAGCTTAATGATTCCCTTCAAAGTGTCAAGATTCAGATTTTCTCTTGTTCTTTTGGGTTTGTTTGGTTAACTAGAACAATTATGTGTCTTTTTTTTTTATTTTATAATTTTTATCCAAGTCTCTACCCTTATTTGCAAAGACGAAATTTGACCACGATATGCAAACTCAAATTTAAATACAGATCAAACAAATTGAATTTGAGTCAAGAAGTTGACTTGTTTTTATAAAACGAACTGAGACAAACATATCTAAATATTTGAATTTAAACAGATTTAGATTGAATCTGAAGTAAAAAAAATTTTCAATTAAATTCGAACTGATATTAAATTAATTTTTTTGAATTTGAACCAATCTCAAAATGATTCTTGTTTGGACTTAACCAAATCAAATCCAACCCAAAATAAATTTTTTGGCCAGTTGTTGTGTTTATTTCATCAGGATGAAGTTTATATTGCCAACAATTCTTTTTTCTTCTTTTTTTTTTTGCTCTTTTAGAATTAAATCTCTTTTTTTTTTTTTTTTTTTTCCTCTCCTTGCAACCTTATTAGGGGATTCAATCTGAGTTCAAGATAACCTTTATTCAAATTGGAACCAAATTGATTAGAATCCATCCCTAGTCACATGATCATTAAAAATATTTATTATATATATTTTACAATAGTTATTACATTTTCAGGAGATATTAATATTCTTTTGTTAGGTTGATTAGTTGGGTCAATGTTATAAATATGGTATGGCACATAACAAAGTATATGTCTGATGTGCCATACCCATATTTATAATTTATTGTGGTATATTAATTTTGTCTTTATAAATTATTTTTCCTTCTGGTTCTATTTAAATGCCACCATTGGCTTGCATAGTCTATATTATTTTATATATATTATAAGACACACACATGCCCAGGGCAATGAATTTGCTCTGCCGACATTTTCTCATTCTCTTTAACATGGATAGGATGGCCCCGGTCCTTCAGTGTTTAGGGACTTTGTTCACCATAATCACAGTTTAGATTTTAACAAATGCTTTTATCAAATGGACTCGGCAATACCTAAGCAGTGAAAGAAATGAATTGCTCCCTAGCAGATCATGTTCAAGTTTAGAACATGAAGTATAACTCCTAGAAAGAAAGGAAGAGAGAAAAGCTATCCATATCATACAACATTTTCATGAGATAAGTGCTGATTTATCACAAAGAGTACCACCAGGCTGCCATAGTTCCTTAAACACCTAAAGTTATACAGATTCCAGTCTGATTACTGAAAGTAAGATTTGCCCAATTTATTATCTTCATAATCTAAACATTAAAGTCTGCAGCAGAAGTTTCCTAGTCAACAGACAAACAGCCAGAATAGTTACTCTTTTTTTCGCATATTTCTTCAGAATTTGTGTCCTGTATGAGTTGTTGAACCGAGCATTTATCCTTCACAGCATCAATACCTGATGGCGTTTCCTCGGCTTTAACAGCTGCACTTTCTGATAGACCATCTTCAACGGGTTTAGCAGCAGCATCGCCTTCCTTAGTTTCTGCTGATTCACTGGTGGTGGTGGAGGTTCCATCAGCAACTGCAACAGTGCTCTTGACAGTTCCGACCTTCACATACTTGCTCATAAACTTGTACTCCCAGTCTTGCAAAGCCTCCAATTCAAAAGGACCAAGACCAGAAATATCACCAGTTAAATCTTTATCCTCAAAAGACATCTTTGCAAGAGCTCTGCTTGCATCTTTCCCAGCAAACAGTGCATATGGTCCGTTGGGTCCATAAAACATTCTGCAAAAATTATCAATTAATCATCAATCAGAAGCTTCAACCCAGATTCAATTTTTCCTTGAAGAATTTCAGCCTTCAATCAAATTGTTTTATCTCAAAAAATTAGAACAACCCCACTAGAAGTTCAAGTTCAAATAGTTGATGAAATCATACAAGCAGGCACCAATAAATTCTCAAATTCAGAAATTTTTTATATCATAGCAACCGATCGTATGAGCTACATCATCCATAATAACAAAGTCACTTTACTCATCAGAAGCCTCTAAAAAAAATTAAACTTGATGAAATAAATCCAAAACATGGGTTGACCAAGAAGAGGAAAAAGAAAGAAAAAGAGAAGCCAAAGCCAAAGAGAACACAAATCAAAATGATAATTAAAAATATGATCGAAAAGAAACAGAAACCTGCTTTGGGAGACATCGTAGATCTGGCCCTTTATAGCCATGAGAAGAGGCTTCTCCGGATCGGAGCCATCGTATTGTTTGAGCTCTTCCTCGGTGATTTCTCCGAGCTGAACAGGAGGCGGCAGAGGCTGCATATGCTCCTGAAGCTCTGTGGAACGCGGTTGGTAATGATTATCAGACGGGCCGAAGAGGCCGGATAAGACATGGTATACAGCCCATAGTAAAGCAAGAACCGTGAAAAAAGCGGCGGGCGAGAGCCCAGTGTACACTGTGATCGCCTCCTTCAAAGTTTCCCATAGCTGAGGCGCCATAATTGATTGTCTTCTTATGAGACTCAGAGATAAAGAAACGACTGCAGAAAGGCCGAGAAGGAGGGCGATGCCTTATGATTTATCTACCGTCCGCTATCTCCAGTGTAATATAGGATTTTTTTTTATTTTTTTTTTCAATAGCGGAATAAAAAGGTTTATAAATAATATATATAGGGTTTTGGTTTATTCATTTGGCTCTTAATTTTTTAATTCCTATCCATTTTATTAAATTTAATTGAATTTTAGGTCTATTTTAAATCTACTTGTATAATTTTAAAAAATATAAAAACATTTCCTTAAACAAAAATTTATCAATTTAAATAATTATAAACTATTATTATAATTTATAATTAATTTTTTATGTCAAAAAAATAAAAAATAATATTTTTAGACTTCAAAATAATAAATACAATAAATATACAATTACATAAATCTATTATAATATATATATATATATATAAGTTTGAAAGAAAACATTAATTTGTTTATTTTTCTTGTCTGTTTTCTTATGAATTTTGTAATTACAAGATTGTCCCTGGTTGGGGGGCCATATTGATGGTGAAGCAAGTTTTTATATTGATTTTGCCTTGTAAACTCGGATTAATTAAGGCCAAAGGACATTTTCCCACCCATAGTTTGAGGCGGGGACAAAATCCCACCCGCTTAAGTTTAAAAGCCTGTTTTCCCACCCATCACTTATTTTTTTATTAGTTTTTTATTAAAATTACTAAATTACCCTTTTAAAAATTAAAAATTTATAATAAAAATATAAAATAATTTTTAAATAATAAAAAATATTCAAAAAATTTTGAAATTCAAAAAATCCCAGCAGCCACCGCCGCCGGCACCGGTGGCGGTGGCCGCCCATAATAGAACCAGGTGGCCATTTTCGGCCACCTGATTCCAGGGGAGGCCAGATCTGGCCTCCCCGTTCGGTGGAGGCGGCCAAATCGGCAGCCTCCAGTTTCAGAGGAGGCGGCCAGATCTGGCCTCCTCCGCCCGAAATAAAGGCCGAAAACGGTCAGTGGGGCCAAGGTCGACCCTTTACGGCCTTTATTTTGGGCGAAGGAGGCCAGACCTGGCCGCCTCCTCCGAAACTGGAGGCTGCCGATTTGGCCGCCTCCACTGGCCTCCCTTGGAATCAGGTGGCCGAAAATGGCCACCTGGTTCTATTATGGGCGGCCACCGCCACCGGTGCCGACGGCGGTGGCTGCTGGGATTTTTTGAATTTCAAAATTTTTTAAATTTCAAAATTTTTTGATTTTTTTTGAATTTTATATTTATATAAATTTTATTTTATTAATTTATAAAATTTTAATATTAAAAAGATAAAAATACCCCTGATTATTACTGTATATATTATTTTTAATAAAAAAAATAGGTCATCGGTGGGAAAACGGGCTTTTAAACTTAAGCGGGTGGGATTTTGTCCCCGCCTCAAACTATGGGTGGGAAAATGTCCTTTGGCCATTAATTAGTAAATTTTACTTGCGAACGAATTTATGTGACAGTTGGAAGGTTAATGTGGTCATTTCAGCTTTTTGAAGTAGGTAGGAGGTCGATCACAATATCAAGGCGATGCAAGAAGTTTTCGTGCGTTTTAGGGTGGGCCATGCTGACTCACGAGCCAAGCAGAACTTAAGATTTTTTGGGCCACGTTTACCTCGATTTTAACGGGTTGGGGTGGCTAAATTACAAATTTTTCACCCAAATTTTCCTTAAATGCCAGTGCCCTAAAATTGTTTCAAAAGCCAAATATCCACCCTCTTTCTAACTCTTTTAACATTTTCTTTGAAAAGATCAAAATATTCTTCATAAAAATAAATAAAATTAAAATTAAAATTAAATTAAATATAAAATAATAATAATAATTTTAAAAAATTTTTTAAATATAAAAACAAAATATAAATTTTAAATTGTTAACCTAATCATGTTTTCGAAAACGGTCACCTGACTTTATTGATAATCAAATTTAGCTATTACAGATCTGGTATCTGGTCTCTTTCACTATTGAAAAAGGTAAAAAATGATCGACATATTTAAAATCGATCGTTTTTAGTTATTCTAGATAGCAAGACAATTAGATTTAACAACATCTACTATCAAAATAGTCAGATTCAATCATCAATGGAACAAAATAATTGTTCCTAATCATTTAGTTAAGTTAAAAGTAAAATTTTTATTTTATTTTTACAATTTTTATTATTTTTTATGAATTAATTAATTTTTTATGAATTAATTAATTTTATGTTATATTTTAAATTATATTAATATTATATTTATCTTAATTATTGTTATAAAATTAATTTTATTATTTTTTAAATTTTTATTCAAAAAAATACTCTTCTAACTAGTTAAATTTAACTGTTAAATATTAAATTTAATTATTGGTTTTAATTAATAAATAGGGATTTAATTTTTTTAATATTATATTTTTTGGGGAAAATCGATCATTTAAACAAAGCTTCAGTAGGAATAAGTCATTTGGCTTTTTATTTTTAATTATTTTATATATTTTTTCACTCCTGCTAAGTTGGCCATGGACTGGATCTTAAAGTCCTGGCCATGGTCTTCACAAACCATATGTCTGACATAACTGCAAAATTGCAAGGCCCAAGTACTTGGTTTTATCCCATATTTGTTAAAATGATAAAATCTTATTTATTAAATTTTAAAAAATAAAATTTTATTTGTATGTTAAATTTTTTTATATAATCATTAAAAACGCATAAATATTTTCAAATTAAATAATATTTTATTTTTAACATTTTAGTAAATCTTAAAATTTAAAATGATAAAAAATTTTATTGTTATAAATATAAATAAAGTTTAATGATAAATAATTATCTATTTGAACTAAAAAGTAATTTTTTAAAATTTCAAAGGACTTTCAAATTTTGAAAAAGTTTAAAATTTTTTTGAAATTTGAAAAAAAATTGGGTGTTTTTTAAATTTTGTAAAAGTTGAAGGCATTTCTCAAATTTTGAAAAAAATGAAGGTGTTTTTAAAATTTTAAAAAATTTAAATATCCTTTAATAATTTTAAAAATGAAAATTACACCTAAAACACAATAAATTAGGGACTATAAATAATTATTACAAACTATTAAAGTTAAAAATATATTAGTGAATATGATAAATTTTAAAATATAATATAAAATTATTTATTGACCTTCGTAAGTTAAAAAATAACATTTATATTCTAACTACATTTCTATCATAATATTTAGATAAAATTATATACGTTTAGGGTAAAATATATATTTTAAAAATTTTATGAGTTTTTGAAAATTTATCAAAATTTGGCTGTATTGTGAAATTTTAAGAGGAGTCTTATTTAGATTTGAAAAAAGTTTAGGGTGTAAATAGACATTACAAAATATTAATATTATAATATATTTTTAAAATAAACATAATTTTTATTTGCCAGTTTTTCTAATATTTTTAACATTTAAAAATAAAATTCATCAAGCCTGAAACTGTGCGAAAAGGACGGTTTTTCTCATTATTTGTACTAGAGAAGAACATGACTCTATATTCATTTTCAAGCTGGGTATTATGGCACTGAACAGCAAAACCAAAGAACTGAGTGAGTTATTATTGCAGTTTTCTGTAAACAGTCAATTGTGAAGAGGGTTTGGTCCATCAGGTACAAGTTTTGCCTGGTTCCACAGAGCTGAGCACGGCGGAGAAGCTTCTTTCAAAGTGTAACTGCTTCTTGAGCTCTGTCCCGTGATCACATTCTTTATATCTAGGCAGCTTGTAATCTGAAGCACTGCCAGCCGAAAGATCAGAGTAAGTTATAGACGGGAGAGCTTTGAGTTACTCATTCTGAAGATTATATATGGTTTACACGATGGAGCAGAGAAAGATGAGATCTGCAGAAGATCTAAAAAGCCTGAGGGGTTGACTTCTAGATACAGTAAGTTTCAGCCGGCTTGATGATGTTATCTTTAAGCATTGATGGAAACTCCTCATCTCTCCACACTTTTGACCATGCTACAAGTTTGAAACTTTGGACTCATTAGACGGTCGAATCTCGAGAGGGAAGGAAGATAGGGACATGCTCTTGTAGGAAATTGCAGAATAATAAAAGCTGGTATGGGTTCAGGTTCTGCAGTAATTTTTTTTGTCTTCTGGCATGAAAATGTAACTCAGTTCAACATTATCGAATCCTAGATGGGATTGCTGAATCTTATCTTCAGTTCCATTATTTGTACTTAACATCGTTTTCAAATGAGTTGCAGGCTTATTATCAATGAAAAATCTAGATGTATGGAGCCTGGAGAAAAGCTTACAAGTCCTTGGACAGTTAAGTTAGCTTCATAATTATCTTCCTCGAAAGGGTTTTTGTTTGCTTACATTGCAGCATGCTTTACTGAACAATCTAAACCATTTGGTTTTCGGAAAAAATCTGGAAAATAAGAGAACTAGTGTATATATCTGCCTTTCAACTGACAAGACAATCTGAGAGAAGCCAGTCCAATTAGTTATGAAGTGGGTTTGGTCCAGCAGGCACAGCTTTATGTGAAACATCATGCATTGGCTTGACCTTCCTGGCTGCAAGCTCCACAGAACGAGAAATGGAGAGAAAACGATTTGAGAATGGACCGGGAGACTTGGTTTTAATTGGTGATTTTGTTTCTTCATGAACCGCCCACCAGGTATGCCGACAGGAGCCGAGATGGACCATTGCTAGCACTGAGAAAATCAGAAATGGAAGCAAAGGATTATGAATTCTCATGGTTTAACAATGTGCTAGGAAAAAGAAAACAGATGGAAAACGCATGGCCTCTCATTTGGTTAGTTTCAAGTGTATTTATAAGGGGAATCAAGGGACTTCTGGATACAGAAGAAAGAGCCAAAACTCAAATCAAATACATTATTAAGAAGTTCATGAATGCTACTATCTGTCCTACTTTATTTTATTCATAAGTTGATAAAAGAATAGGCCATCCGAAGCATTTTTGGAATTAGAATTGGAATTATAAACATTGATTCTAAATTGGAATTAGAATTGAATGGTGGGATACCTAATAGTTTCGACTTTCTACCATCCCTAAGAGACGTATTAGAATTTGACCAGGTTCATTCATGTCGGCTCCTTGACCTTACTTTATTTATAAACTCTCAACGAGCACCTAACGTGTTTGTTCATTCATATTAATTGAATTAATAAACCAACTTCTCCCAACTAATTAAAGGGTCAACCGAGTCATTCAGCCTCCACTGTTTAAAGCATTATAAGATAACCAGCTGGGTCGTAATACAATAATAATTATAAGCAGACTTTTAATGTCAAGCTCCAAGATCAAGCTAAGTCAGATCACTTTGTTAATTGGTTTGCTGAAGTTGGATGTGTTTAAAGAATGGTCGAAAGGCTACTTTTCATTCTATATTTATTGAAATGATAAAATAAATTAAATTTTCACTTATACATTAAAAATAATTTATGGATGGATATATTGAAATTTTAAAAATTTTTAAAATACTTAAATTTTTAATAATTTCCAACGGACCCTACAAATTTTCAACTTTCAAAAAATCCATTAAAATTTTAAAAAATTACCGTTTGACTAAAATATATAATTATTTATCATTAAGCTCTATATATATTTATAAAAATAAAAAATTTTATTATTTTTAATTTTAATAATATAAATTAAGATAAAAATATTTAATAAAATTTTAAGAATAAAATATTATTTAATTTATAGGCATTTTTGTTTTTTCAACAATTTATAAAAAATTTAACAAAAAATTTAGTAGATAGGTAATTTACGGTCGTGCTTCCTATGGTGCATGACTGGAAAAAATGGATATTATATTTTCTCGCGCTTCGCATGAATTAACCTCTTATCAGGATTCATGTACATGTCACACCAACTCTGAAAATTGTCTATTTCACCCCTGAACTTTCTCAATTATAATTATGTCATAAATCCTCACATTTAACCTCAACTTCCCAACCTAAAAGACATTTCTAATCTTGTGATGTTATATCTTTAATGGTATCTTTCCAAAGAAATTGTATCTTTAAAGGTCATAGCTTTTTTATGTTTTAGGGTCATCCTCCACTTGAAGAACAATAAGAATTCTCCTTACAACTTTGTCTTTACTACCTTTAACAAGGTAAAAGAAAATTCATTGAAAGCCAATCTCATCCGATCCAAGAATTTTAGCTTTTTAGACTCTAATGCTTCTTCTTTGTTCACCATGTTGCTCACCAATTTCTTGTAAACTAAGTTGCTCCCTTACCTTTTTAGATGTCTCTTTTAGCATTGCTTCACTAGATAAGAATTAAACTCTATTACCTGAGGTTAATAAATGTTCAAAAAAACTCCACAACTCCAAATTTAATAATAATATTTGACTCTAAATTTGGAAGTATATAAGCTTTGTTATTTGAGGCATAACCTACAAATGCACACTTGATCCCTTTAGGTCCCAGCTTGGTCCTTTTTGGATCATTATTCTTGCAATATGCAAGACTCCCCACACTTTAAAATGTCTAATGTTAGGCTTTCTTCCCTTCCATAATTCATATGAAGAGATTTGATTTTTCTTTATAGGAATTCTATTTAGAATATGACAAATAATAAGAAGTGGTTCACCCTCTAAATTGAATGACAATTTAGCACGCAACAATGGAGCAATCACTATTTCTAAATAAGTTCTATTTTTACTTTTAGTTAAACCATTTTGTTCAGGTGTACGTAGAGTTGAACATTCATGAATTATGTTATTTTCTTCACAAAAATCATTAAATTCTTTGAAAAAATATTCTCCGCCTCTTTCAATTCTTAAAGTTTTAATCTTCTTTCCTAATTGATTTTCTACTTGAACTTTATAAATCTTAAATGCATTAAAAGCTTTATCTTTGTGTTTCAACAAATACACATAAACATATCTAGAACTATCATTAATAAATGTTATGAAATATCTATTACCTCTTTTAGTTAACAAACCATTTAATTTGCATATATTCGAATGAATTAAATCTAACAACTTGGTACTTCTTTCAACATTTTAAAAAGGTTTTTAGTCATTTTTTATTTAACACACAATTCACATTTTTTAAACTAATTTATATCACATGAAATCAAACCATTGTTTATCACCATTTTCATAGTGCCTAGATCAACTTGTGCTAATTTACAGTGCCATAAAGTAATAGAATTAAGAATATAAACAAAAATATTAATTCTATTAGTAATAGAATTATCGGTTACAGTAGACAATTTGACTATTTCATCATTATAATACTTTTTCCAAATAAAGTTACCATTTCGGGAAAATATTAATTTTTTTGATTAAAATATATATTTAATGTTTGATTTGCCCAAAAGATCTCTAGTAACGAGATTTTCATTCAGTCAGAAACATGAAATACATTAATAAGAATCATCTTCATGCCTAAAGTAAAAGTAAGTTCAATATTACCCTTACGTAACAACTTGGACCTTCCTTCATTTCCCATTTGAATTTTTTGTCTATGTAACGACCCACTGCAATATATTACTGTTCACTATAATTATTTATATATATAAAATAAATTATCATAATTATACACATTAATCTCTCTCTCTCTCTCTGTTGGAAATCATTATCATAATTAATATAAAGTAGGAATCACTATTCTAAATTTCTTAACTGAAATACATACATATGGAAAGTTTAAATGAAATATAATGTTATGCTAAAATTCGATGTAGAATAGTCTGAAAGAAAAATCATATATCATACATTGTTTACTAATTTTGAAACATACATGATAGATACTGTCGATCATATTCATGAGTAATGCAAAACATACGAGCTAACATGTTATCTACCAAAAACTAAATAAGTTATAAATGAAAAAATACACACACACACACACACATATCTATGTATACAAAATCACAAGGGTGAAAACTCACTCAAGCTGTATTCCACTCTCCACCTATCTTGTGTTTCACTTAGTAAGTAAATTCTATTTCTACCCTCAACATGGTTTCTATTCTATTCTAATCTTATGATTGGTCATAAAAACTCTATGTTCTCTTTCTTATCTTATTTCTTAGCTAGTGACATTTTTAAACTTTTTCTCTTGCTCATCATGTCTCTTAATGAATTTCTTTCAGATTTATTTTCCTTGGCTTATCATATTCTTAGTCTATTAGACTCTTCTTAATCTATTCCTAGCCTTTGAGGTTGTAGTTCTATTCACTTTAATGACCTACCACAAAAGTCTAACTTTTTTTACGTATCTTAATCTCTAATTTATCTCATCTCTAACTTTTTTACTTTACGCCCCTTATGACTTATATGGTGAACTTAACTTAGTTCAATACTAGTCTTATGGGCTTATTCTTTTTAGCTTATTCTACTGTTTGAATTCTATTTCATATTATGTCATAAGTATGTATATTGGTATATGTATATGACACAGTATGAAAAGGGTATAAATTAATATAACTTAACACATACAACTACCTTTTTGAATTCATTATCCTTTCACTTCTTAATTTGGTATCTAGGTTCTCTGATACTCATGGTGTATCTTGAAACTTATCAGATTTTCTTTTATATCTCTGCTTATGACGTATATCGTGTAGTAGTACTTGCGACTTGTCACAAGTTCTTATCTGATTTTTGAAGTTGTTTTGCCTGATTTTTTGTTACTCTGCTTCTAATTTGTTATTCTGTTTATGACTTGTTCCATATAATTACTTATTTTGTCACATATTTGGTATTCTATATACACTTATATTTTTAGTGTTGTGTATTTCAACTTTTATATTACTTATTTATTTGTCTAATAAGTTCTACTTCATTTTTTTTTTTTTAATGTTACTTATCATAGTTTTCTAGCTCTATTTAGTTTCATGTTATGTATGACATATTATGAAGTATACTAAAATTATGCTAAAAGTCATGTCTAGGCCTTTAGGCCTATTTTTTGAAAACATCATTTTAAAAATATCTTTCTAAAAATACTTTAAAGATCTAAAAATCCTAAAATACTAAAATCATTAAATCTAAAAAATTTTTTGTATCTGAAGATATTTGCTATGCTGCGTAGACTGATGAATACAAGGATTTAACATTTTGGCCATGTGAGTTTCTACTATATTGATCCATGATCAGTATCTACTACTAAAATTAAATACTAAATACTAAACTGAAATCTAATACTATTACACAAAACCAATATATAAAAGGTCATACTGTATCATCAATGTTGGCTTCTCAATTTCTAATAGGCATGCTAACTCACAGGTACTCTCTCGTATTCACCCCTATAAATGATATCCGGATCATTATCTTTCTAATTTAAAAATATATGCATATAGATCACTTGATTCCTTTCTAAAAATATTATTTTTGTATGTCATGTCATGAAATACTTATTATGTATGAAATCTTATTCTTTCTTTTCTCCTGCTTATATTTTGTTTAACTAAATTACCGTTAGAGTGCTACTATGTATATTTCTTACTAAAAATTTTGATTCTACAACTTATTAGGCTTGTTAATAAGTTCTGCGTAAATTGTTTAGTATATTTTATTGTGTATCTACTAGTTTCTTGTTTTGTATATTTCATGATTGTTTCTATTTCTGTTTCTATTTCTATCTTCTGAACATGCTTTATTGTTTATATACTCTATTTTCTAGACTGTTGTTAAGTTTCTCTTACTTGTGTGAGTTTGATCTGGAGATTCTAAAAAACTATTTAACTTATTGTTTTCTATCCTTCATTATGAATGTTTATCTACTATAATATTTTGTCTTTTTTTTTTTTCTTTTCTGTTTTAATTTACTATTTCCTTTATGTTCTTTTTTTTACTGCATAGTTGTGCACTTTAGGACACACAGTCGTGTGTGTATCATACATAGTTATGACCTTATATGCATAGGCCTATAAAAATCATTACATACATTACCGTGACTATCCAAATACAACCATACGAAACTGAGAAAGACAAACGACTAAGACCTTGAGACACACGATTTGTGCCTCAAGGCACTACTACACTGGTCTCAGTCGTGTATGCACTTACACAACTGTGACCATGCAAAGAAACACGTGTACACAGATGTGCACCATGCTCTGCTTTTGTAACGCCACTTCTAGAATTAGCGAAAACTAAACCACATATCTATCAATTTTGAATCAAGCTTAATCTAGCATATATACATACAAAACATGTTACGTATACTAACCTTTATCATCTCATAACATATAATCCCAACTAAACATGTTTTCAAACCTTTTAACTACATATACACATACATACAAACACATACATATACTTTAAGCATGCTTTTGCCTTCAAATCTTTCATTTTTTATCATCTTATCATACAAACATGCAACTTAACCTTAAACCATGCTTCTTATCCCATCTCACACTCAGAACAAGGAAATACATTCTAAGGAAATAAAGAAATAGGGAAAAAGGTAAGAAAATACTTACTTGAAGTTGCTAATAACTTTAATCTCTATAACGTTGGCTTGATTCCTAGTTAGATTGGTTAACTAACAAATTGATCCCTCTCTCTAATCTTTGGTTATGGTTAGATGAAGGAACAATAAGAGAAACGGTGAAATTAGTTGAAAAAATATGAAAACTTTGCTTTATATAGCTACACAACACAAGAGGGATGCACAGTCATAGACCCTTAAGGTGCATGATCGTGTTCTACAGCTTGAGGGATGCATAGTCATGCTCTAGAAAAATCAGATTTCTAACTACCAACACTGTGTATGAGAAAAACCCCCAAAGAGACTAATGCACAAGTCATATAAAGCTCTAAAATGACTATTATATCCTTAAAATCTCTCAAATCTAGTTCTTATTACATAATCTCTCTTTGGACCTTGATTTCCAACCTAAAAAATCGTTCTAATATTGAGATGTTACAATCTATCATTAACTTTATTGTAAGTCTTGAAAAGAGATTTCTCATATATAAATAGTAGCACATATGTCGTACTACTAACTGGATACTTTACTTTGAATGATATTGGCTTCACTCATAGTAGCAATAATTATGTGACTTTCTTATAAGGAATTGACCTCTGGTTTTTAAATTTTCTTAAATCTATAATCCCTAACATAATCGTCAAGATTTTCACACACAAAGCAACCTCCTTTGTTTGGCTTCTTGAATTTCTTTTAATCCTTTTTGGGACCAATAAAATTTCTTTTACTTTACTTCCCTTTGTTAGAATTATTTGAGGGCTTGCTCATAATATTGGCCTTAATGTTGCCTTCATAAGAACTTTCGTTCTTGTCTCTCACCCTCGACTCCTCTTCGATGTAAAAATATTCTTAAATTTGTTTCAAAGAAAATTCTTTGGAATCATGGATAATTTTTTTCCTATAACCTTTCTATGATGATGATAGTTTTGCTATAATAGTACCAACTTGAAAAGATTCTAGAAGTTTAATTTCTACAACCTTTTATTAGTTTACTATAACTTGTAATTCATGTACTTATGTCAATATAGGCGTATTATCATTAAACTTGTATTCAAAATAATTAGAGATCAGAAATTTTTTAGTGCCTTCCTCCTCGACTTTGTATTGAAACTCTAAAGCTTTTCAAATCTCAATTGTACAAGATCTAACTGTATAAAGATCTTAGAAACGATTAGAAAGAGCATTGAGAATATGACCTCTACACATGATTTCATCTTTCTCTCCCTTTTTCCTTTGTGCCTCGAGTTCATCAGAATCATCATCTGTTGGTGGAGGAATTGAAGGAAGACTTGAACCAAACACATAATAAATCTTCAAGACAATAAGCATAAATTTCAGTTTGTCTTTCTATTTGACAAAATTTATGTCATCAAAATGATCCAATCAGACAAAGTTTTGATTTATCATATTGATTGTTGTAGTCCCCATGATACCAAATATTACTTTTAGATTGTTGAAAAATAATACATGAAGACTACCAACAAGATTAAAAGAGAGAATAAAAATATTGTAGGTTAGTGATAAAAAAGAATGGTATATACAAATTTGAAACATGTAAGTCACTTTTCTAAAAGCAATATTTGCTCCATCTCTTCTTCAGATTACTATGAGATTAATTGCAAATAGCTTTAATGGATATGATAAGCCTTAAAAAAATTTGTACTTAACAAACAGTGAATAAATTTAATAAGAAATACAAAGTATTTGATTCTTCAGTTCAATAAGAATTCAAAGTTAAAAATTGTATGTATGAAAAACAAAGTTTTATGACATATATATATGTAGAAAAGAAAAGTTGTAATTATTGGTACAAAATTACAACTTTTCGTACGAAAGTTGTCATATAAAAAGTAATGAATGATAAAAATTATAACTTTTGATTTGAAAATTGATCATACGAAGGGTTGTAATTTTATTTTTTTTAAACAAACACAACCTTTAAATTTTTTTATTTTATAAAATCTATTTTGATTTAATTTATATTTGAACAATTCCGATAAAACATGTCCCTATCTTTCTTCCCTCTCAATATTCGACCACCTAATGAGTCCATAGTTCCAAACTTTTAGCAAGGTCAACATGGGGAGAGATAAGAAGTTTCCATCAATGCTTAACGATAACATCTCTTGCAAGGTGAAACTTGCTGTATCAAGAATTCAACCCCTAAAAAAGTCAACCTTGCTAGAAGTTGTGAAAACCTTTATATAGGTTCTTCTTTCTTCTGTGTCTTATTTTCTTGTATTCATCTTGTCAAACTTAATCTTCAGAATAGGAACTCATCACTCAAGAATAATGTTGGATTCGAGTTGTATTTATTTCAGACTTGATTTGAGCTCGTGGTTTTAATATTTTCAAATTTGAGTCAAAGGAGTAATTAATTCATCAAGCTTGCAAGTGTAAAAAAAATTTGATTCAAATCGATTAAAACGATATTATTTTCAATTAAAAACTCATTAGTGCTTTCTATTAAGAAACACGGTTTGACTCCTCAAGTTTCAAGTTTAAATTTAAGCTCGTATTTACCAAATTTGTCAAGCTCTAATTCAAGTTTGGACTGGGTTTCTAACTTTAAAACCAATCCATGCTCCCCAACGAATGATTATTTAATCTTGCTTAATTTTTTTTAAATTATATAATTATAATTTTTTAAACTATAAAATGACCATAAAAATTTTAATTAGAGATAAATCATACGTGCATTTAAAAAGTGAACAGAACTTTGTATCGATACCTTTAATAAAATTATTCTAATTTTGTTATTAAATAAAATGTTAAAAAAAATTCATCGATCGACACATAATTTTTCTGCATTTATCTATTCATGTAGCATTACTTTAAGTGAAATAAGTGATTTTTTAAATAATTTTAATATTTAAAAAGTTTATTTTCTATTTTTGTTAATTTAAAATTACTTAATTATCTTAAAAGATAAAATAATAATTTTAAGTTTAAATTTGATTTTTAGATAAGAAATATTATTTGTGCCACCTACCTTAAATGTAGATAATAAACATTTTCGCACAGTTTCAGGCTCGATTAATTTTATTTTTATTTTATTTTTAAATGTTTAAAATATTAGAAAAATTGGCAAATAAAAATTATGTTTATTTTAAAACCAAAAAAAATGAAAAATATTTATATTCCCTTCCATGCATAACCAATAAAACCCTTTAAAAATATTTTTTTATTTTGGTCTCAAGATCCTTTCAGTTCGAGTTATCTTTAAGTTTTAACCTTGAGTTAGAGCTTATTTTTGAGTTCAAAGCATCTCGACTCAGATCTAATCCTAAATATAAACTGAATTGTCAACTAAAACTCTAACTTAAATTCAACTCAATAAAATTAAATATCAAAATAAATTAATTTAATTCGAATTTAACTTTAATTGATTATTTTTCTAAGTTGGGCCCAATTGGTCGTGCCACTGGCCCAATGCCCATTACAAAGGCGTGGCAAGTGGGGTGGCATCAGAATCAGAATCTAAGCATCAACGGTCCGCAGGCACTCTGTGAGAAAAAATCTTCTGCCATACGAATCCCGGTACACAGCATCTTTTTCATTTGTCAGCCGCCAGTAGTGAGCACTGTACACTAACTTCCCTGCACCTTCCTTCAGCGTATCTGTCCTTCAGAGTCATCTCTTGACTCGTGGCAGCGTAAATAAATATTTAATAATTTTACACAGCAACATTAATCTCGTGCGGTACCGTTTTCCGAAAGGGTAAATGAGGAATTAAGATAAAAGAAATGGGTACTTTTGACCAGAAGATACAAGCTTTAATAGCACTCTTATAGAACTGTGCAAAAGGAGGACCTCAGAGGATACATTGACGAGAAATAACAACGGTGCACGTGTTAACGGCAACTGAGGAAATTTGGCAACACGTGGTTTCTGAAGAGAACCCCACTTTTTGTTTTGTCTGAACACACTCAGCCTTCAAGGTTTTGACTGGAGGAAAGAAAGACACGGTTTTTCTTGCTAGTTTTTTGAAAAATTTTCTGGGAAAATCTTGTTGGTAAGGGAGAGCTTGAAATTTTCGTGAATGGAGGACCTAGATAATGGGGGTTTACCTGATGGGTGGAGGGTGGAGGTGAGAATCAGAAAGAATGGTAAAAAAGATAAGGTAATTTACTTTGTTATATAATTTTTACTGGTCTTGTTTTTTTTTGCTCTTTGTTACTTTTTACTAGAAAGCTAGCTGTTACTGTTAGCTTCTTGAATGTAAGATAGATCTTTACTTAACTCCTGTTGATGGGTTGTGTTTAAACCTTCTTTTATTTTTATAGCTTGTGGTTCTGATATTGGTGGGTTATCGTGAGGTTTTAGCTTTAGAAAGGTGAGATCTTTGTGAACGTTTTCATTTTGCTTGTGTATTTTACTGTTGGAATTGACTTTTTAGCTTGAATTTTTTGGTTTATTGAAGTGGATGTTGTAACAACATTTGGTAATAAATCATTATTATTATTATTATTATCAGTATTTTTGCTATTAGAAACAATTTATTCATGTATGAAATCTGATTTAACATTTCTGTACTATTAGAGCATGGTTATGTGTGAGAAAAAATTATGATTTGCATGCAATTACTTACACTTGTTTTTCAGTATTTTGATTATTGAGATACTAGAGATTAAGACTGTCTTTGTGTCTTTCTTGATAAATAAATCTGTTGCGTGCTGTATGTGGGAATTTTAATCCTTTAGATTAGTGGAGTAATTTCCAAAAACAGTACTATGGATATAGAAGATACATATATGGAAGGAAAGTTCGTACTTTTTGGTGATATTCTAATAAAAGAACATGTTTTTTTAAAGAAATGCTACGTTGAGGGGTTTTGAGGAGGGGTTGCAAATGTTTCTTTTGTTTTCTCTTTGTTTTCATGTCAGTTTGAAATTCATCTTTGAACGGGGCAAAAATCTTATATTGTTTAGTCTTTTAGGCAACCAAGTTATGGATCATTTTGCTTGACAGATTTAAAAGATAAGGAGCTTTTGAGATTAATGTAAGCCATTCTTTGAATAACTTTCTTGACCACTGTATTAAGGGTAGATTAGTTCAGAACATTTATGACCATTAGACTCATTCCAGTATTATTTTGCTGCCTCAAATGGACTTCGATTCCATGGTAGGGTTAATTTGTTATCTCAATATTAGATCTGAAGAGATGTATAAAGGTATCTTTCAAACATTTTTAAAAATAATAAATGTCTTTACATAATCTGCCCAATATGCTTTCATTTTTATCTTTCGAGGAGAAAATTTTGATTATTTGAGCAATCTAGGTCTATATTGAAAAGGTTGAAGCAGAAGGGCTACCTCCAGGGTGGATTAAGGAAATTACTATAAAAAAGACAGCAAATAAAGTCAGAAGAGATCCGGTATTCAACAGCCTCTTTCCTCTTTGAGCATTTTTTATTTCATGTGGTTTCTAGCAGTTTCATTCGCTTTGTTCTTTTCTATCTGTAGTCCATCCTTCATCTTCTTGTCAATCCTCTCAACATTATTGTTTTGGTTGGCTGTTATAGAAGTAATGAGTTACTCTAACAGCTCAGCTATGCTTACATCTTACTAATTGATAGTTAAAATTCTGAAGGTTTACATTGATCCTGTAAGTGGATATTTTTTCCGCTCTATGAGGGATGCATCACGCTATCTTGAAACTGGTGAGATAGGAAGGTTGGCTTACAAACCAAAGGAAAAAGGCAGCAACGGTGGTGGACATGATGAGGAATTGGAAAATGATAAATGCAATGTAAGTCTGCTCATGATTGGATTCTCTAATTTGATAGCTTTTTTACTTCAAGTATTAAAAGTTCCAAGTCTATCAATTTGGGACACCATAAGAGGTGAAAGTGAAGTTCTTAATACATTAGCATCATAGAAGACAAGCATCTAACATTAAAGAAAATGAAATCTTCTAGTAAATGTAGAACATCAAAAAATTCCTATGAGGAAATAGAATGTGAAAATATAGAAGGCAACCAAAGCCTTGAAAAGGTGTCCCCTAGAGCAGTACTAAAAGCAACCTAAGGATATCTTCACCTTAAAAAGTCAAATGCCGTCTTGTAATACTCCATCCAGATATAACCTTGTTGTGGCATCACTTACCATGACACAAAATTAGAGAGAATTAAGTACTTACAATCTCTAGCCTTTGAGTAATACAAGAACCTATCTTCTATAGTTTGTCATTCTCATTTACTCATGTAGCGTCATAGAACAAACAATACCCCCCTTCCTTTAAACTTTTTTTTTTTTTTTTAAATGTGAGAATTGGACCGAACACCTAGCACCATAAAGAAGGCTGAAAGAAGTTTAATCTTATTCGCTGTCTAGAATTTTAAGTAGAATAGAATATAGAAACATTTACTAATGTTAAAAAATACATGGAGCTAATTTACTCCTTTACAATAGTTAGAGCTCCTCAATTTCTTAAGTTTTTCCATGGTATAAAGCCTATTTATAATTGTACAGAGGCGGTTTGCATGACATTTCAATTTTGATTGGTTGAATGAGTTGGCCAAAGGTTTTTCATTTGTTGAAACACATGGAAATTTATATTTATTTCTAGCTATAAAAAGGGTGTACCCCTAACTCAATATTTGCTTCTTATTGGCTGAAGTGTTGGTTGCACCTGTTTAATTAACATGTCACTGGAAGTGTGAATGTGTCTTGAAACAACATTTGGCATGCAGGTTGTAGATTTGATAACTTAGTAGACTTAGGATTTGTATCATGTGTTATAATTTTATTTAGTGTTCATGGGAAAATACAACTTTAGACAATCTGAGAAGCTCAAAGATGAAGGAGTTGAACACCTACTAATTATTGGGAGTGCTTCAGAAGAGAAACTGAATCAGAAAGAAAGAATAAAATAGTGAAGGACAGTGCTAAAAGAAAAGGTTGTAGCAAAGACATTTTGGGTAGAGGCATTCTACTTTTTAATCTATCTTGCCAAACATATGTCCAGCAAGAGCCACAATTCCAAATCAAGGTCCAAGAGGCAGTTGAAGAATCAAAAACTGATCCAATGATTCCAGCCGACGCTCTTACTTCTCGACATGAAGGCTTATTTCAACATGAGCTCCTGTTTCTTGAGACACTACTAGCAAAGCGTGGTATCTAATTGAGATATATGGGACATGTGACTTTACAATATTAGAACCAAACAATTACAAGACAACTTCAAAGCCAGAGGTTTGGATGAAGGCTATGCAAGAGTTGATTAAAACAACCAAGCAAAAAAAAAACCTTATGGTTGTTGGATTATCCAAAATATAAAAAGCAAAATAATACCTAGTAGTCTGTGGATTATTGAAAACATAAAGAGGTCAATAGATTTAAATATGTCTATGAGAATCACCTCAACTCCGACTGCTCAATGCGAAAGTGCCAAGCAAGGCTAATTGCAAAAGGATTTATACAACAATTTGGAGCTGATTACAATGATGCATTTTCTCCTGTCACTTGCCTAGACACGATTAGAATTCTTATTGTACTAACTGTCTTTTGATGACTATATGAAGTCTTATAGCAATGTGGAGACTGCATGTTTCATTTCTGATGTACTAGATCACTAAGAATTGAGACTCTCAAACTAGGAAAGGACTAAAGTAGTTTTTTATATTCTCTGAAGAATTCAGTAAGATTTTCTATTTGCCATATGCTAGTCTCTTTTAAAATCTAACATAGCTCTCAAGCAATCTCATTTCAAGCACAACTATGGACCTTGTGCAACATGCATAGTAATGTCACCACCAATTTTTATGGATCAATTTCCCAAATCAAATTGGACTCTACCTACATCATTCAGGACCAACATTTTTGTATATATTTAAGGGACTGGGAGGTTTTCTGTTTGTTATTTAAGAGATTTTGGATTGCTATTGAGTCGTAATTTGTAAAGGAGTGGAGTGTTTTGTTAGCAGCGATAATGCTTACCATGTTAAATGATTTTGAAGAGCAAAAGACTTCTCTAGATCTGCACTCAACAAGGCCAGAACTGATTTTAACTTGGAGCAATACTGACTTATCATGCACAATAAGTTTGCGTATGTCATCCAAAATGCTTCATTTAAGTTGTGCAAGTTGTAAAACTGACATTAATATCTCAGGCTTGAGAAGATTATGTTAATAAGAAATGAATTGACCCTTTGACAATGTTTTGTTCTAATACAGGCTAATTTTCAAAATGTTTGCATTTATGACACCTCGTATGTGTGTGACAATAATTATAGAGTACAAGCTTCATTATTATATGTTTTGTATCTTGTAGTCCTTAAGTTCGTCGCACTCAAATAAGTAATATTCTTAAGAATGTGTTGATTATTCATATATTCTACCTCTTAAGTTGATTGTCTATGCTTAATGTATATTATATCTGTGAGTTGAACTAACATGTAAATGGATTCATATTGAGAACTTTGGTACTTGTGTCAGCGTTCATATATTTATTGCCTTGAGATAATTCCCATTGTACTATGTGATATGAGAAGTAATTGTTTGGTTAAATTTTATCAATCATTGTCTTTTCATTTTTTTGTAATTTTTCTTCATGTATTCTATCAGTCACCTACTGTGGCCAAGAAACAGAAGTTACAAATCCCTGGAGCAGAAACAGTGGCTGTAGATCAGAGCACAAAGTCACCTACTGAGACCAAGAAACAGAAGTTAGAAACCCCTGGAACAAAAACACTGATTGTAGATAGTAGCAGCAAAACAAGTGAGACAGCAGAGAAAGAAAATGCACTCAATTCAGCCAGCACAGGAGAACAAACAGAGATTGAAGATGCATTCAATTCATCCAGTGCAGGAGAACACACAGTGAATGAAGATGCACTCAATTCGTCCAGTACCGGGGAGTGCATACCCCTCACTGAATGTGCTACTTATCAGGGTAAAGTCCTTAACTTTCATTCCAACTTTAAAGATTCATTTTTTGTTAAATATTCAAGTAATTAATTTTTTTCTTATCCTTTTCCTCTCTTCTACTTTCCCATATGATGTTATAAAGGTGGTGAGGACTTTGGAAACAATCATAGAAATAACATGTGACACTACTAATTACCAATTAATGTTTATGGACTTATAAATGATGGAAAATTAATGAGAAAAGAAGGCTCTTAAATCTTTCTGTACTTCCAAATTCTTCCTATTTTTTGCTTCTTAAAGATTGTAGGATTTAGCTTAAGTTTGTTGTTTCAAATCCAAGTTTTCTTGTTTCTTAATGCTTCTGTCTCCTATTTCAGGATTTTCTTTTAATGGGAAGACTGATCATGTTCCCTCATCTATGTGATCTTATCTTCTTTTTTTCCTTTTCAATAACTCCTGAGGTAAACCAAAAAAATAAATCAACAAAAGAAGAGAACTTTAGTTAATATACACAAACTACTAATTTTAGGATTCAATTTTTTTCCATTGGTTTTCCAAAATCGGGACCAAAATGAGATTTTGTATTAGATTTGAATTTCCTGGATATTGCAGATGGGGCAGGCGTTGTATTGGGCAGTTCAAACCTTCCAGAAGCTAAGGATTCCAATAAGATGGATGGGGGGAGAGATTCTGATAGAAGTGCATCACTTTCAACCTCTGCAGTTGAGGTGCTTCCGGATCGTCAGTCATCTGAAGGTGTGGACACAAGGAATGAAAATAAGAAGACTGGTCCTGGAAAGTGTGGATCCAGGAAAAAAGAAGTGTGTAACTTGCCACGTCGGGCATCAAAACGGCTTGCTGGAGTTGCACTCAGTCCAACACGAGAACTCAAACCTGTTACCAGAAGTCGTCATAAACAGTCGGATGAGATAGTAGCCTCTGCAGTTGAGGGTTCTTGCTCTGATAGTTTGACTCCTCAGGCATCCCAACAACTGAATCAGCTTCTGGCGAAGCCTAAATCAAATCATGTCTCTGACACTAAAAGCTCAGAAGCTTCAGTCAAATCAAGTAAGAGGAGGCATCTGTCTCAGGATTCAAATGAACAAGCTGGGAAGACAGAAACAGACTACAAGACTGACAAGAAGCAAGGATTCGATGTTGTTTTGCCTAAGAGGTATGAAGATAAAGCTGAAACGAACAGTCAGGCTGATGCGAAGCCAGGTCCCCTTCTAGACTTGCCATTTGGGGAACTATTGTCAGACCCTTGCATTGCTTTTGCAATTCAAACTCTTACTGGAGCAACTTTCGACAATTCTAACGCTGCTGGAGTGTCACTGGGATCAAATGATAGCTTATTTGAGGGCTTGAATACTTCAGAAGAGCATTGTGGAAAAATAAAGAGGGAGAAGGATGGAATCGAGAAGCAGAGTGACCTCTCTATTTCAAAAGAACAACCAGTGAAGGTTGAAAGCAGCCATGAAACAAAGGAGAAGCCAGGACTTCCCCTTGATTTGCCTTTGGCAGATATCTGGAGAGACCCATGTATCGAATTTGCAATAAAAACTCTTACAAGTTCAAACCCAGTTGGCTGTGATCTGGATATTCAGGACTACTTCCGCAGCAACTTAACACATCACAAACCCAAGCAAGCAATAACTTCAGCCAAACCAAGCTCTTATGCCAACAATGCAATGTCCTAAAGCACCTGTCAAGAGAACAAGCTCGTACTGGAAATGTAACGATACAAAGCTCAGATGAAAAGGGTTATAACGAATGCCACTGATAGGCTATCTTCCTGTACTAACTTCGAATTGTATAGTTATAAGGCTTCTGTAGGACAGCGCTTCTAACCTATTGCTTGCTGCTTCCCACGTTCGTGTATCAAAAATTTTCATATTGGACCTGGGAACTTTTCAGAATGACCTTCCATAGTGAGCTCAGCTCAGTAGTTTCAGCCTGGTGTCCAGTTTGTAATCGATCAGATAGTTTGAAATTGGTAGTGTTGATGTCCTGGATTGAAAAAAAAAAATTTATCCAGCTCTACTATATTATTTGTATTCGCTGTGTTGTTGGTTTTTATCATGGAACACAAATCATAGATCCTTGGATCATAATTGTTCTGTAACTTAAGCCAATAAAATTGCTGTATTGAACTCTAGGATTGTTCGACACCTGAACTCATTCGACATTTATGACCAGATAAATTTTATTTTAAGATAGATGAACTGATTCTTAGAGAAATCTAATTATACTTCTTGAACACATTTTTTATAAAATTTTGTTCATATTTTGTTGACATATATTTTTAGAGTCGTTAATAACATAAATATAAAGATTTAAACAGTATGTCTAATTATATTAAACATAGAAGTTATATTCATGCATACTGAAGTAATTTAACATTGTCGATGATTTTAGGTAATTTTCAACCTATTCTAATGACCAAATTTGTCTAAAATGGAGACACGATTGCTGTATTTAATGTTAAATGTATTATAGTATTAGTAAATTGACTATTTTGTGCTGATTTAATTTAAAAATTAGATTAAAATTCTGATTTAAAATTTTTATCCAAAGTTGGTTATTATACGTGAAATTTGATAGTATTTACAATTAAAATCATATCATAATAAGTCTAAAATATTATATGAAAGTATTCAAAGAATCAAAAGGTGGAACTCGTGAAGAGTAAGTTAATATGCGCGATTTCAGATGATCAGATGTGCTCATTAAATGGACGAAAGCGAGGGATAAAAGTGTAAAATAAATTTTTAAAACTTTTAAATCTAAATTTGTACACTATATGTGTTGTCTACGTATGATATCGTTTTAAAATTGACGATTTCATATCTACATAACTGATTACGGGTAGATTTTTTTATTAATTTATAAAACTAAAAAAAATAAATTTGTATTTTATATTTAAATTGTGATTATCTAAATTAATATATCCCTATTTTTATTATACATGAAAGTAAAAAATAAATCAACTCCATGTGGAGGATAAACAAAAAGGCGCCAAAGCCGCAAACTTTGCCGCCAAATTCCCAGATCAACCATCTCCTCTAAAAAATTCTTTGTCAAGTTTTGTTTTAGTTGTACCCTTCGCAGCTTCCCTTCCCTTTCATTTTCGCTGCTTGATTTTGCTTAAGGAAGAAAAAAAGAGAGAAATTTGATCATTTTTCAGAGAAGACAAAAGATAGAAAAGAAATGCAGATTCAAATCAAGTGTGGCTGTGGAGAAGGAAGCTGTCCAGAATGGGCGATTATTGAAGTGCAAGGGGTGGTTGAAGTGCAACCCTCCTTTCAAGATCGTCTTCAAAACCTCGAAATCGGTCAACTCTGCCGACCTTCTTCTCAGGTTTCAGATTTTAGTAGTTTGAAACTGTTTGCTCATGAATACAATCTATGGACAAATATTCTAAGATATTTGTTTCTGGGTTTTCTTTTTTGTTTGTTTTTTCAGGAAAATTATACTTTTACAATTGGGTACCATGAACTAACCGGGTCAAAAGTGGCTTTGAGGAAGCCAATGTTGGTGTTAAAGAAAGTGAAGTGTATGGATATTGACCAAAGCAATGAAAATCGATCACCTGGAACTGAATTGGAGGTTGTTGGAATCATTCGGCATCGAATTTTGTTCAAGACCAGACCGAAGGCCCTAATATCCAGTAAGCGTACTTTATTTAACTTGTATTAGTTTTAAACTAATTTCACTAACCTTGAAACTGACAAGATTGCCAAAACAGATATTGAAACTTTGTTGGATTTCCCTTCTGAGTAGGACGTATAGATACAATTTCCAGCTTATATTGACATCATATAAGAATGGATTTTCTGGGTTCAAGTGAAAATTAAGGCTTCATGATAAAGGTGAAGTCTCATGAATGTTATTATGAGAACATCTCTTTTAGGGATAAACAGAGCTTATAGAGGAACCCTTCTGATTATGCTCATATATTCTGGACTGCTGTAGTTCTAGTATACATTCTTGTAGGCTGCATTGTGTCTAATTTGAGGAACCCCACCCCCACACCCCCACACCCCCCCCCTTCCCCTCCCGGCCGATCTCTTCTCCCCTTGCTTATGACTTTCTGTGTGGGATTGCAGGGTCGTGGTTTGATGGTAGCATGAAAAACAGCTTCCTTCTCATTCAATTCCCTGAGTGTGTATGTAATAGGAATTGGTTTAAGCTTTAGAGTTTTGCTACTCCAATGGCTGTTGTTGTTACCTTCCGTTGAGATGTAACTTAGGTTATTTTGTGAGTGTTCAGCATTTTGATAAAGATGGTAAAAGGCCTGGAATGGGTTGGACTTAGGGCTAGATTCCAACTGTGCCAACTCGGTTTGGTTTGGCGTTGACGTAATTTGAACTGAAACTTTAGTTTAATAGGTCGGCTTCAATCCCTTTAGGATGAGAGTGTTTTGTTGATACAATTTTTTTTTTTTTTTTTTACTAATGATATTATTTATGTTATTAATTATTCTATTTGCTTCACCGTTGACCTATAACAATATCTTTAGTCAATTCAAACTAATTCAAATTTGAACCGATCATTTAGGATTCAAATCGAGCTTAAATTAGCCCATATTTGGGCTTGACTAGGCTAAAGTCCAGCAAATGCAGCGCTGAACTTTTTGCCCTCGACTTAAGAGAAATCAACTTATTTTATAATGCTGTTCATGAAACTCCTCTTTCCAACTTTTTTCTTTTTAACTTGGTTTCTTTGATCCAGAACCACAATATGCAGTGAAGGAAAGAGTTACAGCCGCAGGTACTTCTGTAAAGACCTCGTAAGAGAACTCGTTTTGCATATGCAAATGGACAGAATTTAAACAAGTGATTTCCATTTTTGTTGTTTAGCTTATTTGAATGTTATGTAGCAGCACTCCTAATCTCTATCATAGTCTGAGGAAATTCTCAGGCTATATATCATTTGGAAGCCTAATTTAATAAGTAGAATGAAATGAATTTATTGAAGTTGTTTGAATGCAAATTTTCCTCTATGACAAAATGGTACATATCAAGCAGAGCAGGTTCCCTTCTATTTCCTCCTGTTTAACAAATTGAATTTCACACCAGTTGAAACAGTAAAAAAAGCACCAATGGGTGGAATCAACTTCTAAACATAAATAATTTTCAATGTCAACCCTGATTCATTTACAGAGTTACAAGAATCAAAGGAAAATACGTGTAACTGGATATAGTTTCGTCTAACCAGAAGCAGGGGCTGCACTTGCGCGAGCTCTCAACATTTCATTTCTCTTGCTTATTTCCATTACCTCGACCAGCCACTCTAAACTTTCTTTGATCCCCGTGCTGCAGTCAACATTTCAAGATCAGGTAATCCATAAATTGGGCGCTAAAAAGATAGTTAAAAGTTAACAGAGATGATTCAAAACAACCTTATTACACAACTTAGATATAAGATTCTACATTTCTTTGTTAATACCTTGGCTTATATGGAAAGTAATGGGGCATAAACTTCAGAGTCAAAAAATTGGAACGCTCATGAACTAACCAACTTACCCATCATAGGCTGACACAGCTTCAAAGACGTAAACCCTTTCATCTAACTTCTTAAGATCTAGATATCGAGCAAGTTCTTCCACTGACACAGCATCAGGAAGATCCTGCCAATTAAAACAATACCGCAATTAAGTGATAACATAGTAGTATAAAGTTCATAATATAAATAAAATAAAATAAAAAGGAATTGGAACAAGACGAAAGAATGAATGATCAATCTTACCTGCTTGTTTGCTAATATCAAAAGAGGTGCTCCATGCAAGTCTTCATGCCGAAGAACTTTTTCTGATAAACAAATTTCAGCTACCAGTGCATCACGATATTGCTAATTCCAAATTTCCTCAAAATAATTAAAACATTGCAATTCCACAGTCAAACAATTAAACTCACCTAGAGCAGATTTTGAGTCTTCAAATCGTGAAGCACAAGCAGCATCAATTACATATACAACAGCATGCGCCTCTTCATAATATTTCTCCCAAATCGAACGAAGACCAGGCTGAAAAAAAGGGAAAAAATCATACATCAACAACCAAATTTAAAGTTTACAGGAGATATTAGAGTCTCATGGATCACATTCACTAAAATAACACATTAAGAACACAACTTAGATGCTCATACCTCATCTAGTCCATCACAATATAAGCAACTTGCCTCTACATAGAAAGAAAAATATTCTACCTAAACCAAACCAATATTTCAGGTTTCTGTATTCCAATTTTATTCTTTCTAAATAAAAATATTAATGCCAACCGGACAGAAGACTCTCACTAGTTTCAGAGGATTCTAGCTCAGGAAGCTTGATAAAAACTGGAAGTAACATTTCCAAGAACAATTTTGAACATCCCAAGATCCCATGTTTAGCTACTTTGTTATACAGACATTTTTCACACCTGACCACCCAGATCCCAGAACACAAGCTTTGAATTTGACACTTCAATACGCCCAATATTGAGTCCCACAGTTGGAATAATTCGATCAGGTGGAAGCCCTTCTACATTTGAGTATTGAGATTTCAACTTCTCCAGCAAAGTCTACAAATACATAGAAACAAGATTATAAGAAAATAAATTTGGCAGCCACATCGAGCATTGGCCCTTGATAACAGAAAAGTCGGTAACTGTCTAGGTTGTTCAGGTGAAAAGAAGTGTAAAACCCACATAAGAATTCAATAGTTAAAATAAGAAGTAACCTAAAGTGTTACCGTTTTCCCAGCCTTGTCGATTCCAAGAATGAGTACATGAAACTCTGCCGTACTAAACATATACTTCCAAAGTCCATAAAAAAGTGAGAACATCTCTGACTCGTTTAACCTAAATCTCTTATCAGTTCTCTCTAATATTCATATATGTGAACAGGACTTCATAATACTTAACACTCTCGTGCACACCACTGACAGTCCTGAAAAATGCATGAAAAGAACAAAATTACAACTCAAACAAAACCTACAAGTGACAAAAATTCAGAACAAAGAAAATTTAAATTCATGTAGACCCATTCTAGCGTTTCCCATTTTATTGAATGTCTTTCTATTAAGATACGATTATAACATCTTTACAAGATGGAATAAGATCCAACTGATCTAGACATACACGCTAAGCTTAAACCTACAGTATATTAAAGATTTAGTTATTCAAATTACATGATTAAAAGTAATGCAAACAAAAAAAAAAATTTCCAATTAAAAAACCATCCAAATCGAATTACCGATCAATGAAACCTCCAAATCCAATTAATAAACTATCATACACACACAAACCACAATACACAATTGAAATTTTCTTCTATTTCCGTCACACAAAGATTCCCAAATCTAAGATCAAAATAATACACAAACTAGATCCAACAATCAGGAATAAATTCCTCACAAATTTAAAAACTCGAGATCCCATTAGGAAAAAAATTAATAAAATACTCGAATTCGAAAATTTAAAACAAACCAATAACACTTTCAGTAATGAAAACTAAAACGAATAAAAAAAAAATTAAGATCATAAATAGTCGTTACGAATTGAGGTCTAAATTTAGGATCCAAGTGTCTACGAAACGTTAAAGAGTGTCAGCGATAGCTTGAATTCGCAGCAATTTGAAAAGAGATACGTACTGTCGACAGAATTACGAGAGGTGCCGCCACTCTCCAGCTCTCTTCTTCTTCCTTCTAAATTTGAGCTCCTAAATACCAACGCCGTGTTGTTTATTTTTATTTTTTTCTCTAATTATTTCCTTTATTTATTATTCTTCAACAATTGTCAATTTTAGACCGGCAATCAACCGGGTCATCTAAAATGGTAACCTAAATTTAAATTGTAACGAAACTAATAATTTTATCTGAAAAGTTAGAATCCATAAATTGATATGAGTAAAGGTTCAACATCATAAAAAATCAACTACCAATTTTATCCCTAGATTCCAGAGGTGGCTCAAAACTAAGTCTATTACCGAATTTAAATTGAATTTATTTGAACTCGTTTCTTAGTTTGATTCAAACAAATTAAAATTCAAACTTACGAAGAATTTTGTGTTATTGAATTCGAGTTTGGGGCTATTTGGTTTACTAGGTTTATAATCCCAAATATATTTTATTTGAATCGATTAAAATATCATTGGTTTAATCGATATATATATAAATGATATCGTTTTGATCAATTTTTGTTTAACTATATTATTAAGCCTTGAGTTTGACTTTTTTTAAATTAAGGATCTATATAAAAGACTTAAACAATTATTGAAAGACGGTTTATTCATAAATTATTTTCAAATACAAAATTGAAATTAGTTCTCTTTTCAATCGTTAGTTGATTGTTCTTTCACATCATATGTTGATCCTGATCATTCATCAATATTCAATCGTTTATCGATTGTTCCTTTGGATCATATATCGATTTTGATTGTATGTCGATCGAAATCTATTCTTTAATCTGTTTTATATTAATTTGGTATCAGAGCCCAAACTCGATCTTTGCTTTCCTAATCGACTTCAGTCTTCGCATTTGATCTTCACATTCCTTATTCAAGCCTCATTCAAATAATAAAAAAATCTCAAAAAAATTCAGAAAAAAAAAAAAAAAGAAAGAGAGTTGAAAAAAAAACAGAGTTGTGTGAAAAAAAAAAGTTAGTTAAAAAAAAAAAGATGAGAGTTTGTAAAAAAAAAAAGAGTTGTGAAAAAAAAAATGCTTGAACGAGAAACTGAGAAGTCATTGAGTATCATCGCACGTCAACCTCCCACCTACGCCAGGTCTACCTTCTTCCAGCACCGTTTCACGCCAGTTACTCTAGATCAGCCTTCGTCCATAACCATCGCACACCAACGCGCCTGCCAACTCCAGATTAGCCTCTGTGTAGTTACCGCAATCGTCGTCCAGTTGTGCTGTCATCATCCAGCAATCCACGGCCATCGAGCAATGCTTCTCCTCCATCGTCACGCTGTCCTCTACACCGACCAAGCATTGTCGTCCTACTCTTGGTTGCTAGCAACGCCCACTCCAGCTAATTCGCGCCCAGCCACTATAAGCGCACGTCTACACTGTTGCCGTCACGGATTCCTCTGGTCGTCCGGTCGTCACTCCTGTCGATCTTGTCGGTCGTCACATCGCCATCCTATAGGCCACACCTGCTTGCCGCCATCACATGCCTCTTTGGAGAAGTTCGCACCACCCCAACCCATGAGAAAAGTTTCAGAATATTAGAAAAAGCATTCCATAATCAAATTGCAGTCACTTTTGTGTTCAGACCAAAATTGACTCAAATTTGAATAAGGCACGATAGCAACGCTCAAGTTGTTTTGATACGGTATGATTTCTTTCACTTTCAAAAATTGATTAATATTTATGTTAACTAGGTGAATTGTGAATTATGTTGGATCCAAATTAATTACTTTAATTTTGCAGGCAATAGATTTCCCTGAAGAACTATATAACATCGACATAACCATTTATATTGTATTCTGCATTCTTATTGGTGTGTATTAAAACTGTGTTTATTGTTTGCATTGTGGTTAATTTTAGTCTCCTAAACATACTTATAACATCATGACTAAAGATAAATCCACACCCAAGTCCACTTCATTAGATGAAAAACGTTTTGTCATGGAAGAAAAATTAACTAAACGATTGAATGATACTATAGAAGAACTTGCTACTAAGATGATGAATTAATTTGAAAAAGTTTTGAGTAAACAACCCATAGGTATTATGATTCTGTTAGATAACCTACAACAATTGCATTTGTACCATATGCACTAGTTTTAAGACATGCTTGTGAGGTACATGCATCAAACAAAGTTAATACCCCTAGGAGATTTACCCTTGATAGTAACTTTCCTATGAATTTAAAGGGTGAAGGTAAATTTGATTTTGGAGAATTAAACCTCATACTTGTCAACAGGAATAACAAAAATAACAATAAGTAAAATAATAATACTAGTAAGGTATATAGACAAGATTATGTGAAAAGGGTAGATGTCACTAGAAAAATTAAAGTAAATGCTCATGAATTTGATGGTAGGTTAGACCTCAGTGTCTTTGATGAATGGGTGAATGACATGGATAAATTCTTTGATTGACATGACATACATAATATGGATAAAGTTCGCTTTGCTAAAATAAAATTGATTGGTAATGCTAAAAGGTATTGGCAAAGTGTGTTGCATGATATAAAATATAGAGGTGAACAACCTATTACTAATTGGAAAGTCATGAAAAGAAAGTCGAGAGAAAAATACTGGCCCTCATATTATTTAAATCAATTGCATGATCAATTTATAAATTTAAAACAATCAACTTTTAGTATAGAAATTACATGAATAGGTTTGAAGAGTTAAAATTAATATACAATTAGAGGAGGAACCTATATTCACACATAGTCAATTTGTTAATGGGTTAAGAGATGAAATTAAAATGATGTTTCGAATTTATAACCCAAAAAATATAGAGAATGTCTTTAACAAAGCAGTTGAAATAGAAAAGTTTTCTAAAAGAAGGGTATCAAATTTCTACACTATGACACCCCAATTATAATCTTTTCCTTGCCCACCCCTTAAGAATAGCACAATTAGTATATGATATGAATTCGTATTTGCTTCCATGTGTAAAATCGAATGTGACTTCAACAATCAAGTTTTCAATGCCCTCAATTTGTATGTCAAGCCTTCAAAAGTACATTTCAGTTTTTTATGCCCAGAAAAGAAGACCAACTGTGCCTCTGAAAGTCATAATTTCAACCGTGCACGATAATACCAATGTCTTCCAAAATAGTGTGCATAATATTTTTCATGGCTTTCGGATCATGTTTGGAATTCAAAAAATTCAGAAACGGCACACCAAAGAGTCAAAATTCATCAAGTGGCTTCATACGAAGCTAAAAAAAAAAAACGGGACTCAATTCGGATAAGAAACAAGTGAAAACGGGCTGCGCGAAGATTTCCCCTGCCTGGCGTCACAGTGCTACGCTCCAGACCTGCGTGCGCGCGCGCGCCCGCACGCTGCCTTGCTGCGCACGCAAGCGTGCACTCACGCACACCTGCGCGCGCGCCCAGCGCCCCAACGCACGCAGGCCCAGCTCCCGCACGCCCAGCGCTTGGCTGCTCCGCACGCACACCTGCCTGCGCGCGCACCCGCGTGCGCTCTTGCGCACTGTGCACTCCATGCCGCGGCATGGTGCCGCGGCATCTGGATTCTGCCGCATTTTGGGAATTTTGGTCTTTTCAAGCAATGTTGGCATGCTTCAACTTCCAGAACTCCTCAAATGCATTCTCCTTGAGGATTTTGAATTTTTGATGATTTCCAACGACTTTTCGGATTGAATTCGAATATTCGACTCGAAAATTTGGATCGAAGACAAATTGATCAAGGAAAATGTTTGCATCCAAGATTATTGTATTTTTATATTTATTTCTGATTTATTTTGTAATGTAATTAGAAAATATGTGAATTACTTGCTATGTCTTTGGCCTTTTATTTTATTTCCCTAACTTGTAATATAGTGTAAAGTAAACCAAAGTTTGGTTACTTTAACCATGGTTTGTAAAGCCTATATAAAGGCTATTTTTCTCATTTTGTAAAAAGACTTGAATATTGAAATTAAACCCTAAAGCTTTGTGCTTTTGCTTGGGATAAAGAACTTGTTGGTTCTTTGTATCCATTTCTTTCCTTTATCCAATTCTTGTTGCAAGAAAAAATTGGTGGTGGAGATTCAAGTGGGTGAGCTTTGAAACAAATGGGTGAATCTTCCTTTAAGCTTGTATCCAAAGTTCTTTAAGCTTGAATCAACTTCAAGTTGGTGGATTTTTTCCTTTAGACTTGAGGATTATATTCTTGCAAAAATCTTGTACCAAGTAAGTATTCCATTTGTGTTGAGAATTGAATTCATCTTCTTATCTTTCATTGTGTTGATTGAATGAGGATATTTGATGTTGAATATTGATGGGCTGAAAGTTGATTAGAGTTGTGACTAATTTTGGAGTTGAAAGTGCTTGAATTTGGAGTTATTTTTGATTGAAAATTTGCTTGTTTTTGTGTGAGTTTGGCCTTAATCTTTGCTGGGTTTTTGGAGTGTCATTTGATATCATTTGAGAGGTTTAAGGGCTGCCAAAATAGGCCAGTATAAGACTGCCATTGTTCAAAATAAGAATTTTGTTCCCCTTTAATCCACTTTGAATGCCTCTTCTAATAGGCTTTGTGGTAGCGTATTATCCCTTAGATGTTATCATTGTCATGATAGGGGTCATGTAGCAATTCAATGTCCTAAACGTGTCTTGGCCTAAGAACAACAACCTGAGAACGAAGAGTTCTTTGACTATGAAGAAGAGATTGTGAAACCTATAAAGTATCTAGAAATGAAGATGAATTAGTAATTGAGGATGATCATGTCAATATTGTTAGACATATTTTGTCTACTATAGTAAAAGATGACAGGAAAAGAACTAATATTTTTTATATTGTCATAAAAAGTGGAGATAGATCTTATACATTGGTTATTGATAAGGGTATTACTATGAATGTGGTTTTTAAGTTTGTCATCAGTAGATTGAGTCTTAAGGTAGAACCACATCTCAAGCCTTTTAGAGTTGCATGAGTAAATAAGACAACTTTGTCCATCACTAAGAGATGTTGAGTTCCTATTCGAATGGGTAAATATCAAAATAGATTTATTGTAATGTACTTCCTTTGAATATTGCCCATATCCTTTTAGGTTTTTTTTGGCTAAATAACTTTGATATAATTAATCATGATAAAGACAATACTTATGAGTTTAAGCATGAAGGGAAGAAAATTATTTTATTGAGAGCAACCCTAAGCTTAAAGGAAAATCTACTTCTGAACCCCCTATGAAATACATTGACATTTTAAGTCAAGATACTTTAAAGGAAAAAAGGATGAAGAGTCATGGAGACTATAAACTTGCTAATGATATGCATTGTTGGAGTAAAGAATTTAATATAGATGATTATGTCATGATTCGTATATGTTATGAAATGTTACCTATGAATTCTTTTAAAAAGTTTAATGCTCAAGTTATTGGTCCTTTCCCCATTGTTCAAAAACTTGGATCTGATGCATATTTACTTAATTTGTTTGATTATATGAATATCAGTCCTGATTCCAATGTAGAATATCTAACACCTTATCGAGGTACCTTTGCCCTTCTACTTTATCTTCTAGTGTTTTAATAGGTCAACATATACCTAAAGCGCCATTGAAAAATGAGTTTGTTACTTCAATTCAAGGAGTACCTGTAAATCAACTCTCCAGAGTCAAGTTCTTTCAATCAGGGAAAAATGATATAAAACTTATCAAAAATTTTAGGATCTCATATTATAAGAAAAATTCATATTTTAATTATGTATATTTTATTTAGGAAATTTTAGATTATTTTATTTAAAAACTGTATTTAGATTTTGATTCCTCTTTTGATAAGTATTAGAAATTTCATGTAGACTTTGATTCCTCTTTTAATAAGTATTAAGGATCTACATAAAGGACTTAAACATTCATTGTAAGACAATTTATTTAAAAATTATTTTCAAATACAAAATTAAAATTAATTTTCTTTTTAATCGTTAGTCGATTGTTCCTTTAGATCGTGTGTCGATCCTGATCGTTCGCCGATCTCTAATCGTTCGTCGATTGTTCTGTTGGGTCGTGTATCGATCCTGATTGTGTGTTGATTGAATCATAATACTTTTTGTTTTCCTATTCTACATTAGTTTCCTTTTGTTTTTTTAAGCATAAAAACACTAAGAAGTGGTTTTTCTGATGTACCCTTGATATCAGGTTAATTGACTTCCTGGTGTGCTGTTGGACTCCAAGGAGATAACCGTTTTGCAGAATGAAGTAATCCGCAGAAAATTCTACAAATATTCTGTTTTTCTTTGTTCTATGTTGCTTGTCCCTAGCTTTCATTTATAATTAATATAGTAATGCAATAAGTTTCTGTCCAGAATTACCGATTCTCAATCTTGCTCTTCAATTTTTTACATGTATGTTACTTTGTGGCTTTCAGTAATGTAGTTGGACATCTGGTCCTGTTGAAGTTGTGAAAAATAGATGTTATATTGATGTTCTGGAGGAAATTATGTGGCCCAAGAATTAACATGACCAGTTGATACTGGACATATTAAGTAGATTGATGAAGACAAACTTGCTTTCTTACGGAACGAAAATTGGTCATTGTTGCTGAAAAATCAAATGTTTGATTATTTTCTAATTTCTTCTTCGTCATAGGGTGGGTCTTGGCGATTTTGGAGCTGTAATTTTGAAGTTTTTTTGGGACTGGAGTGAAGTGCAAATTTTTGGGTGTATCACCATTATAGTTTAGGGTGTCCTTCAGTGAGACAATTTTTTTTTTTTTTTTGTTCTCACAGACCTCCAGTTAACTTTTTAGGAATTTTTTTCTTTTAATATAATCTTTAATGTTTCTTGCGAAAAAATATTTAATTTTTTGTACGTATGTCTGCCCCTTTTTAAATCAGATCACCCAGTTTCAGTTCTGTGTTCTAGAATAAATGCTTTCCACAAAACAACATCCAAATGTCAAAAAATGAATTGAGTGAGACCCTCTTTTGTTCCTCCTTTTGACAGGTTTTAGGTACCTTGGGATCTTATATGAAGGGTGCTGTGTTATTTCTTTATTTTTTTCACTTTACTTTTATTAATGTTTCTTGGTGAATCAGTTTTGCAAACTACCATATGACTTAATGTGATTAATATCTGAAGTTTATCGGGGTAACAGGGGTGGTCATGTGAGATGAGGTAAGGCTAATCTGAGGGAAATTGAAGCAAATAAACCCGTAAGGCAGAAAATTACTGAACCCAAGACACCATATGATCCCAGGATTTATTGCTGATTATTCCACTGTTGGGCACGATTTAATGAATGTCATTATGAAAACGGGGTGGTACTTCTCACCAATTATCTGAATTTTGTTTATCATCATTAGGTTCTCCATCGCCAATGCGGAGCAGCTTTGATGAATGTGTCAATTCTGTTTCTGATGCAATTGACGCTGAAGAAATATGGAATGCTCTGAATAATGTCGCTTCTTCTAGTAAACAAACCACTGGCCTATCTAGCTGGTCATCATCAGAGGACGAGGCAGATCCTATGGAACAAGGAGAAGAATGTTTTTCCACATTTATTGTTGCATTTTGAAGTTACATTGTTCTTTAGCATACTGAACATTGATTTTGATAGTATTTGGGAATTGCTCTGAATGACATATTTGTTTTTTCTTTTTCATGGTTTCATTTATAAGATTAATCTTCTAAGATAAATTAAGTGCAGACAACCACATTAGGATGAAATCATTACATTTAGTTGCTGTCTTGTGTTTTCAGTTCGATTTTACAAGTAAATTCCATGTTCAAGGTTGGCAATGAGCTGAGATAGTTGTTTTATGGCAATGAGCTGAGTAAAGTGCATAATCTTACGCACTGGCTTTCAAAGTTTGCTTTGTTATTTCAACTGTTTTGCCTTTGGCAGCTTGGTTCGTAAAATTATGCCTGACAGGTCTTTTTTGCCTGCTATGTTAGATTCTGAAATTGGAAGGACCTTGAGTTTTCAGGAGCCTAGAAAAGCCCACTATGATGAATTTCTGAAAGTAAAAGAACATCGATGCAACGGTTCCGTGCTTGATGATGAAAACAAGGACAAGGGTGAGAAGCAAAATGACAGAAGTTCTGCTTCATCTTCAGCACTATGTGCTGATGTAAAGTGTATAGCCATTGATGGGGGAGACTGCAAATACGACCCATCAACCTTCAGCACCACCAGCTAAAGGAGCTTCGTAGCCAGGTGGTCAATATGAGATGGGAAGGTGACCATTTTGGCTATCTCTGCTTACAATATGTTCCTGTGTACATTGACAAACAATGATGTACGTGACTCTTGCCTCCTGTTTCCTTATATTTTGCTTTGCTCGGAAATAATGTTTTAATGTTATGGCAGGCACTGGTTGCATTCAGGCATTCAGCTACTCAGCAAATAAACAAATGCAATTTTAAGTTCTTGCTGTTAGAATTATAATTTGCAAATTAAAGTTAATTTTTAATATTGTCATAAAGGTAAAATGGTCTAACACTTTATAAGAGTATAATTGTCTTTTCGACAATTAGTATAAAATGTTAAATTTATGTTTGATGGAAATACATGTACATACAAGCATTCAGAAACATAGAAAACTAGTCCTTAAAATCTATTAAATTCAAAACCCATCTCATCAAAGGTTTTAGTGCGCATTTTGAAAGCACTAAATTTTAACATTGACGAAGACGATCTTTTTGGCGAAGAATTACAGCAACTTGTTTTCGAATCACAGAAATTAACCATGACAGGAGATACGCTTCCGAATCTGAAATCTGTAAAATATGTTTTGTTACCATATGATAACATACTTGTTAGATGGCTTACACTTGCATCTTGATATCTGAGGTGGGTTTCCTTAGCTTCTTTAATAAACCTTTCACTCATTGGACGGACCTAACAAAAAGACGATTAGATTTGAATTAAGTTAGTTTAGATTTATTTGTTAGTTCAATTTGAATTAGTCTTGCATGAATTTAGTTTATGTGAGTTTAAGTCTAAAAGTTTTATGTGGTTGAGTTCGAATTTTAAAAGTGTTTGATAAATTTAATTTAAATTGATTAAAACGATGTTATTTTAATTAACAGTCATCAAATTTGGCCAAATTTGAATTTGGTTGAGTTAAAAGGTAAAATGGCAGCTTTGCCTTACATGACCAAATTTGGAGGGAAGGCAATTAACTTTAGGGGTGTGATTGTCATCATTTAAAAAGTTACCATCATATAGTTCACTTTTCAATAATTATGGGTCCACCAGTACTTTTGTCAAACCTCAAGGATATTTATCCCCCTCCCGTCTCAAATTCTTAAGGATAAGCTCATCCAAACTATCCAAGAAAGCGCAATCTGAAAAGGACCTGGACAAAAAAGTAATTACAGATCACCAATACAAAAAAAAAATCAAACCTGTAGGAGGATGACAATAGTCAGCATCCATAAATCTGGCTCAGATATTTTTCTATTTTATAATTTAATTTTTTATTATTTATTCTAAAGACAGCACGTAATATTCTGACATCCCCAAAAATATCTTCCCGATATTCAAATTTCGGTAGTCAGAAGCCAGATATTTTCACCATGCTTTATCTACAACCAATATTCGCGCGAGTATAAAAGATCTGTGTACTCGCTGTCAGGCGATGTGACAGAAGCGCGCCCACAAATAAATACAATCTAAAAAGCGTTGCGGGACAAGCACCTCCTTCTTCCTAATGTGTCCACGTGGAAATTATATTTATTTTAAATATTTTTTAAAACATTATTCATTAATAATATTATATCAGAATGCTTTTTTGTTGATTTTTTATTTTTTTAATTTTTAATCAATTTTTTAATATTAAAATTGATTACTCAAATCAATTGAAAACTTCATTAATCAAATTTTCAAAATATTTATTATGCCACGTGGCAAATAGCACGAGCGAGTATGATTAAAATGTATCCCACATACAATTCTATAAATTTAAAAAAAAACCCTAGAATGTTGTACTATATAAAACGCCAAAGGAGATGCGAGACGGGAAGAGCACTTGATAACTTATAATCAACCGTCAGCAGCAGCAGTTTTCCGGTCACCGAACGCAGCTCTATTGTTGGTGGTGGTATGGAGAAAGCAACCGTGCCAAGTGATAGCAGCCGTTCTGGGCGGTGGACGAATGAGAAACACGTCAACTTCTTGAACTCAATGGAGGCTTCTTTCGTTCGCACGATGTTTGAAAGCAACACTCATTTTCTCCCGCTTGACCGCCACTTGCCAGACACCTTAGAATCAACCCTAGACTCGAAAACCCCCCGGAGAAAAAAGAAAGCCACAACAGGTAAAAGCTTACAGCTTCATCTCTTCTCTTCTAAGATGGGTCTGTTTTTTGATCCATCTTCACGAAAGCTCTTCATTTCCTGTCAAGCAGCTCTTTTCTGTGTCATCCTATTTTCACTTTATTATTTACTCTTTTCATATCAGTGGATAATAAAATAATTGATTCAGGAGCAGCAGGATCCAACAGCAGAAGGAGAAACTCATATCAACCTCATCAGACTTCTTCACAAGATCAGGTTGGGATACTGAATAATATTTTGCATTAATAATAATAACAACAACAGTAATAATCATATATACAGAGTATCTGATCAAGGATAAGGAGGATAAAAATGAGTGCAGAATTTCTTTATAATCTGAATTGCCTGTATTGAATGAAAGCAGGATTTGTTTTACTGTAATGGCCGTCCAAGTAAGTTGAAAGAAAGTAGATAGGCTGATGTTTTCTCATGAACTAAAAGTAAAAGATATGTTCCCTCAGGTTGTCCCACAGCTTGAAAACAGAAGACATGATGTAGATCAGAATGGGCCCTCTGATGTACGCGTGGCGCCTTCAAACTCTGAAAGATATCTAGGGTTCTGATCTGATGGTCGATCATGGAGACGCACATGGACTGTGTTCTTTCTTCTTCTGCATGCTTTGCTTTAATGTACTGTACTAGTTGTAATAAATACATAACGAGATATGAAAATATGAAACATATCTATGTGATTATGTTATTTCACTTGCATTTTCTGCAAGAAGGTATGTACTTGTAATAGAGTATATTTGAATTGAATATATTTAAATTTATTTTTAAATTTAATTTAAATAAATTTAAAATAAATTATTTAAATCTTAATATAAATTTAAATTTTAAATTATAGTTTTAAAATTAATGAACATAAATATTTTAATTATATTTTTATTGATATTTTTTTATTATAATTTATAATAAAATATAAATACAAATTACATAGATTAAATATGAATAGAACATAAATTGAACACACATATATGATTTCTAATACGTGATTTATATGACTTTGAGTTCTTAAATCTCATTTTCTCAAATTTGAATATAAACAGAATCATAAAAAACGAATTCAAACACATACACACGTATACATAAACAAATACATACATGTTTGTATTTGATTTGGTTTGAATTTAATCTTAATTTTTAATACGCGATTTATATGATTTTGAGTTTTTAAATCTTATTTTCTCAAAACACGTATCATATGGTATTAAACAAATACATTATAATCCATACTAAAGATATAAACTTTCTAAATAGAATTTATATGATTTGGGATTTTTCAATTCTAATAGATAGTTTTTGATGTATTATTTTTTCAAACTTTATATTATTCGATATTAAAATTATCATCACAACTTGTATAATATAAATAATAATATTGGCATTATAATGTTTATATGGGATTGATAAGAAATTAATACATGTTTACTTTAAATATGATATGTGAATTTAGTATATGATTTTCATATATATATATATATATAAAAGATAAGATAAGATAAGGATTGGAGACAGGGACACAGAAAAATGGATTTGAGTATGGTTCTCTTGGCCAGGACAATCCTTATCTTTTTTATAAAGAAGATGACAGTTGTTGAAATGTGTATTGCATAATTAATGATCTTCTGTGATAAACAAATTAATTCATGGGCATCATGCATGCATGCGTGAATATGCATGCATACATACATGCCCCCCATATCTAGATGCGAGGAAGATGCAATATTTTTATATTTCTTATGTTTATATATACAGTCATTTCATGCATGAAATGTTTTCCCAGTTGTGAGATGGATGGGTCAAACCACCTCATTATGACTAGACATGTTTAAAGGGTCGGACTGGCCCATTACCCGGCTTGCCCCATCGAAAAGCTATGCCAGAAGAAGTCCTACATTTTACTTGCAAAAAAATTAAAATTAAATAAATATGTAATATAAGGAGCTGGTCTGGTCAAAGTTTTATATTAAAATTTTATAATTTATATATTTATTAATTATCTCTTATATTTAAATGTAAAGAACAAGATTTTAAGTATATAAATATAAAATCTGAAACTTTTATGAATTTATTGATATTTTATTTAAATTGAACTGGAAACTTACAAGCTTATTAGACCTACTAACACAAAGTTTGAACTTGAACTTGGCTTAAAAATCGAAAGCCAAACTTTTTATTGGAGTTTAGTTTGAAAAATTTTTATTAAAGTAAAAGATTGTCGAATTATATGTGACCAAAAATACAAAAGTAATTTGATTGTCTTAGAGTTTCCCCCTTTGTTGTTTGTAGCCGTGTGGGGCTAACTTGATTGACAAATCGAGCTTAGATTGTTAAACGTTTTTATTAGTTCGTAGTGCATAAAATTTTACTTACCAAAAATATATATATATATAAAATCCTATTTGTCAACTTTCTAAAACTCAAATACTCACAGTTGACAAAAATCAATAATTAAATTTAATGGTCAACTGTTAAATATTGATGGTCAGAAAAATTTTTTTTATCTTTTTAATAATAAGAATTTAAAAATAATAAAGTAAATTTTATAAAAATAAAAAAAATAAAATGAATATAAGAATATATAAAATAATAAATTTTTTTAAATATTAAAATTATAATTATAAATTTAAAAAAAAAAATCATTATTACCAACAATGACACCAATGATGATAACCTCCAAAAATTGAATGATTACCTAATATCTAGAAACAGTCGTTTAACATAGAATTGGCCATTGTCGATAATTTTTAGTCATCATTGGTGACAAAAATGATCAGAATGAGGTACTCAAATTGTTAGTAACTATGACTATTTTATTTTTTTATTTTTATATATTTTTAAAATTTTTATTTTATTTTTAATTTTTTTGTGAGTATTCCAATTTTTATCAAAATTTGGATAAAACGTGCTTAACATGTCGATTTTTTAGTTTTTAAAAATTAGTAAATAAAGTTTTGTCTTTTAAAAAAACTACAAAGGGAATTAAGTTCTTTGGCCAAAGATAAATTACAAAGTTTTTTTTTTTTTTTTTCCTAAAACTAAACAGTATCCAAAGCTATTAAAATATTACCTTACTAATTTTATTTTATTTTTACAATTTTTTCTCATTTAATAAATTTTATTTAACATATTAAAAACATTTAAAATAAAATGATTTCATAATATTATTTTATTCTTATCATCCAAATATAATAGTTATTTATATATATCAATTTATCTGTACCCGTTATTATTTTCTATCCATTTATTTTTAAAATAATTTATCCTTATCATAATTTTTTAATTTTAGTAATAACATATTTCCAACCTAATGTAACAATATAGTTAAATAGCAAATTTGCCTTGTCTATCATCTATAGAACTTGAGTCATGTAAGTGATAATATTAAAAGCATAAAGCTCACTTGGATTAAATTTAAAATAAAAATTATTTTAAATTGTGCTTAAATTTCAATTCATTGGTCTTGAGTTAACTCATTTGGATTTTAATAATTGTTAAACCGAGCATTATCGAACTTGACTTAGATTAAATTTAACTTTGGTCATAGGAATAGAAATATGAATGGATCCAATCCAACTTAATTCGGATTGAATCCATGATTAAAATTGAATGTTGTATATATCGATGATGACTTTCTAATGATATTATTTACTTCCTTAAATGAATTTAAATCGAATATTATGTTTTTGACAAATTCGAGTCAAATATAAAGTTTTTGATGTAAACTTAATGGATACTGATCAAATCAACCAGTGTAAGTGTCTAACACCCCAAGAAAAGGGCCCTGACCAATGATCAGATCTAAAATACAAGGAGGACCCTCAAACAATTCCCAGTTTGTACTTTGTGTATGGTCTCTCTGTACCGAAACCAGCAATACATGGAGATCAAGATTCTCAATGCTACGACTCTCTCTAAGTCTAAGCAAACAGTCACACAAACACGTCACGGGGGCACACACAAAAACATGCTCGGAATATTTCAAGCTTACAAGAATTTAATTCTACAAGCAATACTTTCTCTTTCGCTTACTTTACTTCTCACTTACCTCAAAATCCCCGTTATTTTATTTTACTTACGTTCACCCTGAAAATGTTGGCAACAACAATTCTCAACAGGGTGTTCGAGCTGCTATTCGAAGACCCTCAAGCTACGATTCGGGTTCTCCAAAGTGTTTGTATCGTCAGTTAAGTTGTCGTTTGAGAAGTCTGCATCAAAGAGGTCAGAGAGGCAACTGAGTTTGATTGTTGGATCTCTGGGGTTTGTTTTAGGTCTCATGATTTGTTCTGGGATTGTTCCCAAAGTTTTGGAGCTCAATTGATGGGTTTGGTAAGAGACTTATTTCCGCTCTAATGGGCTGCATTGCGGGTGCTCTTTATATGCCTACAGGAAAGAGTGGCAGGTCATTTTGGCTTGGAACTGATCAGCCTCGATGCAATTTGCCTATAATTTATTAGCTAGAGAACCAATCAATAAGGACATTTTTTCTTGTAATAAATTGGATTGTAACAGTTAAACTAGTTTTTTACTAAAGTTTTATTGCTTGCAAAAGTTTTGGGTGGATCCGTTCTGGGGTGGTTAGGCTCGAATTCATGGTTTGACTTAAACAAATCAATTTTAGATTCGAGTTTTAATTCGATTTGCTATTGATTCATTTATCTATATCCTATTAGTATTTGTTTGAACTAAGCATTATAAAATTTCAAATTTAAGATAAATGTTATAAATTTAATTTAAATTTGATTTGATCTTAAACTAAGCTTCCATCAAATCCATTTTAGGAAAAGTTTGTCATTTAAATTTTTAAAATTTTTGTTTTGAGTGGTAGGATCAATGCGGATAAAATAAGCCGATAAGGTCAAGAAGAGTTGGCAGTTTGTTCACAGAGGACAATGTTTATTGGAGTATTATATTTTTCGTAAAATAAAAGTAGACAAATTATTTCAACATCTGTGGCTATTAAAGGGCAAATTCGGACCCAATTGAAGAACCAACTATTAACAAAAAAATAATAAAATTATGTTTTAATGGATATAGAATCAAACCTCATTTTTTGTCGTGTCCCTTTGTGCCATGGTCTGGATAAAGCTCTCTGATCGGGGGAGAAAGTCAAGGCCGACATGGCTTGAAAATAACATTTCCTTGCGATGACCGTTGTGTCTAATCAGGAAAATATACAAACAAATCGTGTACAACCGTGAGTGTGAGTGTATATATATTTTTATAATATAAAGTATATTTTTATAATATAAAGTTTGTGATTTTCCGAGACGTTTCAATGTGAGATGTCATTATTCATATTCAGATTGTTGTCTGTTGAATATTCTACAAACTACAACTCATTGATGACGATAAATTCCTAATTTTGGAGTTCTAAAAGTTCAAACTTGAAAGTTTGATCATCAATATATTATCCATATGTGTTAATGAATCAAGATATTTGGTGGAAGAGCATGATGGTATAAAAATTGACCTAATGGAATGAAGAAGTCTGTAAGGTTATAATGGTCATTTAATGTTTCATTGAAGAAACAGAACCCATGGAATATACTCATTTCATTGGGTTCTATTTTTCAAGATTTACCACAAGATCAATTTTAAAAGCATCATCAAATGACTATTTTACCCTCAATGAAATGAAGGATAATGGGCAAGCAGACTTTTGGAACAAAATAAAAGGGGATTTGTCGTGATATGTGCTATAAAATGCCTTCCAAGTATAATGAGTTAACATCATTATCCTCAGTTTCTGCATTCCCTCGAATGAAATTATTCAAGAAACCCAAAAAGTCCCACTCGTCAGGCTGCAGCCTCTCCAGTCGTTCAACTTTTTTTTGTGAATTATAATGACCCATGGGTTAAATTTGTTTGAGTATGTCACATTGCCCACTCCAAGTTTGATCGAAGGACCCTTTTTCACCCTAAATTTACATAAATAACACTTTTTTTTTATTTAAAATTAAATTATTTTAAGAAGCTAATGATATAAAAGCAAGGCAACAATTTTATTATTCAAATATTTTGAACAATATTATTCAAGAATATAATTATTGTTTTTAAAATTATAAAAAATAATTAATTTTTTGGAAAGATCTCAAAAAAACCTTCAAAATTTTTATAAATTTCCAACAACTTCATGAAATTTCAGAAAAATTTCTAAAATATTTTTAAAAATTCTAATTTAGCCTTTGATATACAACTATACAATAAAGACACCCCTATTAATGGTTCATTAATTTAAAAAAAAAAAATTTAAAGAAATATTCAATACTTTAAACCCAATAATTTAATCTCTAAAAAAATTTCAAATTTCACAAATTAATTACATTTACTTCTATAATTTGTTATGTTCTATTCAATTATTTAAAATTATCATTACTATTTTTGAAATTATCGGGGACAACTCATATTTCCAAAATTTTTAAAACAGGCTCAAAATTTTTATAAATTTTAATTAATTCCAAAAATTTTTGATAAAAACACATAATATTTTTGAAAAATTATAATTTACCCGTGATATATAATTATACTATAAAAACATCCCCATATAAACGAGAGTGAAGAAAAAGAGAAATAAATATTTTTTATATATAATTTAAATATCTAAGGAGTTTATCTTTTTTTTTTTTTGTTAATTTAGGTTGTATGATAATTTTAAAAATTAAAAAGTAATAATTTCAATTTTTAATAGTGTTATTTCAGTAACAAATTTTATTTTAAATAAAAAAGTTAAATGTGATTCACTCAATTTGTATTTGGCAGTCTTGACTAAAGCTTCATTATCTTATCTTATGGAAAATATATTCATATCAATACTAGTTTATAAAAAAGTCAAACAAAGTTATCAACTAAACAAGGAAGTTTCTCGAAAAGACGTACCTTAGTTTCTCGCTACTTCCATTCCATTTTCAAAACTGCTTCGCTTTCTTCGTCCTTTTCTTCTCAGCCTCCTTCTCTTATCTTCGCTCCTCCATAAATAATTCTCCGTTACGAACTTTCTAGAATTAGTATAATTATAACCCCGACCCCAATCCATTCCTTCCATTCATCAAAATATCTTCCATTTTTGTTGGATAAGAGTTAATGCTATGGCTCCCCCAGCGGTGGAGCAAAATGGTGACACGACGCCTACAGTCGGAGACTCTCAAAGATCTATTCCGACGCCGTTTTTGACCAAAACCTATCAATTAGTTGATGACCACACCATTGACGATGTTATTTCTTGGAGCGATGACGGATCTACCTTTGTCGTTTGGAACCCTACCGTTTTTGCCAGAGATTTGCTTCCTAAGTACTTTAAACATAACAATTTTTCTAGTTTCGTTCGTCAACTCAACACCTACGTAAGTTACGTTGAATACTTTGTTTTCTTTTGATTGGAGAAGCTTTTTTTTTTTTTTTTTTAATCTGCTTGTTTGTTTCCGATTGATAGGGATTCAAAAAAGTCGTACCTGATCGGTGGGAGTTTACAAACGAATGCTTTCGCAGAGGAGAGAAACAACTTTTACGTGAAATTCAGCGACGAAAAATTTCGACAGCTACGACTACACCGTCGCCAGGTGGAGTAGCAGCGGTTTCGGTGGTGAAACCGATGATTTCGCCGTCGAATTCTGCGGAAGAACAAGTTACTTCGTCCAGCTCGTTTCCATTGCGAACCGCTTACACGTGTGGACAAACATACGCTGAAATAATTAAAGAAAATGAGAAATTGAAGAAGGAAAATGTACAGTTAAATAAACAGCTGACGGAGATGAAGAATCTCTGCAATAATATATTTACTATGATGTCGAATTACGCCAGTGCTCAATCGTGCAGCGGTTTTCAGGCGCTTGATCTGCTGCCGATGAAACGGTTTTCCGGCGAGGAGGTGAGTCCGAGGTTGTTCGGTGTGCCGATCGGTGCAAAACGCGCAAGAGTAGTGGGAGAAGGTGCCGGAACGGAGGAGGATGACACGTTGTTGAAGTTGCATCTGCCAGAGCGTCAGGTGGTGAAATCTGAACCCTTGGATTGCCAGGGAAGTGGTGATAATCACCGTAATCATCAAGACACGCCGTGGCTTCGTCAAAATCACCGACCTAATCAGAGGGTCTGTAACTGACGGGTAACATTTGGTGTCGTACACACGCTGATCCGGAGATCGGTGAATCACTGTTCTTGGGATAACAGTGTAATTCCTGCTTGTGGAGCAATGGGCACGTGTCTGCCGTGTCACGTGATTGTGAAATAGGTAGAATTTATTTTCGGCCGAACGAGATCCAAGGTTTCGAAAAAGTTTGAAGATAAGTTATCACATGTACAAGTTTTAAAAATTAAGTATCCGTTTTTATCGTTTTTTATTGTAAGACAAATATATTTTTTATAAAATTTAATAATATTAATATTAAAGTAAAATTTAATATAAATAATATTAAAATATAAATTTAAAATAAAATAATATTAAAAATTAATTAATAAAAATAAAATAAATATATAAAAAATAATAGTTACTATCGTGAAAAATATTGTTAGTAACAATAGTCATTTTTTAATCTTATCAGATAATAAAAAATAGTTATTTGATCTTATTAGTGATCGAATCTGGTTATTATGATGATGAAGTTAACTAAATCTAGTTATTTTTGTTAAATTTTAATTATTTTTATTATTATGACAGTTAGATTCAATCGTTAATAGAATCACATAATTATTTTCGATCACTTAATAAGATTACGTGATAATAGTTTTTTTATATTTATATTTTTAATTTTTTAATAATTTTTATAATTTTTGTTATTATTTTAATATTAGTTTATTTTAAATTTTTATTTTAATATATTTTTATAAAATTTATTTTAAAATTTTAATTTAAAAAAATAAAAATACTCATATAAAAATAAATATTTATATCTTAAAACTTTTACTAATAATATCTTCTTGTTAAGTTAATTAATAAGCTGAAAAGCTTTTAAGCCAAGCCCTGAGTGGGTTAAAAACCAATACAGCCTCAATGATTGTGTAGAAGATAGTGTGGGGTGTGGAACTGTCGGTCCATTGTTTCGGCCAAGAGGATAAAAGCAAGGTTTAAATTAGGCAGCTGTCAATTTGTCGTACTTGTCAAGATTTTCGGCTGGAATGCTGGATGTGTGTTCATTGTGGGTTTCACTACACAGTCCAGACGGTAGCGTACAAAAACAGCGGATATTGGTTCTAGCAGAATGGAAAAGTCGCCCAACCTTGTTTTCATTTAGTATTATTTAGGCCAAAGAATTTATTCCCACCCATAGTTTGAGGCGGGGTCAGTTTCGCACGCGTCAGTTTTCAAAATCCAAGCCTTTTGTTATTGGAGATATTTTTTATTATTTTTATAATAAAATTACCAAAATACGTTTTTAAAAATAAAAAATTTATAATAAAATTATAAAATAATTTTAAAAAATTTATAAAAATAAAATAGCCATAAACACTTGTGTCAACGACGATGACTGATATAAAAGAGTTAGATAATCGTTTTTGATTACATGGTTTCAGGGGAGGCCAGATCTGGCCCCCCTATTCGACGGAGGTGGCTAGATTTGACCGCCTTTAGTTTAGGCGAAGGCGGTTAGATTTGACCGCTTCTGTAAAATAAAAGGTCAAAAATAGTCGATGAGACTAAGACCAGCCCTTTTGGACTGTTTATTCTAGTAAAGGTGATCATATATGGCTATCTTTGGAACCAGATGGTTGGAAACAACTACCTGACTCTGTTATCGACGATGGTAGTTACTTTACTTTTTAAAATTTTTAAATATTTTTTAAAATTTTATATTAATATAAATTTATTTTATTATTTTATAAAATTTTAATTTTAAAATAATAAAATTATCTTTGAATAATTACTATTTACTATTATATTTAATATAAAATTTGATTCAAGGGTGAGAGACTTGGGTTTGAAACCTGATGGATGGGAAATTTTCCGTCTCAAACTATGGTAGGGAATAAGTTATTTGGCCTATTATTTAAGTCCAGGCCGCCTTCAGCATACAAAGACAACATGTTTGACGGAATTTTGTATGTCTTTCTTGGTCAAAATAAGATACTGGTCATTGATAGGGGTGGATACCAACTGACCTAGAGTTTGAACAGTTTCCTGTTTAAATTCCATTTCAATAAAAAAGAGTTTATTTCTATTTATAGTTTTCCTTAAAAATAAAATCTTATATTTTAACTTTCTAAAGATTAACTGTCCGTTAAATTTAACAAAAATTAAAATAAAAATTAAAAAAATAATTACCATCAATGACAGTATTATCGTGTTAGTGACCATAAATAGTCGAAAGTGATCATTTGGTTTACAGAAAGGTCAGATCTGATAGTTTTATTTGGTAAAGATAACAAATTTGATTGTCTCCATCAAATAAGACAATCAAATTTGATCATTCTGTGAACCAAATAACCATTTTTGGCTTTGTGAATTAATCACTTAGTTTTATTATTGACAGATACTGTTATCAGTAACGTTATTCATAGTGATAATTGTTTTTTTTTATTTGATTTTGTATATCTTTAATTTAATTTATTGATATTTTTAATTTAAATATTATTTCTTATTTTATTATAGTTTTTTTTTTGTTTTGTATGAAGGTATTTTGATCACTTTATAAAAATTAATAAATTTGGATGTAAAATTAATAACGCGTAAATATTTGAGTTTTAGAAAGTTGGAATATGACATCTTGTCTTTAAAGAAAACGATAGATGGGAATAAGTCCTTTAACCTTAAAAATAATAATATGAGTTTAGTTTAAATAAAAATATTTGATTCGAATTCAGTTTAATACGTAATTTAGATTTGTAGTTCAGATTTGTGACTTTTGTTTATAGTTTATTAGTAAAAAAAAATTATTTAATTCAATAATTGAAAAAACATTTTTTTAACAATTATTTCACATAATTCAAATAGAGTTATGAGTTACGTTTAAATCGAATTTAGTTATCTATTTGACTCATAAATCGGACCGAGCAAAATTTCTTTTATCTCAATTCAAGTCCGTTTTAAAAATGGGTTGACTCTTTTTATTTAAACCCAACTTAAATTTGAGTTAAATCAAATTAAACCGAATTTACTCTAATCTACACCTTATTTTAACTCTTCCAAAGGGAGAATTATGTGAAGATTTTGGAAATTAGATCTAGTCTTGTAGTTGAAATTACAGGAGTGGGATAATAGGCTTAAGCTAAAAGCCTAGTGTGCCAAGCTTTTACTCAAAACAAATTGAACTCAAGTCCAATGTTGTTGAGAGGGCAATCACAAGCACTTAATTAGTTGGAAAAACAAGATGATTTTAGGTTAGCAACCAGGAACACTTGCCTTAAAGCTTTGTAGTCATGATAACATTTTAATTCTGTTCATCTCCAAACCCCAATAACACAAAGAAACTCTATTCTATTCAGTCATCCTTGATTGCCTTCAGGAATTTTAATGCTTGAAGCATGGTTGGCCTGTTAGCAGGATTATCAGAGAGGCATACAGCAGCAATCTGCAGCACTTGAAGCATCATTGGCTTTGAATCTGCATTGAGGATGGTAGGATCCAGAACATCAGCAGCCTGCCCTTTCTTCATCTTCTGAAGCACCCATCCCACCAAATTGCCGCCTTCTTTCTCTTTGAAGTCAGGCCCGGTTGGCTCTTTTCCAGTCACCAACTCAAGCAATATCACTCCGAAGCTATAAACATCTCCTTTCGTGGTTGATCTTCCACTCTGTCCATACTCTGGTGGAATGTAACCAAATGTTCCGGCAATGTCGGTGCTGACATGGGTTTCACAAGCACTGATCAATCTTGCTAGCCCAAAGTCAGCAACTTTTGCCTCAAACTCTTCATTAAGCAAGATGTTGCTGGCTTTAATATCCCTGTGGATGATGTGGGGGATGAAACCATGGTGAAGAAAAGCTAGCCCTTGAGCAGCACCACATGCAATTTTGTAACGTTTGGGCCAGTCGAGTACTTCTAGAGCTCCGGTGCGGTTCCTTAGCCAAAGATCTAAGCTCCCGTTTACCATGTATTCATAAACAAGGACCTTCTCCTCACCATATGAGCAGTATCCTAGCAATGGCACAAGATTTTGGTGTTTCACTTTGCCCAAGGTTTCCATCTCAGCAATGAATTCTCGGTTACCCTGTGTTTTAGCTTGGCTTAACTTCTTAACTGCAACATTTTTCTCATCAGGCAAAGTCGCTTTGTATACAGTGCCAAAACCACCGTCTCCGATTATGTTTGTCTTGCAGAAGTTGTTGGTGGCTTCAAGAATATCAACCAAAGTTAATTTCAGGAGAGGCTGCTCAAATGTAGCAATATTGATGCTCAAAGGTTCCTTGGATCTACTGCTACTCAACAAATAGAGATCTTGATCTATGAAACTATTTAGTTTGCTTTCCTCGGTATCCTCAGGATCATTTTGCCTGCAGCTTCTTCTAATCCATTTCCGCAGAGCATATACTAAAGTTAAAATGATCAATGCACTTCCGACCACAATTCCAGCAAGTCCCCAAGCATTTAACAGTGCTGATTTATCAAGGGTTTTTATCTGGCAATCGAAACCCATGACTTTCCCACAAAGATCTTTGTTCCCGGCAAGTGTCATTTTAGATAGGTTTTGGCAAATACCGCCTCCAGGAACCAGCCCTTCCAATCTATTGTCTGCCAAATTCAGGTATTGCAGATTAAGCAAATGGCACATCTTCTCTGGAATCCGTCCAGATAGCTTGTTCCTTGAAACATCAAAGTACTCCAGTTGCATCAGGTTACCAAGCTCTGGAGGAATCTCTCCAGTAAACTTATTTTCATGAAGATCCAAATTCGTTAGGTAGGAAAGGTTGCCTATAGATTGTGGCAGGGTGCCATCAAAGACATTATTACTCAAGTTCATTGTTTCAATCCTCCAAGCCATTATTGAATTTGAGAAAAGCCCATCAAGAGGACCAGAAAGTCTATTCTGCTGAACATAAAGCCCCACAAGGTTCAGCATCTGTGATAGAGATGAAGGGAGCTCACCATCAAGTTTGTTGTAACTTAAATCCAAGTGAGTAAGCCCCGTCAGGTTACCGAATCCAGTTGGAATTGAACCAGACAACTTATTGCCAGTCAAATTCAGTTTTACCAAACTACCTAATCGACCTAAGCTTCCAGGGATGGAGCCTGTCAACTGATTATTCCCCAAATACAACCCTTGAAGCTTGAGGGAATCACCAAATTCAGGTGGAATGGAACCTGTTAATAGATTGCCAGACAAATCCAAGGTCGTAAGATTTGTTAATCTCGAAAGTGATCGTGGAATCTCATCAGAGAGCATATTATTATTGAGCAAAAGATCCACCACCACCATGCAATTCCCAAGCTCTTCAGGTATTAAACCAGACAACCTATTATTTGACAAGTCAAATACTCCATGGTGCTGAATGAAGCTTAAATCTGGCATGCTAGTCTGACGAAAATATGAAGATGGCTTTGAAGGAATCGAGCCGGATAGACTATTGTGAGCAAGAACCAAGCACTGTAACTGAGCCAAGTCGGCAATCCGTTCAGGAATTGAACCACTGAAATTATTGTTTCCCAGATCCAATGTGGTAAGGGCAATGCAGTCCCCAAGCTCGTAGGGAATGCTCCCTTCAAAGAAATTTGAGTTCAAATTTAAAAATGAAAGACCTGTGAGATTTCTAATCTCCTTTGGTATAAGCCCCTTCAACATGTTGTTACTAAGAACAAGCCTCTCCAATGCAACCGCATTACCAATCTCGCCTGGAAGAGAACCCTCTAACATATTATTCGCTGCAGAAAACTCCATCAAACTCGTTGAATTCCACAGACTCACCGGTAAAACACCAGTGAAATTGTTAGAATCAAGATCAAGAACCATCAATGGCAGCTCCGACAGATACTCAGGTATGGAACCATTAATTTGATTACTAACCAAAACCAACTGGGTGAGGTTAGTGCACCTGACAAATACATCTTCAATCGTCCCTGAAAGAAAATTCCCATCCAGATCAATTTCCACAAGTGACTCAGAATTACACAATTCTCTCGGTATTGAACCAGTCAGAAAGTTATTGCTTAAGCTAAGGTGCTTCAACACGGAACAGTTTCCAACCTCAGGTGGGATTTTGCCTACAAACCGGTTACTAGAGAGTAAAAGAGAATCCATTTGGTTCCACTTCCCAAGCCAGGAAGGCAATATCCCAGAAAGCTCATTTTTTTCAGCAGAAAATGTCAAGATTGGAAGCTCTGAAAGCTCCTCAGGCAATGACCCGGTTAATGAATTGAAAGAAAGCATCAAAGTCTTCAAATTCTTGCAGTTTCCAAGCTCGGCTGGGATGGAGCCATTCAGCTCAGTGTAAACAAGGTTGATTATACTTAAATTCTGCAATTTCGCAATAGATTTTGGGATTTGACATTTCAATGGGTTATATGAAAGATCAAGTTTACTCAAAGATTTCAACCTGGACAGTTCTTCGGGTAAAGGTCCTGCTATTGAACAAGAAGGTGAAAAAAAGGTTTCAAGAACTGAAAGTTGGCCAATTTCTGGAGGTAACTGTCCAGTAAAAAGGTTTACACCAAGGTAAAGATCAGTGAGGTTTTTCAAGTTACCAATTTCAGGAGGAATACTACCAGACAGGGTGTTATTTGACACATCTAGAGAAACCAAGGACTGTAAATTTTCCAAGAGAGTTGCAGGGAGAGAACCTGAGAGAAGATTGTTACCCAAGTCCAAATACTGCAGCTGAGTCAACTCGCCGAGCTGACTCGGTATGTCCCCTGTCAACGCATTGCCGGACAAATCGAATGATTTTAGCTGTTTCAGTTTCCCAAACTCAGGTGGGATTTCCCCGGAAAAAAGATTCTGCCCGAGTTCAAGGGTTTCAACCTGATTCAACTCACCGAGTTCACCGGGGACAGAACCTGACAATTGATTTTCACTGAGAGACAGCTGTTTAAGACGCTTTAGGCTCGATATCTGTGTAGGGATTTTTCCATAGAAACGGTTCGAAGACAGGTCAAGAATTGTGAGACTGGGTAAAGCGAAGAATGAAGGTGAGAGAGGACCTTTAAGGGAAAGAGCAGAAAGAGAGAGCGAGACGACTCGACCGCGTTCGCAAGTTACACCAGCCCAGTTGCAATGCGGGGTCGTCTCGTTCCATGAGAAAAGTATTCCAGGATTTTCAAGAGAGCTTTTAAAAGAAACAAGAGCTTCTCTTTCTGGGTTTCCCTCGGCAATAACATTACGAGTTGCAACAACACAAAACAACACAAGCACCGATAACAAAACAGACGCCATTTTCGTTACAGAGAAAAAGAGTAAAGCTTTACAGCAGGAAATGAAAAAGAAAACACATTTACAGCTGAAGAAAGTAGAAGGAAAACGTGAAGAAGTTTAAGCGCCATAGCTATGAAGCTACCGCATGGAAGAAAGAGAGTGGCAATTGAAGTTTGTTTAGTGTCAGAAGGGAGCACGCAACTCACGTGGATTCATCAACTTCTTACCTTATTCGAACGCCATGCCCAATTCTTCTTCCGTCCAAGGACGGGTGGATTCTACACTAACCGAGCCGAGCCGAGCCTACTCTCATGATTAGATTCAAATCTAATTTATTTAATTTTAATTTAAATCAAGTAAATCATTTTATTTTTAAAACCGAATTAATTTTGAGTTAGAAAATATTCAATTTAATTTAACTCATGAGTTAGATGGATAGTTTGACTCGATTGGAATTTGATTAATAACTCTATTTAAATTATATCAAACAACTATACAAACGGTATTAATTTTTCTATTATTAAATAAACTAATATTATTTTTATTAATAAATAATATATTTGAATTATAAATTTAAATTAAATTTAAGTCAAATCATTTTTATTCTAATCAAATTTAAATTATTTTTAACTTTAATTTAACGAATTCAAATCAAACTTAAACTGAATCATTTTTTATTCTAAATAAACTCGAATTAAAAGTATAAAATTCACCTTAATTTGAGTTTAATTTTATTGATTATCAAAAAATTATTAATAATGTAATCAACGTTATTAAAAAAAATATAATATTATTAACAATGTAAATTGTATTAAATCGAATAGTTGAAGCCAAGCCATAAACCAGCCAAGCTGAAAACAAATCCCTAAATAAAGGGAATGTACTACTTGGGATTGGGAGTAATAAAAGACCGAACTAATTTTTATTTAATATTTGAAAAAAGCAAACCCACCCTACTTTCTTAGAATCCGGTTCTTGTCTCTTCTATTTTATCATTTCTTAAGGGACTTCAATTTTGCTTTATATGATAGTGGCTTGTCCGTTGAGGAGGAGATGTGACATCTGATGCCCAACTTTATAATATATATTTTTTTTTTTTAATTTAATGGTTAAAAAATTACTAAAAAACCCTAATCGGGCATAAATAATTATTATTTGATTCGAGTTTAGCTTAATTAAATTTATGCAAAACTGGTGTTCGACAAGCTTGAGAGTTATAGACTTGAGTTCAAATTTAAAATAAAAAGCTTGAATTAAAAAATTAAAAGTAAAAAATTATTTATATTTATCAATTATTTTTTATATTTAAAATCATTTAATAAAATTTTAGGAGTATAAATATTGAATTTTAAATTTTTAAAATGTTATTGATAGTATACTTCAATCAAATCGTAAGTTAATGAGTTCACTCATTTGAACAATGAACTCAAATTCAATTCGAGTATAATATAATACCTGAGTCATTTAAACTTGATTAGACAATGATTAAATTGAGCCAAATTCGATAAGAAACAAGTCAAGAGTAGTTTGTAAGTGACTCGATTTTATAACCCTATCCCCACAATTCATCATTCAAACTAACTTTTTGGATACATCAAATGTTAATATATAACATTTAAGATTACGTACATTTATATTTTGGTTTCAATGTTTCGATTTTTTTTTTTTTTTTACGAAAATTCTTGTTAGAGTTGATGCTTTATAATCAATCTTCCTGACGATATTAGTTTATTAATAACATCATTTACAAACATCTTTTAATGACATTTTTTTATCTATAACTATATAAATGTCAGGATAAATACCTTCAAAATAGTTAAACCAAATTAGAGAATCAGATGGTCTGGATATGTTTTTCTTATATACTTATTAAAGTGATCGTTTTATAAATTGTCTATAAGATTGACACTACTTTGACCTAAGACACAAATAATGATTATAAGACTATTATAATGTAGAATGATTTCATCGAAAAAAGATGGCGACTGATTGAATATGTCAAAGTTGATGGCTGTAACTTGGTGCAACACATGAATGTATATTATGTACTAGCATATTAATTGGACGTGACTCGTCAAGAAGATTTCATATAGATGGTTACTCTAGTATTTATGAAACATATCATGTTTAGCAAACATGAGTATATGTGATCTTTAAACTTGAGGATTGTTAGATTGCCTTGTGCGAAAATCTAAATAATTTAACACTATCTCACGTGCCCCCATAACAGGGTTTACCATAAGGGTAATTAAATATATTAAGATCCATGCATAAACTATAGTGATTCAACATAAGATTAGTCACTTCCAACAATAAGAAAAAAAAACCTTATATTTGATAGGTGTATGTTGATGTATATTGATGACTACTAAACCTATGGTCAGAGTAGAATTGAGTTGTTATCTAATCAATGGTATTCAATCATTAAATTGATTATCATTTTTTAATAACGAGAAACACCTACGATAAATACTATTTTTATGTCATAATCTTCAGAGATAAACGATGATAAAGAGATTTGTATTGTATGAATAATCGCTTGCGGATAAGTTGCAAGTATAAACGTTGACATTTTAACAAATGTGTAGTCATGATGTCTCACTGGAGGTTACTCTTGATCTATGTATGAAGAGATATTGAGCTAGAAGATATTAACATGACATGAGTTCATACACTATTGGGTCATTATAAAGCTTTTATAATACATATATATATAGAGGTTGATTGATCTTAGAAGTAATTAAATTCATTAAGATGAATCAAGTTATTGTTTTAGATAATTGATTTTGTGTTTCAAATAATATTTGGATTCAATATGGTTTGAAATCTAAATTGAATTAGATCCTAAGGGAAAAGAGTAGAATGATCTTTTAGAGGCCTGTTGGATCTGTTTGGATGAAGTTGAAAGTAATTTGAACAATTGAGCTTGTTATTGTTACGTATAAGTCCACGTTGTTACTTGTCGAAGTTGTTTGTTGAATCCAATTAAATCGGAGCCAAACAAAGTTGAAATATGGCTTTTTTGGCCTACAAACGACGTGTGTGTGCACACATTTGTTTACTTGAGTAGAAATATTTCACAATCCTTATTTGATTGCATCAATATGCAAACTTCAAATATGATAAACATGAGATATATAGTCGTGTGTCTACCAACACACGCTCGTATGCTTGCCTTGTATAAAAAGACAGAGGTTGTATGCCTTTCACACATGACCCTGCGTCTGCATTTATATATATATATATGTAATTTAAAACAAATAACAAACAATATAATGAAATTTGGAGATTGAGTGAATGCATGGAAGTAACATCTTTTATATATTCTTAAAATTGGGTTTATTTTAATTATTTTTTGGATTTCAATAATTTTTCCTATGACTTGAAGGTCGAATATTAGGGGGAAATTAAAAATAAAAAATTAAAAGCTGAGGGGGATAGGGCCTACAAAATCAGAAAAATTAACCTGTTATGTAACTGAAAAGGGCCGAGTGGTCCCATTAAGGAGTGGGTGTGTCAGTGAATCCTGGCTCAGCCCGCTCAGCTCCACACATATTATCGGGGTTCAGGAATTTATGAACACATAAGGGACTCGTCGGCTCAATTCGCTGGACTCCAACATCGTAAATTCCAAATTCTCAACACTGTCCCCGCCCAACACCGACTTGCCTCGCTATTTTACAGGGTTAATTTGGTAATTTCACTTTTACGAGTCATGAAAACGGACTGACCTGTCACGTCCGAAGCAGCATATCAAGAATCTTTTCTTCTTGAGGTGGTCCCTTGTTATTCCTTCGGACTTTGGCTTTTGCATTGACCAGTCATTTCTATTTTGGTCTTATCCCTTATGCTTATCATTTGACTCCACTGAATTCATTTTTTTAAATTTTAATTTAATAATTTGATCTGCTTATTTAGAATTCGAATTTTACTATTATACACTTAACTTGATTTTAATTTTGAAAGCTGCTAAGTTGTTTTACTTGGGGGCTTTTTTTCTACGTGAAATTCAAACCTGCACCTGATTGCTCTTCAGGAAAATAAGAGTACGGCAGATGCCTTATTTTGCTACACCATTATTATGCTCAACTGAACCCTCCTCTGTAAAGCTTCACCATGTGCCCATCTCAGACTTCCACACTTCTGCGTTTTTATTTTAATTCCGAATTTATTTTAGACAGCCTTGGGCTTGTGTGAGTTAAGTTTGAATCAAATATAAATAAAATTTTTGATTTATCTAAAAAATTGTGTAAAATCTCGAGTTGAAATTTGAATTCCCACATAAAACTGAACTCGAACTTTCATAAATCCCAGTTTAACAAACTCAAATTGAACTTAAATGATCTAATCATGTATCTTAATCGAATTTGAATGATCCTAAATTCAAACTGGATGGGGCTAGTATACATGATATGCATTAACTGAAGGTTAATCGTGCACGCTTTCAAAAGTTGGAAACAGGAAAATGTTTAACATTTGGCACCCAAGTATTGAAACTCAAAACCAACGCTTAAATTAGAACACTGAGATTGATTGTGATTTGACTTTGCCTGACTGAAGAAACTGATACCAAATTTACTTTCTGATTACTTGATCTTGATGTACATTTGGCATCCATTTTTTTTTACTGCTCCGTGAAACTGCTGCTGCTTTTTCATCTCTGAAGTGTAACCTGAAACTGGTAGTCCGATATGATGGAGCTTTCTGATGCTTTTGTTCTTTAATGGCGGAACTGGTGGTTGTAAAAGTGCATTGGGTAAAGAGAAAAGAGGTTAATTTCGCTTGAAGCAGCTAGAATTAGGAAGTATGATAGAGATTTGCCACAGCCCTGTCTTGGGAGGCCCTAGGCGGCAATTTGGTTGCTTTCTTGCCTGAAGAGCAAAGATTCAAACCACCAAAAAATTGTTTCAGAATTAAATTTTTAGTTTTATCCATTGAAGTGTGATTGAGATTTTGTGTTTATCTGAAGTTTACTAGCTCAGTTTGGTTGATGGCAAGAAAACAGTAAAACCGAATAGGTTAAAAGAGTTATTATTAAAAAGTTATAAGAGCGTCGATTTGAGTTAGATTTTTTGAAAATCCTTATCTAGAGAGAATTCTAAGTTATTCAAGTTTAAATTGATATTCAATCAGAGTAAAAATATCTTTAACTTGAGACTGAGTCAAGTTTCGATTATCGAAAATTTGTTGATATATTTGTCATTTCAGATGACTTTTGTAACGTCAACTATTCTTCTTTTTCCTCTCCAACAATTATTCTTCTTTATTGCTGACGGTTTTTCTTACGAACTCATCACTAATCGAGTGAATTGAGTTGGATTTTTATTCGAGCTCAACATAAATCCGTTCTTAAGCGTTGTCATGAGTGAACCCAATGCATCTTATGGAAGCCAACGTTGGGTCGGGCCATAGGCGCCCCAAAAGGAGATCTTGACCCACAAACCTAGCTGTTGCTGGGTTCTTGAACTGGAGTCTAGAGAGTAAAGCCCATGGAAATATCATTTTGCTGACAAAAAGATGAATTGAGAAATGGTAAGTTTCAAATTTCCACTGTAAATATATATAGAGAAAGATAGAAAAGTTGTTGAGAAGCATGGTTTTGAAACCTAGATCGGCTGGTTCAATTGGTGCAACCAATACATAGCGGTTAGTCCATTTTGGGTAATGCCAAATTAGCCGGTTTAACCATTAGGTCATAATGGTTGAACCATTATGTCAATGTCAATATCTCTTCAAACAAATTTATCCAAGTAACAAAAACCAGTGACTAGTTGTAGAAGCAACAACCAAGGATTATTTTCGTATTGTACAAAGACAAGGGACCTGGGTAAATTTTCTAGCGTTAGATAGCTCGAATGCCTTTAAATAATAGATAATCACCTCAAAATCTTTAACAACAAATTTTCTATTCTCTTTCCAATCAAGATATTTTCAATATTGTAAAATTTTCTTTTTTCTCTTTAAAATCACATTTAAATTATGAATCATATGATTATCTTAATTTGATTATAGTTTTCTCTCTTAAATCTTATAAAAATGAAGGACCATTACAAAAGAGGGAGAGGAAACTCTACGACTAGCATCTACACTTTTGTGTATTCATCCTCTACATTGTATACAATAGATAATAGTTAAATCACGGATGCAAGTATCTAATTATCAGATCAAATCATATTAAAAATCTTATGTTTTACTCTTATGTTTTTCTTATTTTATTTGTATCTTCTTGTAGGGTTTTGTGAGTCAAATAATATAAAAAGAGTTTGCGTTTGGAATATTCTAAATTTATATCATTAAGACACTTTATTCTGGCACTATCAAAACTGGTCATATGAAATTTCCTTTTTAAATCCGTGAAATAAGAATAATAATATTTCATGAAATCTCTAGCAAAAACAGTGAATATACACAAAAAAGAATAACATTTTTTTGAGTATAAAGCAATCCTGAACACTTCTCATACAAAATTTATTGTAGAATCTTATTAGTCGTCCAGCCATGCATGCATAAAAGGTTTCTGATCTGTCCTGAAGGTACAGCATTTCTATACTTTTTCTGCTTCTTCATGGAACAGCTTGCAAGAAGAAGCATCGAATCAGGTGGCTCTGTCTGCATTTTTCATGCATCTGAATTTTCCAACAGTAAAGTTTCTATCTTGGAACAGTTTTGGCGTGAATCTGGAATGATTGTGAAGAATAATTGAATATAATTAAAGTTTACTAGTACATTACTTCACGGAACTTCTCTTGAAACCGTTGATATTTATACATGCCTGGCGACCTTTCTGATGAAGAAAGAAAAAACAAAAAAAGTGTGTTCATGCATGCGGTTAGCCTTGCAAGTTTCTACTAAATTCTTATATTAACAGTGGATTTTTGATAGGAATGGAGATGAAGATGGGGATGAAGATTACTTTATTTCTTGAATTATTGTAAATAGGTCTCGACACATAATAAATATTTCATTGTTTTTTTAACGGGAATGAGAAAGGGAAAGGAAATATAATTTTTCCGCATGGATGGGGAGGAATTGGAGAGACATTTTTCTTGTAGTGAGAGGATGAAGATTCTTCATTGTCTTTGTATTGGGATAGTGAGAAAGATTAGGGTATTTGAGTCCTCTTAATTACGTTGATGTCTTTAAACATACTTATTAAAGTAATAGAACATTTGCAAATTGATAAATCAACTGTAAAATTTGACAACTTTTCATTGTTTTACTCATTTAGAAGCAATATTTCTCTAGATTTGAATTTGCTTATTTTTTGTTGAATTCAATAATCTTGATTGATCTAATGATTGGAACGAGACGATAAAAATTCAATAATTAAGTTGTATTTAGATTGATTAATAATTTATTAAAATTAATAAAGATTAGGTCGTTGTATTTGCAACATTGACTGGGGCATGTTTCCCTACTTTTAATATCGATCTTAATTTTAATTTCATCTCGATCCCTAAAACCCTAGATTAGAAGTGTGTAGGTTATAAGACACCTCAGAAGGGTATTACTGTTCACTGTTTAATAAAATAATAATAAATAAATAGAGAAAATATGGTCAATAATACCCAACCGAAATGCTTAACTGAACTGACATATCACAGCGGAAGACTTGTAGTACAATGTATAAAATACATATATACATGCCCAAATAAAACTTTCATATATTAGAAATATTCGCGGAAAAAACATATACATGTGCATACAGATAAAACTGAAATAAACTGGATCCCAGATAGCAGCAGACTCCTCCTCCCAGCTCCCAACAACCTACCTGCAAGAGAAAGGAAAGTAGGGAGTGAGTGATAAAATCACCCAGTAAGCACTTCATATCCTCAGACCCTAAACCAACCCTTCTCGAAGGATTGCCACCTCAACTCAACAGAACAGGCTCAACTGAAAACCACTCTGACGGTCTCATCTTCACGGATCAGATACTACCTCATACCGGGTCGTAAAATACGTATATGAGTATACGTAAACAACCTAGAGTGAAGAGTAATCCGAGCGGGTCAAACTTGATGCACTAAACTCTGACTGAAAGCATAAACTAAACTGTTCTGATCTGATACTGTTTTCTGAAGTTCACGTGTCATTACGTAACTTATCATGTTCTGATATTCTGCTGTTCGTGTCTTTTACACGTTATTCATATTCTGTTCATTTACAGTTTCTTACTGTCTTATCATTCTCTGAATGATATGCACTGTGTCATATAATCATGACATGATATGATAACATGCTGAAATCATAACTAGGCCTGGGCCTGTATACTGAAAATAGTTTTTTGAAAACTGTTCATGAAAACTGCTGTTGGATCCTGGGATCCCATATCTGAAAATCTCATAAAAAGTTTTATCTGAAAGCTATACTGAAAACTGTGTACCCTGGGGTACATGCTATGCTGAAAACTGTGCTGCGCAGATTGATAAAATACAGGGATTCGACATCTTGGCCATGTGAGTTTCCTCTGTAAACACGTGCCACAAACTGTATGGCCCATGTGATGCCATCAGGCCTGGGCCTAGAAACTGACCTGAACTGAGCGCCTCGCGCTATACTGCATCTGATCTTGAGACCAGGAAACCTAAACTGCTAGCTGAGCAACCCGGCACATGCCAATACATAGGGCTAGTAATGAGTATATAACTCCTGGTGACACGGGTGTTGAAACTCACAAGTGCCCCCTCGTATTCACCTCTGAAAACTGTGTTTTACATCTGAAAACATGTATTCGGATCCTCGGATCCGTCTCTGAAAACACTGGATGGCATGCCATGCTATGCATATGCATATGATGCATCATGTATTCTTGTTTGAGCTCAATTTACTGTTTACTATCCAATGGATAGGGTTTACTATGCATATTTCTCAATTAAAGCTTATTTTTCTCATTTTGGCCTGACGCACGGGCGTGCGTGTCGTGTGCACGGGCGTGCGTGAACTCGCACGGGACCGTGACCAAGTCGTGCATATGGTCGTGCAAGGTTCTGGAATTTCAAGTATTTTCTCACATTTCACTAGGTGCACGGGCGTGCATGAACTATGCACGATCGTGACCCCTCAAATTAGGTCATGCACGGGCACGTAAACACGACCGTGACCATGCAGAAAAGGCAGTATGCACGGGCGTGCGTCCTGCTCTGCACTTCCATAACCACTCGAAATCAGCACGATTCCGGCCAAAAACACAACCCAAACTCAAATCAAGCATATATCACATGCCAAGCACTTCAAATAAGCACAAATAAACTTCCAGCAACTTCAAATCTCAACCAAATCATCCAACCCAATCTCAAAACATATATAAACATATAATCTCACACATAACATGTGAATAAGCAGAAATCATCAACATAATCATCTCAAATCATCATCAGCACACGAGGAAAACATCACAAGCATGCTGGAAACACATTTCATGCCTCAAACAAGCATCCAACAGAATCAAAACACAAGGGAAAGAGGAAGGAAGCACCTACCTTTAGACATCTTTCTCTCACTCAAGAAGAACTCAAGATCAAGCTGGATTGGAAGGTCCTGGAAGCTGCTCTCCACTTCTAGGGTTGAGATCCTCTAAAAATCAAAGCCAAACTTTGGGTGAAAATGAGTTTGGAAACGGATAAGCGCAACTTAAACTCAAGACAGCTGGAAAAATGCGCATGCACGGGCGTGCATCTCTCACGCACAGTCGTGCATCCCAGGAAAATTACAAAAATACCATTTTCCCGCGCTCGCATGCAAATCCATCCAAACGGATCCATGCACAAGCCCTCAAACTCAACAAAACTCCCTTTTCACCCCAAAACTCTCTCACAACCCTAGAATTCTCAAAAATCACAAACTGAACCCAGATTAGAAGCCGAAAAGACCAAACTAACCCTGGGATGTTACATAGGTCACATCTTGTTCTTGATCTCTCATGAAGAAGACGACAAAATTGATAAGATCTAGTCACAAGTCTTCTCATCTCGAATTAATCATCAATGTAGAGAGAGTTGATCAACTCTCATTGTTGGGTTGGATGACTTATAATACACTACATGAGTATGATTACAATAATCACTTTTATTAGACCTTAAAATGATCTCTCGCCGGAGAAGAACAATCTTACAGGAATGATGGAGCTTTCTGAGGCTTTTGCTCTTTAATGGCGGAACTGGTAGTGGTAAAAGTGCTTTGGGTGAAGAGAAAAGAGGGTAATTTCGCTTGAAGCAGCTAGAATTAGAAAGTATGATGGAGATTTGCCACAACCTTTGTCTTGGGAGGCCCTGGGTGGCAATTTGGTTGCTTTTTTGCCTGAAGAGCAAAATTTCAAACCACCAAAAAGTTGTATTAGAATTAAATTTTTAATTTTATCCATTGAAATACAATTGAGGTTTTGTGTTCACCTGAAGTTTACTGGCTCAATATGGTTGATGATATGAAATCGGATTAGTTGTTTTTTGAATAAACTAAAAAACAGCGAGACAAAAGAGGCTAAAAGAGTTTTACAATAAATAAGTTATAAGAATGAGACAGATTTTTCATTAGCAAAAGAAAAAACCTTGTCTAAAGAGAATTTATCTAAGTTATTTAAGTTTAGGTTGATATTTAGTTTGAATGAGTTGAATTGGAGTAAAAATATCCTTAGTTTGAGATTGAATCAAGTTTCGATCATCGAAAATTTGTTGATAGATTTATCTTTTTAGACTTTTTTTTTTTAACTTCAACCATTCTTCTTTTTCATCTCCAACAATCATTGTTCTTTATCGTTTGTGGTTTCTCTTACGAACTCATCATTAATTGAGTGAACTGAGTTAGATTTTCATTCGAGTTCAATGTAAATCCATCCCTATACGTAGTTATCAGTGAACCCAATGCGTCTTATGGAAGTCAATGTTGGGTTGGGCCATGGACGCCCCAAAAGGAGATCTTGACCCACAAAGTTAGCTGTTGCTGGGTTCTTAAGCTAAACTTTATAGAGTAAAGCCCATGGAAATATCATATTGCTGACTAGCAGATGAATTGAGAAATGGTGAGTTCTAAATTCCACTATATATATATATATATATATATATATATATATAGAGAGAGAGAGAGAGAGAGAGAGAGAGAGAGAGAGAGAGAGAGAGAGAAGTTGTTAAGAAGCACGGTTTTGAAACCTAGATCGACTAGTTTGACTGGTGCAATTGAGACATAGCGGCTAGTCTATTTTGGATAACGCCAAATTAATTGGTTTAATCATTAGGTCATAATGGTTAAACCATTATGTCAATATCAACATCTCTTCGAATAAATTTATTCAAGTAACAACAATCAATAACTAGTTGTTGTAGACACCCCATTTTGGACCCAACAGGGTCACCCCCGATGATGAAAAACCTGGATGTTGACTTAGAATTTTTGAGATGTTGAGCCGAGGATGGATGAGAAAAAATGTTTATTTTATGTTATTTTTTATAAAGAAGAAAAAAAAAAGTATTTATTTTATTACAAAAGAAAAAAAAAAGTGTTTATTTTATTAAAAAATAAAAATAAAAAATCATGACCCAAAAAGCCAACCCAAAAAGAGGAGAGAATAAGAAGGCCAGTGTGCAGCCCATTTTGGAATACTGCAGCAGCGGGTAAGCTGGCCCGGTTGGAGGAGAAGGCCCAAAGATGGCCCTGCAGTGAGCGCGTGCATCACACGCGCGATGAAGTGGACAGGCCTGCGCTGATCGCGCGTGTAGCGCACGCGCCCGCTGGGTAATCTACCTGCATTCTCTTTTTTCAGCGCATGCCTCCCTGTCTCTCTCCTGCTGCTGCCAGGCTGCGTGTCGCACGCTGGGTGGCTGGACAGCTGGTGCATTTTTCGTCCAAACTACCTATAAAATGAGAAAGGATCTTCCAGAAAAGGGGAGCTGGAGGGGAGAGCCTAGAGGAGAGAAGGAAAAAAAATTTAAGAGGAGAGAAAAATTGGGGAAGGGGAAAATTTCAGAAAAAAATTAAAAAAGTGTTTTAGAAAATGAAAACATTTTGAAAGCCAATTTATGTGGTGAGGGATCATCTTCAGCTCAACATCAAGAGATTTTTAATCGAATTCAGGTTAGTCCCTGAGGGGAATTTTCTATAAACAAAATTTCTATATTATTTCATTTTATATTGTATATATGTTTTATAATTTACATTAATTTTTCTATTTATTCTGTATAAATATATTGATATTTTATATATATATTTTATCTATTTTTATATTCCGTAGTTATATTGTGTATGTATTGTTTATTTTGTATTTTTTTTATATATATTATGTATTTGATTTGATTATTTATATTTGTATTTTTTTTGTGTTGTACTTTTGTTTATTATATATTCTGTATTCTGTATTTTACATCCTGCATGTACATGGGTATATTATAATCTACTGTATATATTTATTTTTGTTATGTATGTATATATCCTATATATTATGCTGTATGTGCTGTGTATTGGTATATGATATATATATAATATACTGTGTGCCTAAATGCGCCGGATGAGACTGGCCGCCCTGATGGCAGCAGGCGGCCATGTTATTCCCCCCTCCCAGGTTCAAGCCACGCTAGACTAAAGCTGCTTTTCATTTTTTTATTTACTCTATTTTATTTTATTTTTTATTATTATTACTGTATATTAATATAATACATATATATTTATTTTGTATATATACTGTATATCACTGTATATATGTAAAGTTATTTTATAGTGTATATATATTTATCATATCATATTATATAATTTTGTGTGGTGTAATATTTTTTATTGTACATATATTTTATGCGGTTCATAATGGTGGTTTTAGCTTAAATAAATATGCATATGTAAGGAAGTTTATGTATTTTTTTTTTTGGTTGGTAGTTTGCTGAAATAATGTTCATACATGAGTTAATTAAAAATTTGTATCATCATATTATATTTCTATATAGCATTCAATTACATGTGGCATGTCAAGATTTTTGTTTTGTAAATAAATGTTTCTGTATATATATTATATGTATTGTGTAATTATAAAATAGTGTATATTATATACTCTGAATGTTGGCATTATTGTATATTTTTATATATGTATAAACTGTATATTTTGTATTTGTTTGGGAAAAATGGTGTATTTGTGTGCATTATATATTTTATCATTGTATTTAAATTAAATATACGAATGCGGCTGTTGCCTTGGTGGTGAAAGGCGGAAGGTGTTTAGTTTGTTGGATGCTTGGGTTCGAGTTGCGGCTAGGGGGAATTTGGTTAGTTTATTTACTGTGCATGTGTGTATATTGGGTTTCCTGTTTGGGCTGCATGCTGCTTATTCTCTTGGGCGGGCTGGCTGGGCTGCATTTTATTTATTAGATAGGCTACTGTACATGTGTGTATCTATTATTGGGCCTCCTGGTCGGGCTGCATGCTGTCAATTTCCACTGATTGGGCTGCACTTTGGTTATTCTTATTAAGTGGGCTGCATCCTATATATTTCCTTACTTGGGCTGATTCATTTATTTAATATATTTGTTTATCTTATTGGATTAATTAACAAAATTGTTTTTGCAGGGTTTATTCATTAGGCTTGTTTAGGGTTAGAGAAAATGTATAGGGGTGTATGAAAAGGGTTGTAATTTTTAATTATTTTCTTTTTCATATTTCATTATTTTCGTGGATGAATGTATATGTATGATTATTAAAATGCATCGTGTGGTAATACGGAACTTAATTAAACTTGGTAACGCGTTTAACGAACGAACCACAATAGTGGAGGCCGGCTTTCATGCCGGGCGGCGTGGGTGCCTAACACCTTCCCATTGCCGTACCTGACTCTCCGAACCCGACCCATTGGGCAGGTGAGGGGTAGTTGGGTCCTTCGCAAGGGATCCAAAAATTGCCCATCCTCACCGATGTGTATTTTCCCGGGGTTACTCCCGGGTGGCGACTCCATAGACTCCGTAGCGGGCCAAAAACCCGTTATGCGCTCCTCTTGACCACGTCTAGGGTGGTTAAACAAGAGTGGTAAGTCTGTCCTCGCTCGGCGCGGCAAAAACCGGCGCCACAGCTCTGGCGACTCCACTGGGGAAAATGCGAAGAGTCGATTCCGATGTGGTAAGTTTGTAAAGCGCTTCTAAGTTTAATCAAGTTCCTTGCATTGCACAACACTCACACCCACTGTACACTCCTTGTCCCTATTAACCCCGATGGCAATCCAGACTTCGCCCGAAAGCCCACTCGGCCCAGGGGTAGTCTGTCTTGTACATCAGCCTTGGGCAACGTACCTTCGTGTATATAAAAAGAACCTTTGGTTCTCGCCTAAGGTAGCCTTTGACCTTTACCCGAGTCAAGCCCATGTAGTGGCCCATAGATGTCAACCTTAGGACCCTTTTGCATGTGATTGATCGAGTCGAATCTTTATGTGTAAAGTCTTGAGTTTTTACTGCCCATTTTGAAATATGCCTTGATCCATGACATTAAAATTTTACTGATTGTTTCTTTAAGTGGCCTCCACTAGGAGGAAACTTTCTGAAACATCATTTTGTAGAAATCTTTGTGACATGACTCGACATACTCTTGAATGGGCACATAAAACTCGGGCCTTCATACGTAAGGATTCATTAGGTCTAGGACCATTGGGTCTTCTGGTGACCCAATGGATACTAACCACCTAGGGTAGAATTGACTTTTCTAACTTTCCATTAAGTGAAGTAATAAGGGGGCGAAGGGAGTGATAAGGGGGCGAAGCCTAGATTTAGAAAAAAACACTTCCTTCTTCGAGTCGCCTCCAAAGGGCATTTTCATCTTTTGTCAGCCTAAGTAGATATGTTCGATCTGAATTACCTCATAGGGGCATTTTTGTCTTTCATCTTTCGAAATAAATAATTTTGATTCAAGTCTTCCACAATGTAGAATCGTTTAGGAGTAATAAACTCACCCCTTCATTTGTCTCGTCTTCCATGTCGTATAATCCGAAATCTTATCTTTAGGACTAGATGTGTTGTCATTAGGTTTTTTTTTTCAAGTTTAAGTCTTCGCTCTACTTAGACATTAGACCCACAATTCTTCTGTCTGTCTACTTATTGAACCCACATTTTGCCACAATTCTTGTTGAGTCTAATAAAGTCATCATTTAAAATAAATTCATTCATACATGTCATGCATAAACACATCATGCTTGTTGAGTCTAATAAAGTCGTCGTTTAAAATAAATTCATTCATTTAATCTTGCATACATGTCATGCATAAACACATCATGCATTAAGATGTCACTTTGTTGATCCTATATACATATCATGCATAAACACATCATGCACTAACATGTCATTTTGCAACCGTTCAGTGGGAGAAAAGAAATATGACCGAGGGAAACATGATAGAGGAAATAATGGAGAAGCTTGAGAAGATAATTGATGAAATGCTTGCTACAAAAATAGATGACTTGATGAACAAAATGGCCCAAATGATAGGAGAAACTAGTGAGGTGAGGAGCTTACCGCAAGAGCAACAAAATGATTCAGGGGATGACTTCTTTGATTTGGAAGATTATTTGAAAACCCGGGAAGAGAGAGAAAGAGGCTCAAAGAAGACGATAGAGGAACCCATGCCCACTTCGAGGGATAAAGTAATAACTGAAAAGTTGGAACAATTAGAGAAGGCTATAATGAAGCAAGGAGCATCATTCTCAATAGACTGGGATGACTTAAACATACCTGAAGAAATAAGGGTACCACCAAAGTTTAAAATGCCTGATTTGTCCAAATTTGATGGAATTGGTGATCCAAAAACGCACTTAAGGCGTTATGTGACTGTGATGGGAACAACTGGGTTATCGAAAGAACAAATGGTGGAATTGTTTCCTTTGTCATTAGAAGGGGTTGCTAATGTTTGGTATTACAGTCTCAGTAAAGCAGATAAAATAAATTGGCATGGATTGGTTGAAAAATTCTTGCAACAATATTCCTACAACACTGCTTTAGACGTGACAATTAGGGATTTGGAAACAACCAGACAAAGGCATAATGAGTCATTCGCTGAATTTATAGCTAGATGGAGAGATAAAGCCTCTAAGATGACAAGCAGACCTCCTGAGAAGGATCAAGTAAAAATGATAATGAGAAACCTTCTCCCTCCTTTTTATGAAAAGATTTGTTTCTATCCATTGACCACATTTGAGCAATTGTATAATGTCGGGATACAAATTGAAGATGCCTTGGCTATACAAGAGGGTGGAAGATCCCTGTGAAACTTGAAGGGCATTATCTTTTGAACTTGTCTTTTCTTTTGCATGTACTGCATCTTATGAATGTACATATTGACAAATTTGGCAATAAAATGTGATTTGAGTTTTCAAAAAAAGAGATAAACTAGTCTTGGTAGACTTTAAAACACCAAATGTGAGATTTTGAGCCCATGGTCATGCACACACAAATGACCCTTGATTCCTTTGTTGAGTGTGTTCTCTCTGATAGGTGTCTCTAGAACTTGCTTCAAATACTGATCAAGATCACAATCGATCACATGCATTCACAGAAATGATGATGGTATTGGAAGATGACCCATTTTGACCAAAAAACCAACCATGACACAAGTTGACTCTAGAGAATCCTGTTGAGCCTAAAGCGCTTCCTTAGCAAACCTTGTACCACAAATTATCAACTTTCTTTTTGTCTCATCCCTACCTTACCATAGGGGCTGATAGAGCATTTAAGACTATGTTAACAAAGCGAAAAGTAGTGACACTTGTACCCATCCGTATGAAATATGAATACAAAAATAAGAGAGAAAACAAAAAGAATGAAAAGATGAAAGCAAAGAAAGAAATGGAAAAAAAAAAAAGGAGAGAGAAAAACAAAGAAAGAAAAGAGAAAAATCTTTGTGCAACAAAGCAGAAGTATTAGAAAGCTAAAAGAAGAATGGACATGAATCGAAGTTCAAACCTTGAAGAAAAAGTTTTAGATGACTCTATCAGTCCTTTCGGTCTAAGCTACCACTTTCCAAGAAAATCCTACCTTCACCCCAACCCTACGACAACCTCTACAAAACTAGCAAATTTATGTCTGCATGTGACCTTAGTGATGGAGATCAGATGAACAAGCAAGCCTATGGTAGGCACCATTCATGAGCTGAACCTGAGCGTAAAATTCTCACCCTTTCAAACACTTGAGTGAACTGAGTGACGTGTGAGCGTCTACCAAGTTAGATAACTTCTTTTTTGGATAAAAATCTTTTGTCATATTGAATTGTGAGTTAAAACCGAGATGTCAAATCCCATCAGGATAAAAAAAAAAAAAAAAAGGAAAAAAAGAACAAAAAAAGAAGAAAAAGAAGCAGAAAAAAAGAATAGAGGAAATCAGGGCGTGTTCCCTTGGTCTAGGTCTTCTACCTCCCACTGATATGGTCATGACATAGAGCATTGCGTATGAGCTAGCAAAGTCAATATAAACATGTCATCATGCATCGCATAAAATACTCAAAACAGCTTGTTGTTTCAATCCACCATTACAAGTCATTTTGTAATTCATCTTGAAGGCACACCTTCGTCATTGTGTAAGAGCATCCATTTTGTCGAGCCTACCCAACCATGGGCATATCCAATTTTGTCAAGCTTTCCCAATCAAGGGCAAATCCAACCTTGTCGAGTTTACCCAACCAGGGGCATTCCTCCAATCAGTTGAGAATAGAAATTGACCGTTGTGAAGTTTCTTTAGCTTCGTCATATGTTAAATCACCTAATCTTCGGAGACGCCTAGAAGAGGCTAATCCACCATAGGTTTGTCTAGAAGGGACATCCTAGTTCGGTAAATTTGCCTAGAAGGGGCAATTTACTTTTCGAGTTCTGTCTAGAAGGGACAGTTCTTTTCCTCGGAAACGCCTAGAAGAGGCTAATCCACCCTAGGTTTGTCTAGAAGGGACATCCTAGTTCGGTAAATTTGCCTAGAAGGGGCAATTTACTTTCGAGTTCTGTCTAGAAAGGGACAGTTCTTTTCATCGGAGACGCCTAGAAGAGGCTAATCCACCCTAGGTTTGTCTAGAAGGGGCATCCTAGTTCAGTAAATTTGCCT